>OU015758.1:23680362-23710660 GCA_907169655.1 Acomys percivali | reverse complement strand
TCTCTCTCTCTCTCTCTCTCTCTCTCTCTCTCTCTCTCTCTCTCTCTTACACACACACACACACACACACACACACACACAGAGAGAGCGAGAGAGAGAGAGAGATGTTCAAATTATAACACAGAAATGAAAAACAAGCAAGCATATGTCTTTAAGTATTGAACTCAAAGGTACTCACATGGGTGAAATGTCACATGAAGATTTCAACGTTCGTGCTTAAAAACTGGTCAGTGAGATGAAATGAGTATGCAAATAAGCAGAAAAACTAAAACCAGGCTTTATAGAGGGAAGTCAACAACATGGAAGAAAATATCAACAGAAGGGATGATAAAAATGAACAATGTGGATGAAAAAAAGTCAACAACACAGAAATTTTAGCTAGGAAATGGAGATTTTTGAAAGAAATATAGACATTTTGGAAGTAACGGATTGAATTAATAAAATGAAGAACGCAGTGTTATGCGTTTTCAATAGACTCTGACAAGCAGAAGAAAGACTACCAGCGATGGAGGGAGGGTGAGGTTGATGAAACACAGCCTTCTGAGATTAAAGAAAAAGATAAGTGTGCACGGTGAGAACACTCAAGAACTCTGGGATGTGATCAAGAGAGCAGAAGCACATTAAATGAAGATTTTCTTTAATAAAATTGTAACAGAAAATTTCCCAAAGCCAAAGAGAGAAATAGAGATTCACACACAGCATTTAGACCCTGAAATAAACATGATTTGAAAAAAAACTTGCCATAAATTTGCCTCCAAAACTAAAATACTATATCTTAGAATAAACATAACCAAAGAATTGAAAGACCTCTACAATGAAAACATTAAAACATTAAACACAAAAGTTAAAGATATCAGAAAGTGGAGAGACTTCCCTTGTTTATGGAGTAGAAGAATCAGTATTGTGAGAATGTCTATGCTATACCACCAATATCAATCCATTCAATGAAACCCACATTAAATTCTAATTGCATTGTTTACAGATGGAGGGTAAAAGGCAATCATAAAATGTATTTAGAAGGAAAAAGGGCAACAGCTAAAAGAAATTTAAGTAGAGAGAGTAATGCTGGAAGTGTTACAACACCCAATCTCAAATATACTAAAGAGCCATGGTAAGTACAAAAACAAAAATCACAGTACTGGCATAAAATGGGTCTTTTGATCAGTGAAATTGAATAGAGGACACAAAAACCAACACATACAGCTAGAGCCACATGCACCCTAGCTATGTTCCTATTGCTATGCTAAAACACGATGACCAAAAGCAGCTTGGAGAAGAAAGGATTTATTTCATCTTGCAACTTATAAAACAATCACCATGCAGGGAAGCCCGAGTGGAGACTCAGGCAGGAACCTGAAGGCAGGAACGGAACCTAACACCGTGAAGGAACACTGTTTACTGGCCCACTCCGCTTGCTTCTTTTCTACAGCCCAGAGCCAACTGTTAGGAGGTGAAGAGTACATCACCCATAGAGGGATGGACCCTTATACATCAATGATCAATCCAGAAAATACCCCACAAGTGTGTTTACAGGCACATCTAATGAAATCATTTTCTCAACTGAGAGGTCCTCTTCTGGCATGACTCAAGTTTGTCTCAAGTTGACAAAAAGTTAACATATATTACACGGATTAGAGAAAAGATAATCTTTTTACCAAACTGTGCTAAGAGAATGGAGAATGAAACTAAACCCATATTTCAATTTGCCCTAGAATAGATCAAACACCTTAATGAATGTAAGGCCTGAAACTTTGAAATTGCTGTAGGAAAAATACTTTAAAAATAAGTAGAGGCAATGATTTCCTGAACAGAATGCCAGTAACACAAACAATAATCCCAAGAATTGACAAATGAAATTAAGAATCTTCTATACAGCAAAGTAAAAAAAGTCACCGGAATCAAAAGACAATACACAGAGTGGCAATGAGCAGTTACAAGTGTCCATCAGACAGTTTGTGCCTAGCATACAAATCACCTACTCAGCAACGGCATAAGGAAGTAAACAGACAGTTCCTGATAGAGGAAATGCAAATGGCCAATAAATATTTTTAAAAGAGGTCAATGTCCTTAGCCACTGTGGAAATACAAATTAGAACTTCTTTAAGATTTGTCTTATCTCAGTAGAATGACTATCATCCTGAAAAGTAATGCTAGTAAAGACATGGGCAACAGGAGCCCTTGTAACTGCTGGTAGAAATGTGAACCTGTTTACGTCTACTATGAAAATCCCAATGAAGGGCCCTCAAAAACTGCCAGTGTGAACCAGCTGTACTGCTCATGGCTATACTACGTCAGCATGCCACAAGGATCCTTGCACATCCACATTTGTAGCTGTCTGTTCACAAGAGCCAGAAGACAAAAATCAGCCTAGATGTCCACCAAGAGATAAACGGTTAAAGAAAAAGAAATTATGGTAAATACATAAAATAGGGTTTTCTTTAGCCATGAAGAAAAATACAATTAGGACATTTTTTCAAGAGAATGGATATAACTAGAATTCATTGTGTTACATGAAATAAACCATATTCAGAAATACCATATTTTCTCACACACACAGAAGCTAAATGTACACTTATGTATGTACATGTGAATGTGTGATTGAGTGCATGCATTTGTGTGTTTATAGGTCAGAAAAATAGAAATAGGATCCTAAAAGGAGAAGGAAAAGCATGTGAGAAAATCAGAAGGGAGACAAGCTGGGAGAGAAAGGGCGTCGGTTGGGTGGGGAGGGGGCCCTGCGGGGTGCCATGGAAGAGGGAATCAGTGAGAATAAACAAATGCATGAAGATTCCATCAGAGTACCAATTACTTTGTATACTAGCCACCAAAACACCATAAAATTAAAGAAACAAATATTTCACACATAAATCCCTAACATTATTTATAAGAAAGCTAGCAATAAATGTACTCAACACTTGTTTATGGATATTAAACCTGAGTATTATAGTATTAAATACTAATATTAGCTCATTTTATTAAGTGATTATAAAAAATGGAAACATGAACAAAAATAGTGAAATTTATATCCAATTACAGAGGTTATTTTTCCAAATTTAAAACTTAGTTTTAAAAAACTTAGTTAAATTCTACTGTACTTACTTAGATTTGCTATTTTCTACTGAGGTAAAAACAAGAATGTAAGTCTGCTATAGTAAGGAAGAAAAATGATTGCTGAAAATAGAACTAAGACAGGAAAATATTTGTATTCTTCGCACAGATAAAGTTTTAATGGAACATCTATATTAGCCTGAACAGGGTAAGAGCAGGAGAGGAAATGGAGGATAGAATTTGATCTGCAATTACTATGTATGAACTGTATGCTTACCATTTAACTAAAATTGATTCAAATATGTAGCATTTAGGAGTATCCTGCACTCTTGAACGCATTTTCAAAGTAAAATGGGATTATCAAGAGTCTTCATATAAACACTAATAATACTATGTAGTAATAAATACTACATAGACATTGGTATAAATTTTTGACCATACCCATAAGTAGATCATAACTTACTTTCAGCTGTGTTGCCTACCAATGAAAGAAACAGGAAAGTGCTAAAGATGTAATTAGTGTTATGGTTTCCTGAATACAAATATACCTTGAAACTGCTCATGAATGCTGAGACTTTGATATTCAAACGGAAAATTTTAAGTGTAAAAGCATGCCTGAGAGGTTCCTCAGTCTCTACCTTTTAAAAAAGAAAAGGGTTTTCCAGACAGGGTTTCTCGGTAAAAACCTTGGCTGACCTGGAGCTCATTCTGTAGACCAGGCCAGCCTTGAACTCACAGGGATCTACCTGCCTCTGCCTCTGCCTCCCAAGTGCTGGGATTAAGGGTGTATGCCACCACTACCTGACACTCAGTCTCTACTTCTAAATGAGTTTAAAGAGCTGTCCTGTGGAAATTGTTGTAAACATTATAAAATGTATGAGCAGCAAAAAAAATGAATGTTAGACTATTACATTCCAACTTAAACTACTTACATATCTATTTTATCAGGAGGAAAGACATTTACATTGTGAACTTACTTTCTCATTAGAAATGTAAAATCATATCTACTTACCAATCCAACACAGTTGCTTAAAGCCACTTTGGTTGTACTACGTTGGTCTTGCAAGTATCCTGTGTAGTGACAATTATCTAAAAAATCATGTTTCCATTGGGGTCCATCTTTCCCCCAGTATTCTACTGTAAAATGTTTGGACACAAAATTTGTATTCAGAGTCAAGTTTAGGTGAAAGTGCTTGCCATAGGCTGAAAGTTTAAAGAATAATTTAGACACCGCCTGCTGTGGATCAATAAGGTCCATACTCCGTCTTCTCCTTGAGTGTTTATCATTTTTCACAGTAAAGCTGAGAAAAGCTCCATTTTGATCAACTCTTATTGGAATAGTTAGCTGGTAGTGTTCAAGATAAGTCAGGAATTCCTCTTTGTAATCACAAGGCAGAGAATCCAGAACAGCACATGGAAGAGAAGAAATTTCAACAGAACAAAGAAGTAGCAATACAAACAATGGTGTCCATTAAAACTATACATCATCATATGTGAGCTGTGCATGAAAATGTTATGGTGAACAAAATGAAGAGATTAAGTTTCAATTGTTTCATTCCTCAAAACAGTATTATTTTTTAAAATATTGTGAAGGACTAGTCTTCTTTCTTAAATTTAATTTTTAATCTATGGATTTTAAAAGTTCTTCTACATGCATGAAATTAAAACAAAAAGTACATATACATTTAAAAAGAAACTTTTGTTAGATATCCAAAAATGTTCATGGAGAATCTCAAAAGCTCTGAAGAAACTATCTTCAAAGAACAAAATCATCACAAGGAACGTGAAAGGCTATGGCTACTTGAGAAACCAATCTGACTCATCATTAAAATGTTAAACATGAAGTTACCACACAATTTAGCAATACTTCTATTACCAGGTTCATATACAAAAGAAATAAAAACACATTTCTATGTAAAAATCTATATATGAATGTTCATATCAGCACTGTTCATTACAGTCCAAGAAAGAAATAATTCAACTCCTCCCCAACTCACGAACAACCAAATAGGAAAGCAGCACTGAGGTATGGTACTATACATGCATGGCCTCTCATGGAAACCGCCTCCTTTTGTTGTTTGTTTTGTTTGTTTGTTTTGTTTTTTGAGACAGGGTTTCTTTGTGTAGCCCAGGCTGTCCTGGAACTTGCTCTATATATATAGGCTGGCCTTGAACTTCTACCTTCCTCTGCCTGTAACTCATTTATTTTTCTTTATTTTCTTTTTTTTCTCTATTCTTTTCTTCCTTTCTTTCTTTTTCTTTTCTTTTCTTTTCTTTTTTTTTTTTTTTCTTTTTTTTTGAGACAGTTTCTCTATGTAGCCTTGGCTGTCCTGGACCAGACTGGCCAGTGCCTGGGCCCCTGCACTCATTTCGTAATCAAGGTTCATTTTCCAACATGGAAATTATTACCATAAGTAGAAGAAGCCAATCACCAAAAGACTGAATATTACATAGTTCTACTTCTGTGAAATAGTCAGCAGAGGCAAATCTCTGTAGAAATTGCCTAGGACTAGGGAACTTAGGAGTGACTCTCAATGGGTACAGGTTTTTTGTTTTTGTTTTTATTTTTAAGAAAGGATTAAAATGCACTGAAGTTGATTATGGTAACAGTGTACAGTTCTAAATGCCATTGAAATGGCTACTGTAATGGATGTATTATATGTATATTATATCTCAATAAAATGTTAAAAATCAATAGAGTAACAAGAAATTAGAGAATAGTTGAACATTTTTTCTTTTTATTTGTTATCTTTTATTTTATTTGCATAAGCATTTTATCTGCATTTATGTATATTACCATGTATACACCCAGTTTCCATGGAGAGCAGAGAGAACAGAAATCATTGGAACTGGAGTTTCAGACACATGTGAGCCACCACATAGGCGCTTGTAACTGAGCAAGCCTCAACTGCAGAGCTGTCAGTTTTCTCACCCTCTGAGCCTTCTCTCCATCTCCACGGTGTTCTTCCTTACATTAGTGTCTCTCTTTCTTAGCTATAGCTTTATTCAGTTAGGCTTAGCACTGATATCAGATATCAGTCCAGTGCTTCACTGACCGCACATGGAGTTTATCCATAAACATAAAATTCAATGAAACTATAATCAATGAAAATAACTTAAAATGTGTTGATTCACTTTTCATGAATAAGAGTCAACTAAATGGTATGGTTTTGTTGATCTATCAGAGGTATACTCTTTACACACATACTTCCTAACATGTATCAGTCTATAACACCTTCATCAACACCAAAAAGTATTTGTTCCAGGGTATTCGCGACAGAAAAAATCAAAAGGTATAGCTTTTAATAATTATATAAGGAATGGATGGGTCCATGAAACACAATATGACATTTCCTCCTGCGGCTTTCTTGGTGGAGGTCATTTCTATGGTATAAAGTTCAATTATATGAGTTAAAATTGTAAGGATGAGATTCTTTACGTCTGGAAAAGTATTTTGTTGTTATTTTGTGTTTTAAATAAAGGATTCATATTTAAAAGCCTGTATCAAAATTAATCTGGTGTCTTCCTCTTCTGCAATATAAGCACTTGGATTCTGTCAGGAAATGACCATGGCTCAACACCCGAGGAATGAATGAGTCTATTAAAATGTATAGCACAGGAAAAGCAGAAGCGTAGAGCATATCATCTTCTAAGAAAGACCAGTCAGCTATAACATCCACTGAAGAACTATCTCAGAGCAACAAGTTAAACTTCCTCTTAGTACTTTTCTTTCTGTTCCATCCAACTAAATATTCCCAAGAAACTATTTACCAAACAAAATATTCAAAGTTTGTATTTTGTAATCATTTCTATCAAATTTCAAAATCAGAAATCCTACCTTGAGAACTATATGAAAGTCTGTGGTCACTATAAAACTCCGATGAAGCCATGATGAGGCTCAAAATCCAAGTCAACGTTTTCCACGAAATTTCCATAATTTGGAAAACTGAAATTTTTTTGGAGGGCTACCTGTGAGCTAGAGAGTCAACAGCATAGCAATATGGAAGCATAACAATTTCAATTCCTTAAGCCTTCTTGCAAATGAGTTGTTAGGCACTCCACTGTTTAACAGGTGATTTTCTCCAGCATCCTGCACTTTCTTCTATGTCTGGACTCATTTTCTCAATCCAAAAATGAAGAGAATAATGATGACAAAGTTCTTCATAAGCAAAGCTCAGAGTGATATGTCACTTAGGTACGGCCATTTTTTAACCTAGAGGAAAAATGTGAGTCAACTGAAAAATATCATAAACGGACGTATTTACTACAAATTAACAAATGCTTGCCAAAGGACATAAATTTGAAATAACTTAATAAAGTTAAACACATAATCAGAAACCTAAATGGCTAGCAGGATAATTCCACAACTATTAAATAATCAAAGCAAGACCTTTGGACCTAGAGGTTATAGAGTACTTGTTGGCCATGCACAATATCTTAGAAATCAAAAGGAAAACAAAGAGGAGGAGGACAAAGGCATGGGAAGGAATCTGAAGAAGAGACTAATAATTCTTTTAAAAAATAGCAAAACTCTGAGATAACAGAGAATAGGTATGGTGTGCCAACCTCCATTGAAAAAGATCAGAGCAGAGAAGCTGCATACCCCAAGTCCATCATGTCTGCTGGACAAACAGCACATGGCCCGATTCCTCAGCAAAGCATTTGAAGCCCACTAATATTCAAGGCTGCTGTGCTGCTTTATGGGGCACCTGTGCTTTGTTCTGACAGCACAGCTCGGTAAGTACACACTGAGATTTATCAACTGTCTATTAACACTTAGCTAATGTCACAATCTAAACTTCTAAAAAAAAATTAACCTAATTAAGGGTATAAGTCTTATGTGACTAGTTAGGCAACTCAAGTAAGGCAATTTCGATTCTGTGTAATGTACTTGAAAAGAAAAGACTTTTGTTTTTTTACAACTTCATCCCAAATACTACAACAGTTTTCATGTCCTATCTCACATATCTTACTTTCAGCTAATAATCTCACATGTCTTACTTTCAGCTAATAATATCACTTAGAATTGATGAACTCAAAATATTTACATACAAGACCACTTGATTTTCCAACAGATAGCATATCAGAAGAAAAAAATAACTAGAGAATTAAAAACTAGCTGACTAACTGCAAAACAGTGACCAGAAAGGACAAAAAGTTCAAGTATAATTATAGAACCCTGAAGTAATAGAGTTTGGGATACAGGCAACACTATACCCATGTAGCGTAACAGTCCTACTGTGTACACAACTGCACCACAGCTCAATGTCTGAGTTTTATAATACTACATCTGACTTTGGAATAAAATTCGAATCACTTCTGTAAGATATATTAGCACAAATAAGAGTTTAAAAAGTATGTAAAAGATACTAGAAAAATTTATCCTAAAGTCTTAACATTCATAATAGTCACATAATAAACATTTGCCACATTTGTTGGTTTAAAAATAAATGCATAAATAATCAATAGTGAATAAAATATAATCAGGAATACACAAGGGTACCTAGAAAATTAAAGTCTGTACAATATTTCCTTCTCTTTGGAGCTAAAAGTATCTGTTAGTATTACCTAAAATGCCTTACATTCATCTCTACAGGTAAACAAACTGACCTTTGAAAAGTTAGTTTACTAATCAACAATATTTTCTCACTATGTTTAAAAGAAAACTATAAAAATAAAGCCAGTGTGGTAGGGTATGCCTTTCACCCCAGCACTTGGGAGGCAGAGGCAGGCATATCACTGAGAGTTTGAGGCCAGCCTGGTCTACAAAGGGAGTCCAGGACAGCCAAGGCTACACAGAGAAACCATGTCTTGGAGAAAAAACAAAAAACACCACAAAAAAAAAACCTATAAAAATATCAGAATACAAATAAGGTTAAAACACAATCCTTGATCTTGATGTGGCAATTCATAATCCAAATAAAATAAAAATTCAAAACAGATAGATAAATGCCCAAGTGCTGTTTTAAAAATGTGTTGCAGGTGATCAGATGAAGGAATTATCTCTCAATCAGTGTAGGTGGATAAAGGAAAGCTAGTGCAAAACAGCATCAGATGTAGAACTTGGAAATGAGTGGAATTTCACAAGTCACACTGTTGGATTCAAGCATTGCTGATAGAAGAATTAATTCCAAAGGGCCTAGGTGGCAAGTGGGCAGAGACATCCAGAATAGACACTAACATTACTAAACATAGAAAGAGTAAACTTGGCTCCTGTGCAGGAACCTACCTAGTAATATATAGAAAAGTAGTTTTAAGGTCAGGCCAAAAATAAAATATTTAAAATACAGATTACTTCCTTTAATCTTCACTCACAAAACAATAGCAGCCCTTCAGTAAAGCAGATTCTGCCACATTCAATATCCTGCCCCTTAACAGCCACACTCTTCTGACCCCCTCTGTCCTTGAATAATTTCATTCTAATCAAGAAAATATTTCAATATTGAGAGGATGGCACTTCCCTGATTCGACTACAAAAGATTCCGGCATATAGCTTGGTACCAGACTTTGTTTCCTTGCCTTAGATGAAGCAACGTAATACTTAGATGCTCACAAAAAGGAAATCAGAACAACCTCTCCATAATACTGGCAAGAAACTGGGGGCCCCCATCCAATAGCATGCAAGCAACTGAATCCTACCCTAGAATACCTGAGCTTAGAAGTCCATTCTTCCCTAGTGAGGCTGCCAGCAGAGAACTCAGGTTTTGCCAACACTTCGATTATAGCCTCTTCAGAAGGACTTAGTCAATCATAACTGGACTCACAGGAACTGGCATAGAGAATATATGCTAAATTATTTACTCTGTGATAATGTTATACCGCACTGACAGCTAACACAGCCATGAATTAACACATGAGGAAGTTGGCGTTCACAGAGATCATGTAGCCAGAAAACAAGCGAGTCCATATCCATACACATGGCCATCTGGCTCAAAAAATCTAAGTTTTGTATATTATATTACACATATAGCTTAAGGTACTCTTTTAAATATTCTCTACAACCATGTTGTATATGTTCACAAATAGAATCTGTTACTATGAACAGGTTTTTGTTGGGTTTTTTGTTTGTTTGGTTGGTTGGTTGGTTTGGTTTGGTTTGGTTTTTTTCGAGGCAAGGTTTCTCTGTGTATCTTGGATACACTTTGCAGACCAGGCTGGCCTCAAACTCACAGAGATCCACCTGCTTCAGCCTCTGGAGTGCTGGGATTAAAGGTGTGCGCCTGTGCCGCCACCACTGCTGCCGCCGCCACCGCCACCACCACCTGGCTAATTTTTAATCTTCTTTTAAGGAGGAATTTATAATTAGCACATTTGGGTTCATTTTATAGAAGTTATGATGAATTTGTGTTAAATCATCCAACTTTCCTTTTTTTTTTTCTTGGACACTGAAATTAATGGCTTGATTTAGAAAACATTTACTCCCTCCCCTTGAGAAATGCTCTTCAGTTTTGTAATCTGAGCTCCTACCCTTCCTAACACTATCCTATAAACATCTAAATTAACTAAGGTAGAGACATTACTAGGAAAAGGAAGAAAACTAAAGTGACTTATCCAGTAATAAGGGCTTTGGTACATGATAGAAAGAACTGGAGTCCTAGAATTAAGCAAACTGGAGTTACGGTCTTGTTCATCCTAGACACAGTATCTGGTATGTGGGCACTAAGTAAATTAGAGGTTTTTCTCCTTCCTTCTTCATTATCTTTTAAACCTCCAATGGTCAGAGAACAAAAAACACTATGTATTAATACTCAGTTGGCTAGAGCTCAGATAAAACATAGTACAAGTGAAATGTGTTAGCCTACTTTCTGACACCTGCTGGGAAAGCTAATCGAGATGCCACAATCAAGTATGTGGAGAAAAACTAGTTTCCAAAATTCAACTAACACTAAAATGCTAAGTAATTATCCCGAAATCACAACGCATTAACCCTTTGAAGCTGTATAAGAACAGCAATATAATTATGTTGTGGGAAAAACAAAGTCTTGATAACCTGGTTGGGCGTCAAATTACAAACCCTCCTTGGATCTGTTTTTCCAACGATAAAGTTGAGACACTAATGTCTACCTCACAAAGACTTTCTAGGAGAACAATTACATTACATCTGATAGCATGTCTTCAAGCATACCTCAAGAATGACTAAGTAAAAACTATCCCTCCCCTCTCACAGCATTAACTTTTTCAAAGCTTTTCCTTCAAAACTAGCTTCATATTCCTCCTTCCCTGAGAAACGTGGACTAGCAGGATGTCGTAGATGCAACATGGAAACTGCCTCCTCTTTCTCAGCAGAAGGAAGAACGCAGGCTGGGATAATCGTACTTATAACTTTTAATTTTGAACACACAAGCAAAATATTCCATTCACTTTGACTTTTGTATATGATGTTTATTTGTACTATAAATACACCAACTAGCGAAGTTAAAGAGTAATATAACTGCTCCCATGGTTGAGAGCTACACTAGTTATGGAGACAAAATAAGACTGGACAACTTGCCCTACGCTGACTCCCTCAGCACTCTACCCTGGTTGAAGCCGCTTACTTGATTTTCCTTTATGGTCTGACTTCCCACTCAAGTGATGTAGAAGTAGCTAAAGTAATAATTTCCTTATTAGCTGTTATTCTGAAGCTAGAAAACATAGTAAACGTAGTTCCCAATGTTTTTCATCCATCTTAATTCTGGTTATTTATTTTTAAAGCTGATTTGGTCTTCATGAAAAAAAAAACCAACAATATCCAGAACTGTTCAGGTTTTATTAAAATTCATGCATGAAAAACTTTTCTTTTCTCTTTCCATTTTTTCCTCTCAGCAAATATTTGTTAACTACTGTATGGTAAAGATACAATTAGATTCTAATTATAAAGGATTTTGATTATTTATAAACTTTGTAAGATTAGTGACATTATTTTAAAACTTTGTAAGATTTGTGGCCAAAGAAAAGTATAATTAAAAACATAATTTACTCAAAACTTATCTGTTGAGAAAAGTAAAAATACAAAACAAAACTTCCAAAATAAAGCACTAAATTATATAGTTCCCCTGAAGCTAAAGGTAAATACAAGCAAGTTACCTGTATTGTAACATTTTTCATTTTAAAAAAAAAGACTTTTTTTCTTTGTTGGTATTAGTGTAAAATATTAATGACCAACTTTTTGTAAAACTAACACAAATTATCTGCATCTTTTTTCTCTCCCTTTCCACAAAATACAAATATGCTATTAACTTTCCTTAATATGGTAACTCAATTCATCTGTCACTAAGATTGCAAACAGCAAGACTTGGCAGGCAGACTCACCCTAAGCCTCTAGTAGCTACTTTTGGTTGCTAAGGAAATGAAGAGGAAGTTGTAAGAACAGACAGGAATAGAGATTAATTTTGCAGGTTTTAGACCAAACATAAAATTAGTTACAATATGTAAGTCTTAATGACTGGAAGATTTTCCTCTGACGAATCACACACACACACACACAAAAATTAATACTACACAGAATAATCTTCTGCCATTTGTGATAACTGAATGATTCACTGGTTTGTTTGAAATCAACATATTCTTTAATACAGCACTCTTCAAAGAAAAACACTAATCTCACATTTAAGCACCAAATTAATATAAACAAGACTGCACTACCACTTTGCTGAAAACAATTATCTCAAAATTAATTTTCTTAGTTGTCTTCAAGTGCACCAGTTTTACATTGCCCTTCTATCCGTGCCATGAATTTTAAGGGATGCAAATTCACCACTAAATGTTCCAGTCTAATCAATATAAGGTTAAGAAGGGGAGGGGGGCACCCGGAGAAAAATAGTTTAAAAATCTCTGAACATAGAAGAGTAAATTGAAAGTTATCTGTAGTGTAGTTTTTAAAAGTTCTCAGCCCTGGTTTAGCTTCCCTTTTCTCCCCCTGCTCTGCACACCCTCACACCACTGCCCCCACCCCCTCCCGTCCTACTTCATCCAGACAGAGGGCAACAGTCTGAGCGGCCCTGGTTGAGTTGATCCTAAAGTTAACATTCAGCAGCCCATTTCCAGACAGCAGCGCTAAATCTATTTGGATAAAACGCGTGTGACCCAGACAGTTGGCATTTGGCCCAAACGCGTTGCACCAGCAGCTCAAATAAAAACAAGAGTAAGGAACTTACTCTCCTGTTCCCTCTCATAGTGCTTTCTTATTCTGGCTTGCTCTCTTTGCCCCTAGCATAAGTGGAAAACTGATCAAAGACAGAAATTAGAGCACATATTATCAGAAAGATTTTCCAATACTTCCTTCAGCACTCTTGTTCTCTCTCCCCAATCACTAAACTTTAGTCTCATATGCCATATACACAGACATGCTCTGATAAACAAGACTCCAGAGGGTCATGAATCTAGCATAGCCCAAGTGGGCAAAAGTAAATCAAAACCACACGCTTTCATCTCTTTGATTAGCCTATTAAGAGCTTAACATATCTGAAAGCATCGGTGCTACAGCCAGCACACTACTACTGCCCAGAGAGCACAGGCATGAAATATGCACTTGTCTGAATACTAAAGACTCTGACATGAAACGGATTTGCAGAAGGCAATTGCATAAATCTGGAAATCGATTAAAACCACACATCATCATTACTTTCTCCACCACTATCTGGTGATTAGTTAAAAGTATACGATGATCATAATCAAGTCCACCTCACACAACATGTAAATTTATACAATGAGTGCATATTTTCGCATGATAAAATACCTGTAAGCCCCGGAATTCTACATCCACGAGTAGTCCTGAGTTTAAAAGATTTCTGACTGTAATATGAGTTCAGTCAAATTCACTCCTTGCCATAAAGCACACACATACACACACACACACACACACAGAGAGAGAGAGAGAGAGAGAGAGAGAGAGAGAGAGAGAGAGAGAGAGAGAGAGATGAGTTATTCGGAAGGCAAGCAAAGTACAAGTTGTTTGTTTGTTTTTTTTAAGGTTTCATTGAATATTGTGAAGTCTTCCTTACCGTTTTCATCTTCAAATTCTGATAAAAAATAAAATTCAAACAATAAAGATTGCACTGGACGACTCACGTACCTTCTCTTTCTCTCTCTTTTTTCTTTTTGCCCCCCCACCCCCCCCCTAGCAAAGCCACACCAGCCAGTTATTCTGCAGCCAGAATAAAACCCTATAGTCTCGCTAACCGGAGCTTTAGAGAACGGACTTTCCGATTTGGCAGTTTAAAAAAAAAAGGAAGAAGAAGAAGAAAAAGGAAAAAAAATCCCTTCAATACATCCAAGGCTATCAACCTGAGATGTGCTTTGTAAACCCCCCCCCCCCCCCCCCCCCCCCCCCCCCCCCCAAAAGAAAAGGAAAGGAAAAAAAAAGAAAGAAAAGAAGAGGGGAAAGGCTTATTGGGGGTGGAAGTGGTGCCCTCTCTTCCTGGACAGCTTAGTGCCTTTGCTATGCAAATAACATGTGCCGAGCATCAAAAGGTATCAGGAGAGAGAAGACAAGAGGAGCAGGAAGGGCAGGAAAAGTTTTGTTGAAGTAGCCCTCGAGCTCACTGCCGGCCCCCAGCCAACTTCAATTGCAGCAGAAGAAAATTTTGGCAGCTTTCCTCAGAGGCAGAACAAACTGACGTCAGTCTGCAGATGTGCCTGGGCTGCGTCGGGTGCGCATGTGTCCTGGGTCGTCACGTGGAGGGGGAGGGGAGGTAGAGGTACGTTCAGGGTATCCAGCCACCAGCCATTCAGAAGGGTTTAGACAATGTCAACTTTTCCACCCAGTGAATGAGAGAAACCCTGGTCCTCTAACCTCTCTCTCCTAACCCACTCCGCCTCTTTCCTCTTCCTCCAACCTCTTTCAGAATCTTGTCTAGTTTGTTATTACTGTTTCTTGGAAAAACGAAAGGCGGGCGGGGGGTGGGGGAGAAGGGTTGGCGAGAATGAGGCTGGGTGACTTTGGATAGACTAATGTCACACTTAGAATTCTTGGTACCATCCTCTGTTTTCTTTGCTTTGCTTTGTTTTGTTTTAATCTGTGCAATCAGTGGTTTAGAAGTTGCTCCTAAAACGTGTCATGTAAGGAGTCAGATCAGTGGAGCAGGCAGATTTCAAGATTCAAGATTTGAAAGCAGCATGTGCACAAAACGCCTGTGTGCTGAATACATACTTCAACAAGTGAAGTTACCACCAAAATAATAAAAAGTAAACGAAATTGAGACCTGCACATTTTCCATGTGATTATCGACTTCAGGTTATGTGGAACTATAAAAAGAAAAGGGGGTGGGGAGTGTTGCATTATTTCCAGATGAGAAACTAGACGGTGTTTTAAACTGCAACGGAGAAAGCCACAAGTGAGATGTATTTTTTTTAAGCAGTACATTGAATGAAACTTCAACGACTGCTCAAAGGAAAAGAAAACCTAAATCAGCTTCCTAAAAAGGACTGGGGGGTGGAGGGGACGGACACAAGGACACAGGAGCCCTGCTGAGATCTCAAGATAAACAAACAAATCCTTAGAAAGGGTTCTTCTAGCTTTCCAGTCCCACCTCCCCCTCCACACCAGCTGCCAGCTCAGCCTTTAAGGATAAAATACTACTACGGTGTAGCACTTTCACTTTCATTTGCTAGGAGAAAGCCTCTGCCATTAAACTGCAGGGAAAAAAAAAAGTGCCCACTGCGCTTTCCACGTCCTAAATAAGCAAATAATGTCTGGCACAAGTATCGGAAACAGGAAAAAATTCGAAAATAGCTCAGGAACAAATGTTGCCTTTCAGCGGTGTAATCTGCTGCATCATTTATCTGTCTGTGCTCTGGAGTTGTGGAGTGGGGAGTTGTTTAAAGGTTGCCAAGGTTGGGGGAGGGGAAATTGAGCCTTGAAATTCCAGTCTTTAATTAACACCAAGTCAATTTCCTATGGTCAGAACCAGAAAGCAAAATTGGACCTGAGGGATGAGACTAAGGAGGAGGCACTTTCCTAAATGCCACCTCTGAAATTTCCAGATTCTGCTAGCGTTGTTGTCCATTTGATTTTTTTTTTTTTTTCCCTTCCTACGCCGGAGGTGGTAGGTGTAATTGTTCTGGAAAACTCTGAGTAGTTGGCTTAAAGAAGGCATAGGTGGGAACATGGGAGGACACATACAGTTGTTTCAATGCTTCCTCAAGGGTTGGAAGGCAATAGCGTTTATCCAGTTCATAGCTCTCATTTTGACCTTAATCTGACGAAATGTGTTCTGTGGTTGGTACTGACAGTTTTAAATAAAGACGATTCATTGAGCTGTGTGTGTGTAAAACACACTGAGGTTGCTAGCCCTCGTTGCAATACTAGTCAACATCAAAAATAAACATGGCTTAGAGCTAGCTGCCTTTGCATAAAATCACCCATTAAATATACATGAGTCTCAATTTTCCTTAATGTTATAAACTAGGGGTTAACATAGATACAGACAGCACAGAAAAGTAAAGTCCAGGCAGCACCTCCAAACACCTGAAGAGCTGTTAAGGTCAGCTAAGCTGCTCTAGGAAGTAGCTGTACTACAGCAGCTTTTTCAGAGAGAAGTGGACTTTGGCTAATTACTTATTCAAAGAGTGCCATCCTGCGACTAAACGGGGTAATGAAATGTTTTCTAATTTTCTTTGCCTTTTCCAAATTTTCGAACTAAGATTACAATGAATAGGAGGGGAAATGATTAGTGCAAGAAATGGAATATCTATTTAACTTTATAATGTTTTGAACATTTTAACTTTATTATAGCAAATATAAGAAAAGCACAGTACAATGTTCCCCAATAGTTTAACAGTATTGAATGAAGCACCATCTTATTTACCTCATATTCTCATTATTCATTCCTCCCCCAGGTACTTCCCTGCCTCCACTAAGTACTCCTGCATTTCTAATGTGAGGACTAAGTCTTAAACACCAGTACACTACTGTTACACTCATTTGTGTAATCAAATACTAATACTCAAATTTCTTATCACAAAGTCATTATCTTTTTAATGGAATTAGACGCATACATTGTACTGTGCTGATATCCCCACACAAACACCTGTGTGTTCTGAAACAGGGTTTCCCTTGGGTTGCCCAGACTTGCCCTGGACTCACAATCCTCCTGCCTTAGCCTCAAAGATGCTAGGATTACAAACATGAGCAAACATACCCAACTCTGCCGATCTACCTCTGATATCTTCTTTCCCAGTAAACCTTGTTTTCCATTTTGTGAGATAAAGTCTCTCAATGTAGTCCTGGATGGCCTAGAGCAGTCCATGTAACTTGTAATCTCTCTGCCTCAGCCTCCCAAGAGCTGGTACTGTAGGCATGTACACAGGGCTTTATTAGTAAAACTTCAGCTAAATTAGAGCAGTTATACAGCGAAGTAGACAAGTTTTGGTGCTATGTTCTATCTAAAAGCATTTTATAAATGTTTCCTATTACTAATAATTTTAAATAATAAACATACATCTTCATGGTATGTGAACTGGCCTGTACATACATGGTGGAATGAGTAAAACAAGCTATTTAAGGTTGGGCTGCAGCTCAGTGATAAAATGTTTGCTTAATGTGGGAGGCTCTAGATTTGATCCTCAGGACAGAAAACAGAAAACAAAAAAACAAAATTTAGATGACAAATCAAGATACTTCTATGTATTAATGGACATACTTAAATTTCTTTATTGGTAAAACACTAAAGAATATTCACTCAGTAATTTTCAAGTGCATAGTACATTATTATTAAAATCACATCTCTTGAATTATTTCTAACTGAAATTTGTATCTTTTGGCAAACTTCCTTCAACTCCTGTCTCCTGCAATCTTTTTAATCTATAGGCGCTACCTCGTTTCTCTTTCCTAGATTAATGTCTTGCCGTCCTTTAAAAAAGATTTATTTTTAATGATGTGTCTGCATGTAGGTATATACACTTGAGAGCAAGTCTCCAAAGAGGCCAGACATGTGCGTCCCCCTGGAACTGCAGATACATACAGATGGTTGTGAGCAACTCAGTATGTGTGACGGGAACTAAACTCAGGTTTTCTGCAAGAGAAGAACGTGCTCTTAACTACTAAGCCACCTCTCTAGCCCCTCGCTCCCATAGTCCTGTATTTAGCTCTTCTGATAGCATGGAAATAGTTAAGAGCAATTACTGCATATTGTTTTATTTGAAATGTATGAGGACCAGTGATGTAACTCACTGGGAGAACACTACTAAAGCAGCATGTATGGAGCACTGGATCGAATCCTGAACAGTACAGGAAAGGGGAAATATTTGAAGCAAATCAAAATTAAATTCTGAATGAATTTCAGTTACAGTAGCAATTCTACAAAAATCTTATAGCAAACAGTACTTTTTCTTTCAGAATTTTATCCTCCAGCTTTTCGTTTGTCTCTACATTAATTCCAAGATTCCCTAGTTACACTCTTGAAAAACATAAAGCTTTTCAAGCAGTCTTTAGAATGTTAATAAATTTAAGAGAACAAAGCGCATTCAGGAAACCAACGGTAGAAGGGTAGACATTAGGGAAGGGGGCGGTACATGCAACAGCACTTAACTAGCATGCAAAGTCCTGGGTTTGATCCTAGCACTAACAAACAAACAAACAAACAAAAAAAAAAAGGAGCTAGATATGCATATATACATGTATATATTTCAAAAACTGAAAAATAGGAATAAGCAGAAATCTGAAAGCCAAAATGCATGGACTAACGAACTTATTCAGGTAAGAACAGAGATCCTGTGAACGTCTTAATATATTTAAGGTAAATTTAAATTTTTAGGTTAAAGGATAAGGTATTAAATGAAATTAAACATTTAGCAAAATGAGATAAAATTCTGATTTTATACTTGCTTGAATTTTTAAAACTGAAGAGGGTGATTATCAAGATAATAAATTATTAATTCTTCCTCTGAGACATTAAGACAAAATTTGACATGTTAAAATTCAATTTGAAACCCAGCTTGTTGATTCATACCTGTAATCCTCAACTCAGGAGGTTGAAACAGAAGGATTGCCATAAATTGGAGGACTGACTGGACAACACAGTGAGACACTGTCTAAAAAAAAAAAAATTAAAACAAAAGCTGGCAAATATAATATAGTTGGTAGCATGGAAAATCTCCAACATACGTGAAGCAGGTGTGGTGGCACATGCCTATAATACCATCACTGGGAAAGTAGAGGCCTGAAGATCAGGAGTTCAAAGTCATCCTGGGTTATACAGTGAATCTGTGGTAAGCCTGGCTACAGACGTGCCTAAAAATAAATGAATCAAGATAAAGCCAACTCCATGCACTCTCCCTTTTTAGATGTGTGTGAGCGGATACTGTGTGCTGTGGACACATGCAGAGGAGGGTAGAGGACAACCTGTGTGGTTGCCCTTACCTTCCACTTTGCTTGAGGCAGAATCTCTTGTCTGCTGTATACACCAGGCTAACTGGCAGGCAAGCTTCTAGAGATTCTTCTATCTCTTCCTCCCATCTTGCCTTAGCTATGCTAATTAGGGATAAGGGCTACTGTACCCAGCTCTATAATCTTTCTAGGTGAATTTTTCACTTTTTTTAACTTGCACAAACTCATGCAACCAAGGGTTTTGTGTTGAAATGTTTAATCGGATAAGAAATTTGTAATTTTGTTTTTGTTTATTTCTTTAGGTGTCTATTTATTATTTATTTATTTATTTATTTTTGAAAGTTGTTCCATGTTGCCCAAGTTGATCTTGAACTTCAGGAATCCAGTATATCAACACGCCTGCCCTGCAATTCCTTTCCATGCCTAAATATTATTCCATTTGTCACTGAACTTTTGTTTTCAAAGTCCTTTCCTTTTTAGTTAGTTAGAAATTTACTTCTTCAAACATCAATAAAATGAACATCGTTAAGCTCATCTGACTACTACAAAACTTTGTCTAGGATGACATTAATTCATTTCCTTCTTTTGATAAGTGTTGCTGCCATATAAGATGCTTTCAGCTTCAAGTAACATAGACTTCTTAACTGACTTAAATCACAAGGAATAGATGCTATTCCTCCCAAAACACTCAATTAAGTCACTAACTGAATAACATTCTCAGAATTTGTTCCCTCTTTACTTGTGGTCTGCCATAATAAAGATTCCAGATCTGTCCAAAGAAAACTCTCCTTATGTTTAAAACATGACTAAGTAGTTCCTATCTGTAAATAAATAAATAAAAATAAATAAAATGCTCTCATGCTGTGTATATTCTAAAAAAGTTTACTATTATGGTTTTTCTATGTGTCTGTGTATGGGTATGTGGATGTGAGTGCAGATGCTCTCAGAGCCCAGAGACATCAAGACCCGTGAGTTGGAGGTAAAGGTGACTGTAATAGAAACTGAACTTGGGTACTCTGGAAAAGCAGTAGAACATGCTCTTAACTGCTGAGCCATCTCCCCAGCATTGTTTATGTTTTTGTTTTTAACCAGATGGGTGAAAACCAACAAATAAAAAAACTTCTGAAAAGTTCTTCAGTAGACACATACTATGTACATGTTATATCATACACACATATGTATATAAATGTATATTGGAGAACTCATGTAGCCATGTACCATCACGCCACTTATGAATAAGTGGGGAAATGAATCTAGAGTTTTGTGAATGCTAAGCAAATCCGCTATCAACTGTACATCCAGTCTCCAAATGGATTCTTTTCAAAATTAATTAATTTAGCTGGGTGGTGGTGGCGGACGCCTTTAATCCCAGAACTTGGGAGGCAGAGGCAGGCAATTGCTGTGAGTTCGAGGCCAGCCTACTTGACAAAGCGAATCCAGGATAGTCAAGGCTACACACAGAGAAACTCTGTCTTGAAAAAAAAAAAAAAAAAAAAAAACAAGAAACCTACAAGAAGAACATTATGACGGGCAGATCTGGGCCTGGGGGTCCTGCTCAAACTATGGCACCAGCCAAGGACAATACATGCAGTAAACTTCGAACCCCTACCCAGATCTACCCAATGGACAGGACATTCTTCACAGTTGAGTGGAGAGTGGGGTCTGACTTTCACACGAACTCTGGTGCCCTGTATTTGACCATGTCCCCCGGATGGGGAGACCTGGTCGCACTCAGAGGAAGGATAGCAGGCTACCAAGAAGAGACTTGATACCCTATGAGCATATACAGGGGGAGGAGGTCCCCCTCAGTCACAGTCATAGGGGAGGGGAGTAAGGGGAAAATGGGAGGGAGGGAGGATACAAGGGATGGGATAACAATTGAGATGTAATATGAGTAAATTAATAAAATCTATTTAAAAAACAAACAAAAAATTTATTTATTTATGCATTTTACATTCCAATCATAGCACCCTCCCCCATCTCCTCTGGGTCTCAATCTCCCTCCCTCTTCCTTCTCCCCCCTCCCCTACTCCTCAGAAAAGGGAAATCCCCTACATACCTACTCCAGATCAAGTTGCACCAGGACTGAGCAAGTCCTCTTCCCCAGTGGCTTGATGAGGCAACTCCACCTCCAAATAGATTTTTTGGTTTTTCGTTTTAGTTTTTTGCTTTTTGGTTTCGTTTGTTTGTTTGTTTGGTGGGTTGTTGGTTTGGTTTGGTTTTTGGAGACAGGGTTTCTTGATGTAACAGCCCTGGCTGTCCTGGACTCATTTTGTAGATGAGGTTGGCCTTGAACTCACAGAGATTCACCTGCCTCTGCCTCCCGAGTGCTCGAATTAAAGATGTGTGCCTGGTCCAAATGGATTCTTAGATAAATCAGTACGAATGGGACTCAGATGTGGTCATTTGCTTTAGCTAAATGCATGGCTATGTAGACAATAGTAGATTACTCAAACAAAACTAGTTCTCAGCAACAGAAGAAAATAATCAAAATCTGCATTTGTTTTCATTAGATCCCTTCATTTCCCTAGTTTTCTGGTACATGTATCTATCAGTAGAAAAATGCGCCCATGCCTTGATATTTTTCTTCTCATTGTCTCAGTGTGAGCCCTCCAAAGCTAGTGCTTTCAAAACTGCTTCAATTTGTCCAATCTCCACTCATAAAGCCAGTTACAAGCATAATGAAATTATATACTGTTATAATAACAAAAGAGAAACATTAACACTATCAGCTAATTGACAGATAATATTCAAATTTTATCATTCTTTTCCAATATTGATTTTGCTGTTCCAGAAGCTTATGTAGGACCCTAGCCTGAAATTAATTTTCTTGTGCTGAAATGTTTTAGAATCAGTCTGTATCAAGAAATATAATCTGGGGGCAGGAGAGATGGATGGCTCAAGGTTAAGAGCACTGACTGCTCTTCCCGAGATCATTGAGTTCAATTCCCAGAAACCACATGGTGGCTCACAACCATCTAGAATGTGATCTGATGCCCTCTCCTGGCTTGCAGGTGTGCATGCAGGCAAAGCACTGTATACATAATAAATAAATAAATATTTTTTAAAGGAAATATAATATGATAATGCTTTAGGTCAAAAGTCATCAAGTCTTTCTCTCTGGAAAGGACTATAGCAGCAGCAGCAGCAGCAGCAGCAGCAGCATAATAGGGTCCTCAGTCAATAGGCAAAGATAGGAGGAAAGAGGGAAAACCTGATGCTGCATCAGCTCCTCATCAAACTTCGCAGGCTTCAGGCCCGTCCTCACTACTACATGGGCAATCAGAAGGCATGAAAGAGGGTAGAAAACAAATGCTGGCAGACAGCCCCAAGTGGGCAATGAGCCTAATGTGTCAAATGAAGCTGCCAATCAGAGACATCAGGAGCAGTGGCTAGTAAAGGACACCAAGCTAAGAGAAAGACTTCTGCCATTCAGAAAATCCCAAGCACCCTTCATTGATAGTCAGATACCAGTTATCAGGCCAGTACTTCCAACTTTTTAATTCCTCCAAGTTCTAATAGTTTGTAATCCTCCTGACACATTTAAAGAGTACTGGCTGTTATTTGTAGGATTTTAGGATGGCATACATTTATATTTATCTGTTTTGATAGTTAGAATTTGACAGGGGATTAGCATAGCTAGAAAAGGTTATTTTGCTCTCACTTTCTGACTGCTAGTGTGATGATATAACCACCGCTCCACCTCCCCAGCTGGAAGCAGCTCCAATGTCATGACTTCCCCACCACAATAGACTGTATCATCTCAAACTATGAGCCAAAAAAAGAAAAAAAAAAAAAAACCTCCCCCAAGTTGTTTCCTATAAGGCATTTTGTCACAATTATGAGAAAAGTCACTAATACAGAAAATTAGTAAACAGATGGGAACGTTGTCATGAAAAATCTATGTGGTTCTTAGGCTTTGAGAAATGGTTTACAGGAGGGATGTGGAGGAGACTGGAGTTATACACTAGAGACTCTCTTACACTAGAGAAACTCTTAAGTACTGCAACGCAGAGCACTCGGTGATTCCAGTGAGAATGCCAAAAGAAATGAAGACAAAGACTGTGCTCATGAGTTTTTATAAGGGTAGAGGAGTCTAACAGAAACCGGCTAGAGGACATTTGTGTTACATTCTGATAATGAAACTGGTACATCCCTCCCGTGTCTTGAAAATCTGCACAGGACGAAAGTAAAATGTAATGAATTAATTGTCAGCAAAAACTTCAAGACAGCATAGAATTCAGGCTATGCAATGGTTAGTTTACTGATTTTAGGCAGATTTAAAGTATAAAGAACAGAAAGTAGAGTGGAAATATGTAGAAAAATGTGCAAGAACAATAATGTGCATAAAGTTCCAGACAGGTTGTGCTTTTAAAAATCAATTGTAATTATTAAAAAGATTAGCATAATTAAGGGGGGAAAAGCAGGAACTTTTACAGAGGAACAATAAGAAAAGTACTTGGAGGGCTAGAATTTATCCATTATGGCTCCTGTTTATAAAATGGAAATTCATTTAAAGTGGTTGGAAAATGAGAGGCTTCATGATTCTCTGCTGAGACAGGACTGCTGCTCAGAGTCGATTGCAACCAAGTTCCAAGAAGGCCAGACTACATCTTGAACTGACAGCAAAACATGGTGCTGCTCGTGAAAAATGCAGACTAGAAGAGCTACAGGGTCGTGGAAATTGCTTGACACTGAGGTCAAGCAATGTGTTACAGGGCAGGATTCTCTGAAAGGAGTCCCTAAGAGACCATTGTGTAAAGCTGGAAAGGTGACGTATAAGTTATAGTAAAGACCTCAGAATGTTGGAGATGCCAAGAACGTAGGATGGTTACCAAGGAAAGCTGAAGGCCCTGAGTGAAGTCAACATAAGACAGTATATGTACGTTTGCAGGTGGTAGGGACAAATGGACAGAGCTATTCAAACTTATTGTACCTCCAATAATGATTCCATGAACCTTGGATGCTAGACATAGAAGGTGTAGGGCTTGCTATATTCCCTGGTCTTGGTCTTCTCTGGTCTGGTCTTTCTTTGTATGCTCTATTCTGGGGATAGGAATTCTGTGTCATAGTATGTTGCAAATACATAACTAGTTTTGAGGTTTTGTTTTGTTGTTTACAAGGGCCTGCAGATGAATTTGCCTTGAGTCTTAAAAGAGAATTTGAGCTTTTGAAGAGTTGAGCATCCCTAAGACTATAGGACTTTTGAAGATGGGCTGCAGGTATATTGCATTGAGGTGCCCACGAGCCTACAGAGTCCAAACGTTATGGTTTGAGGGTCAAATATCTCACACTAGCTCCTGTGATTGCATACTTGGGTACCAGCTGATGGTGGTATTTCGGGAGTTTATGGAACATTTAGAATGTGATCTAACTGAAGGAAGGGAGCATCTGAGGGATGGCCCTTATAGGTAGCTCTGCCTTGTTTCTAGACTTCTGTGTTCTGATTTCCAATATATAACTAGCTACTCTATGCTCACAGTGCTCGAGCCATAGTTGTTCCCACTGCCACGCCTTGTCCATCGGGATGAACTGAACCTTCTCAAACTGGAAGCCAAACAACAGCATCTCCTCTCACTAAACAAAGTTCTCTAAAGAACGTTACCCACGTTAAATACTTGTTATAAGCATGGAATTCTTTCCCTTATTCACAGCTTCTCTGCTTTATCAACAGCTGTCAGACCCTAGCTAAGGTGGCAACTTTCCAGGAGCAAAATAGACTGACCACTCCAGTGTGGTGGCCTACTTTAATTCTAGGACTCAGGAGGCAGAGGCACTCTGTGAACTTGTGACCACTGGGGTCTATTATATAGTGAGTTCCAGGACATATATACACAGTAAGACTCTGATCCCTCCTATCCACACACTTTTTGTTTGTCTCTGTTGCGCTCTTTCACATGTGTATACACACACACACACACACACACACACATTTTTACTCCTAGTTTCCAAAGGCTTATGGTTCATTTCAAAACACAAAATAAAAACCAACGTTGAAAGCCCCTAAAAGTCCAAAGTCCCTATCTCATCTAAAACAAAGTAATTTATTTATTTATGGTTTTTCAAGACAGGGTTTCTCTGTAGATCAGTCCATGCATGCTTGGCCAACTACAAAACACCTAAGCATGTGCAGTTGTTTAAAACTCAGGCCAAATAACAGTTTTTTGACCTTCTACTCAACTGGTAAGGGAAAACTGACTTCAACTGCACATCACATAAGTCACAAGTGAGCAATATCCCTAAAATATGGCTTCTGTGACTTGGTACATAATTATCATAAAAAGTAGAGCTAGTCAAATGATCTGCTCTCATTAACAACTGTAAGTTCATAAAAAGTAACATCCTGACTACCTTCTGCAGGTGCCTCACAAGGCAATTGCCAGCGCTGCTCCCAATGCATCTGCTTTTACTTTCTCAAGTACTTTCTCTGTAAATAAAACTTTTACTTGTTTACCTTGTAAGTCTGTTTGTAATTAAGGAGAACACAACCTGGACCAAAGAAATATACCACCCCAAGTCAACCACCCCAAGAATAAGACAGAAAGGTGGTATAGTCACACAAAAAGATACTGAAAATATTTTTGCAGAGATTCAACATCCATCTGTGATAAAATTTAAGAGCAATTTCAAGTGGGAAGTGGTGTGGGAAGAAATATGGTTTAGTGGTTAAGAATGTTTCCTGCTCTTCTAGGGGATCCACGTTCAGTTCCTAGTGCCCATCAGGTGGCTCACAGCCACCTATAGCTCTAGGTCCAGGGGATCTGGCACCTTCTGGACTCAAAGAACACACATACACCTGTCAGTAAGATATCTTCTTAGACTTGAGAAAGAATATCTATAAAATCCTATATACTAATGGTGAGAAACTAGATGTTTTTTTTCCTAATATCCAGAGCAAAGCAAGTGTGTCTCATCACCCTCAATCCCCAGCACTATAAAAAAAAATTTCACTTTTGAAATCTGAAACACACCCAGTCTCCATATTTCAAATATGCGATACCCAATCTATATCATATCTGAGTCAATGGAATAACAAATTCTAAATCTTAATAGACTTTAATGATCTTAGACATTGTTCTCAACAGCAAATACATTTTCTAACATGATTTTAAAAGGAAAAAAAAAGCTTTAAGGCATTAAGTATAGGTTGGTTGTAGATAGAAACTAGTGTTTGTATTGTGCTATATAAAGATTTGTTAATGAATTAATTGAAAGTGAAATAGACTGATGAGCAGGGAGCAGGGTGGGGGACTGGCGGGGTCTCTGAAGTTACAAGCACTGGTTACTCTTTCAGAGGATCTAGGTTCTATTTCCAGAATCTTAATGATGGCTCTTCTGGCATCCACAAGCACTTGGCACACAAGTGATAAACAGATATACATGCAGGCAAATACCCATTAAGTATAAAAATAAACAGGCCTAAATAAATAAACCCAAATACTGAACATGGTAATGGACACTTGGAAGGCAAAGTCAAGACAATTGACCAGCTTAGGCCCATAAAGTGATTTAAAAAGAAAAAAGTAACATTTCAACTTAAAAAGCATTTTCCTTTGAGAGATTGTCATGTATCCCAGGCTGGTCTCAGATCCCTATGTAGCTGAAGATAACCTTGAACTTCTGATCCTCCTGGCTCCCTCTCCCCAGTGCTGGGATTAAAAGTGTGCGCCACCACACCCGGCTCTGGCACAACTTTTCTGACAGCTTCAACAGCAGGTGCCCTACGCTAGCTAGGCCTTGTGTTGCATGTCGACGTTCCCAGGAAATGAAAGAAGGGAGTAAGATGACTAATTCTGAGCCCAGCCTGGAAATGTCTCAAAAAGTCAATAAGCAAGCAAAAACAAAAACAAGAAAAACAAAAAACCCAAAACAAAACAAAACAAAAAACATCAAACAACAAGCATTCCAGGCTGGTTTATTCTGTGCTAAGGGATCCACCAAGGCCTTCTACTCTAGGCAAACACTCTACCAAATGAGCTATAGCCTCACCCTCTCCCAAACTTAAATAAATAAAAGTTTTTCTATTTTTAAAGTAATATTGCTAAAATATTAGTTAAAATATTACTTGCATATTTTTAAAAAGGAGTAAATAAAAAAGAAAAGTTTGGCTTACAGTAAGTAGAAAGCAGAGAAAATAATAGTTAGTTTAGAATTCTCTGGTTTAGCTTATATATAATCCTGAGTCCTTAAACTATCTTATCTACCAGGAAAAACTGTGATTATAAAAATACATCACAGCATCAATAACTGGAGTTTTAGAAAAAAAGAATGTTCAGTTTTAATAAGAATCAAGAGCAAATTAAAATAAGTAATCTGGCATATAATACTTATTAAAATAGTTTTCAGGGCTGAAGATGTAGCTCTGCTAGTAGTTATTTGCTTAGCTTGACTGAGACCCTAGTTTGAATCCAAGCACAGCACAGATGCTATTCAGGTACTCAGAAAGCCAGAAGGCTAGTAAATTTGAGGATAGCCAGAGCTACAAGAGACCCATCTCAAGAAAGAAAAATAATAATAATTCAAGCTAGCTTTAAAGACTAGTTTTTAAAATTTGTTTTGCTGGTTGGTTAGTTTTCTGAGATAAGGTCTCTGTACATAGCCATGGCTGGCCTTGAACTCACAAAAATCCACCTGCCTCTTCCTCCCAATGCTAAGATTAAAGGCATGCACCACCATACCTAGCTAAACATTAGCTTTCTGAAACACTTCTGGAAATAAAAGCATATACGTAAAACAGATTTGCTAAACATTTTACCATTATAATTTATTATATTACTATATAATTTAATCGTCCTAAATTTAATCGTCAGCACAAGAAAAAAACCCCAAAAACCTCTGAATTAAATAACTGCATTATAGTTTCTAAACATAAAGCTATTAAATGTCAAATGGAACTCAAAAAGCTTAAATATCACAGGTTTAAAAAGAAAAATGTTACATTAGCAAAATCACAAACCCTTTTATTAGTTTTTTCAGATTCTTTGTTGTTATTTCAAAATCACACATCCTTAAGAATTTTTCCAGAGAATACTGATTGAGGTAAGATACATTAAGTGTTTTTCAAAGTCTAGAATATTTTTACTTGCATTCTTATCTGCACAATTTAAAACTTCAACATACTGAGTGACATGAAAAGTAATTTCGAAACCCAAAGAAGATGGACAAGCAGGGCCAGGTGGTAGAGGCTGGTAACCCCTCAGTAATCAGCCAGCCGAATGCCTCTACCTCAAAACAGAAAAGGAAGATGGACTATGGCTTTGATTTGCAAATAATATTCTTTATTTAAATTTAAATAGTCCTGTGTTTTCTTTATCCGTGGAGGTCAAGATTCCATACTGTGTGAAAACAGACCATCATTTTATTGATGGAAGGCTTCTAATCTTATTCGGGATGGATCTTCTGGGTGTCTCAAAGCAATTCCATAACGCAGAAGCAGCTCAATGTACGGTGGCCAAAAGGAATCACCAATTTTAACATATGGATCATGTGGAACATCAAACATTCTATTTATAAGCATCTAAGGGAAAAAATTATTTAAAATACACTTTTTGTGCCAACTCTATATACTTTCATAAAAGAATAAAGTTTTCCATTAAAGAACACCAACACTCTCCCCCTTGAATAGCGGCTCATAAACATTACTTTCATGTACTTAAACAAAATCTGCTTTTAAAGACTACAGACTTTAGTGATTGGAATATGCATTAAAATGAATCGTTATTAAAGTGGAAACAACTCCTAAAAACTGCCTAAAAATGTTTACAATGTTCCTACTTCTCTTAGTATAATTTCCCTAAAATAAGAGCAAGAATCTAAAAATTACAACTCATAAATCGGGGGTAGAACACAGCCAGCTACATAAGGCTCCGGGTTTTATTCCCATCATTGAAGGAGAAAAAAAAATTAAAATTTTACAAACTGAATGCAAAGTTCAAAAGAAAGATAAGAAGAATCTTTGAATATCTGGAGAGGAAAAGAAATCACCAGCTTGACCCTTTAAAACATCTATTCTTTTAATAAGTCTTCAAAAATAGTTAAGTTTGTCACCATCATTTCCTTCATCTTCTCCCTGAATATGTCTGATTACTTTATCAGAAGTCATGAACTTACAGTCAAATTTGACAAACTTGGAGTATTAGAGGGTAGCTTTTCCAAAACTACATTCCACATGGAAGTGATGTCCCTTATTAGGTTGTAAGGAGTTGAAAAACAATGAGTCAGTAAAGAAAATGTAGTGCATATACACAATGAAATTTTATTCATCTGTAATAAATGAAATTATGTCATTTTTCAAGAAAATGAAACTAAAAAATATCATGTTAAATAAAATAAGACAAAATTAAACAAAAATCCTGTTTTCTTTATATGGAATCTAGATTCAAACAGGAGTGTGTGTGTATTTGCATGAATGGAATAAAAGTGGGGCAGAGATAGGAAAACAGGTCAGAAGACACTACAGAGAAAGAGGCATGGAGAAGGGAAGAAAATGAGAGTTGATAAGGGGAAGAAAAAATAAGGGAGACTATTTGGTGAAAGGGTACCAGAAAGAGAGAAGAGTAAGGATGGAAGATGGTAGTAATTGGGGCAAAAATGAAAGAGGTACAATGATACATGTATGGGAAAATACCATAACTAAACTTATTATTGTAGGCATAATGTTATTGTGCACAGTGTAAAGATTTCAAAGCTGATTTCTGTGCCCCAATATCTGGCTGTAATCCTTGTCCTAAGAGTCTCCTGTCTCAATGTTGTGTAAACACTGCTCCCTAATTGTTCCCTGATATGCCAATAAAACCAATCGCTGAGCAGGGGAGAGAATAGGATAGGGCTGGAGTTTCTGTCAGCAAGGGAGGAAAAGAGGCAGGGAGGGAAAGGGAGAGAGAGAGGGAGAGAGGGGGAGAGAGAGAGAGAGAGAGAGAGAGAGAGAGAGAGAGAGAGAGAGAG
>OU015758.1:23662423-23680352 GCA_907169655.1 Acomys percivali | reverse complement strand
AGAGAGAGAGAGAGAGAGAGAGAGAGAGAGAGAGAGAGAGAGAGAGAAAGTAGGCGATCCAGCCACAGGCTAGATCCAGGAGACATGAGGAGAGAGCAGCTGGAACAGAGAAAGCCACAAAGTACAAGTATCTCAGAGATTTATGCTGGGAGGAAGCCAGATTACCTTAAAGGGTTAAGAATAGAGTAATAATTGCTCAGTATTGTGGCATAAAGCATGTTAAATAAACAACATAGTCCAGTCTCAATTATTTGGGTGTTAGCCAGGTTAAGAGAGAAACTGCAACACACAATATTAAAAGTTCCAATAATAATACTATTTTGACTATTTTGTATGTTATCTCAAAATTTAATTAAAAAATAAAAGAAAGCCAAGATTTTGTCATTACCTGAAAGTTTAGAGAAACTAGCTATTTGGATCTAAGACTCAATGTAGCCACAAGGCTACTGGCATTTGCAGAGATTTTTTATGGAGCAACTATATGCAATTATTTGACTTCTGAAATATGGTAAAAGTGTTAGATGTGTTACTCTGTCCCTCATCTACCTCCCAGTTCTTTAACAGTTTATGGAACTAGAGCTGAGGGCTAGGAAGGAGCAGGCTCCTTAGGTGTATATAATTTCTGGCAAACCATTAATTGCAAGGTCAAAGTTTTAATCGAAAGATAATATTATTTTGAAGATCATGAAAGGCACAATTTATACAACTATAAAGTGTTATAAAAGTGACTAAAATTAACCTGCCAACCTCTAATTTCAATCGTAGTCATAATATCAATATTTAAATTCATGAAATAAAAATGTCGACTACTACTAATTTTCCCATTTCAAGTTCTTCATCTTGGGGAATAAAAAACTCACAATATCCTTTCTTTTACGAATCATGTTAAAGTAAGGCTCTCATACTTTAGAGTAGCTGTTTATCTTACTACAATTTAAAAGCCTTATTTATGAGCTGGACATATAACTCAGTGGTACAGCATTTGCCATGGTAAGGACTTGCATCCCAATACCATACAAGTCAAACAATTAAAGTTATCTCATCTTACAGATCTAATTTGTATTAGATTATATTCATTAAAATTCTAATAAAAAGACAGTAGAAATATGCTGAAAATTAAAATTTAAAAATGAGGAAGCTAATTTTTTCACTGAATTGTAGCTTAAGTATTAGCTATTTTTGTCACTGATAATATGACCTGCAGAGAGAGATTTGGTTTTCTAAGTTTTCTATTGTATCCCATGGCATACCATTAATATTTATAACCATGTGTTTCAGATGATATTTTCAATATTTTCCATTAAGTATCGTTCTAACATTTTGATTACATTTGTTTCTCTGTGTGCACATGCACATATTTCATAGTACGGGTGGGCAACTCAAAGGACAACTTGTAGGAGTTGGCCATCTCCATCCCTACATGGGCCCTGGGGATTGAGCTCACCTCACTGTGCTTTGTAGCAAGCACATTTAACCACTAAACTATCTCACTGGCCAAAAGTGACGGTTTTTTAAACTTTAAAAAAGATAATACATGCAAGAAAATTTATAGTTTCATCTTAAGCCAGTGATATCAGGAATATCTAACAGATTCTGATGATAAAATCAAACAAAGATTTCTATCTTTCTTTCCATATCAATAATATTCATAACAAAAATTCTTAGGCAGTAAACCTGAGATGTTTGTATTCAACTCAGTAAGTTGGAATGTTTTCTGAAAATACTCTTCTAAATTTACTAGTCCTACAGCTAGGAAAGGGGAAACATGCACCCATCGTTAACCCAGTCGCTATCTCCAATTGATGCCACCTGCAAATGAAAAATTAGTTTTCTTCAGGAAAATCTCACTGGGAAACAAACCACTCTTCAGGGTAGGTCCCATGTGCAGCAATCAATGGCCAAGAAAAAATTGTACTCAGTAGCATTTTTGGAGGTTCTTTGTCTCATAATGTTATGGGAGAACATTTTTTTTAACCTTACAGGTTTTTGCATATATATAAAATTGGTTTTTGGTTTTATGGGATTTCTGATTGCGCGACCATGTGTATCTCTGAATCTGTATGTGTCTTATGTTTTTTCTTTGGTTCTTTTTCTTCTGTTTGTTTTGCCCTAGTCTAATTCATTTGGTTATTTTTGCTTTATCTTATTTTTTATTATTATTATTCCTTAGATGCATGTTCATTTTCTAACTAGAGACAGAAAGAATGTGGCTCCAGATGGGAGGGGAGGTGGGAGAGAGAGGGGAATAGGGGGAGGGGAACCATAATCAAAATATATTGTATAATAAAATCTATTTTAACAAAAGAAAAATTTAAAAACCACATAACTATTTGCTTTTCACAGACCTCTCTGCCTAAGATTTTCTTTTTCTTTTTTACCTAAGGTTTTCTAAAGAAATTCATATATTTAATAATCTAGCTGAAGTTCCAGTATATTTTTACAATGCCAAAGATATCTATTTACAAAACAAAAGAAATACCAAACTAAAAAGTAGAATTAGTACTTCCATTGTAATAAAAGAAGTATTTTGGCCAGGCATGTGCCACCATGTGGCACATGCCTTTAATCTCAGCACTTGGGAGGCAGAGGCAGGCGGATGGCTGTGAGTTCGAGGCCAGCCTGGTCTACAAAGAGAGTCCAGGACAGCCAAGGCTAACACAGAGAGACCCTGTCTTGAAAAGCCAAAAAAGAAAAAAAAAAAGCATTTTATTTAAGGAAAACTTTTATATTCATTTATATGTTTTAGGTGCAGGTCTAGATTTTAAACTAAAATTTTATCAGTATAACAACACAAGATTTTAGAGTGCAAATAACAAATAATTAAGAAACTATTAAAGAATCAAATATCCTTTTGTTGTTTTTGTTTCTTTGTGTTTCTCTGTGCAGCCTTGGCTGTCCTGGAACTCACTTTGTAGACTAGGCTGGCCTCGAACTCACAGAGATCCACCTGTCTCTACTTCCCGAGTGTTGGGATTAAAGATGTGTGTCACCACACCTGGCTTAAATATTATTAATAGAAAGCCAAAGAAGCTTTCTTTCTTTTCTTTCTTTTTTTCTTTCTCTTTCTTTTGTCTTTAACGCTAACGGTTCACTAAAGAGATAGCTCTAATACAAAAATCTACACTTACCTCTAACATTTCACGCAGTGTTATCAGCTGCACATTCGATTCTTGAATGTTTCTCTTAGAAAAATGTAAATAATAATTAAGATAACAAAATATTGAACTCTATAACACAAGACTTAAAAGCATTTCTTAAAAAAAGAAACATTTCTTAGTTGTAGTTTTACAAGGTAACCAAAGTCAAATTCTGAATGTAAACAACTTTATAATTACTTTAAGATACAATTCAAACTATCCATAAACATATAATAAATTATATTACATATATTGTATATAAGAACATAAGATAAAGTAATACGGTTTGAACCAGACAAAAAGTTCTCCAAGCAAATGGCATCTATTACATTTGAGGGAGGCTTCTGAGAGAACCTGCCTTTTTTCCTTCCCATAGATCTTTACAGTTCCTAATAGATCAACAGTTCTTAGCATTAAGTCAATTCACTGAATTTTTTTCTCTTTGAATGACATGGAATAACTAATTTTAAAAAAATTGGAAGACAGCCACTATAATACTCAAGTGTTTTTCATATTAACTCATTAGTTCCTTCAACTTTTTTTTCTCATGACATAGATTTGAGATCCCTTATAACTATAACCTAGGTTAAAAATTCCAGTCTCCCAAATGATCTAGGTGTGATTCAACTATCAAGAATAAAAAGAAAGCATACTTTCTTTTGTAACTGAAGATACTAAAATGCTATTCATTAAATTAACTTCTGAGCACTATATGAGAGAAAGAGAGAGAGAGAGAGAGAGCGCACAAAACAAAGCAGTTACAGAACTGACTAGCAAATATCAATACTTAAAATAGGGATGCTTAAGTCTCAGAAATTCTTCTTAAATAAAGCATATGGTTAAAAAAAAAAATATTGGCTTAAGGGGCTGGCTTAGTAGTTAGAAACTCTAAGTGTTCTTCCTTAGGCCTGGTTTCAATTCCCAGCACTCACACAGTGGCTCACAACCTTCTGTAACTCACACATACAGACATAAATGCAGGCAAAATATCAAAACAAATAAAATAAATGAAAAAATGAATAAAAGGGTTTAAAAAATTATTGGCCTAAATTTAAGAACTGATAAAAATAAGTAACCTAATATAAAATAGAATAAAAACTAAACATATATACTAATGGTAGTTTTTAAAGATTTGTTTATTTATTTTATGTATATAAGTGCTAAGTTTTCATGAACATGAAAAGAGAAAATCAAACTCCATTATAGACAGTTGTGATCCATTATGTGGTTGATGGGAATTGAACTCGGGACCTTTGGAAGAGTAGCCAGTGGTCTTAACTACTGTGCCATCTCTCTATCCCCTAATGGTAGTTTTTTGTTTCTTTGTTTTTAAATACAATTAAATACTGAAAGTAAAAACAACACAAAATTAGAATAAAGGTATAGGTGGAAGAATGTTAATTTTCTTATTTCCACATCATTAAATTCATACTACTTAAAACTGATAGATGAAGTTACACAAGTTCAGAACATTTCATATTTTTCATTACTTGTTTTCTATTAGATGTCTCTCTCCAGTACTCAAATCATTTGATGCAAAAAAATATTTACCTAAGTTCAACATTTGAACTTTATTTTTCTTCTATCAAAGGTAATTAAAATCGTATTTATCACTCATGGTACAGTAGTAAGTATAAAATTCCTCTGCTGCAATCAGCCACCAATCTGTTTCTATAAATACTGTGCTTAGAACAATGTCTCCATTTTAGGAAAAACCATGTTAGTGACTCACATGTTAATGATGAACAAGGATTTGGGTTTTTAGCTTTCCTCCCCCCACCTCTCTCTCAATTTATTTATTTATTATGTATACAGTGTTTGCCTGCATGTATGCCTACATGCCTGAAGAGGGCATCAAATCACATTGTAGATGGTTGTGAGTCACCATGTGGTTTCTGGGAATAGAACTCAGGACTTTGGAAGAACAGCCAGTGTGCTTAACCTCTGAGCCATCTCTCTAGCACCTTTAGCTTTCTTTTTATATTCCTAATTAAGTTGTAAATTTCATTGTTTTAAACAGAACTATGTATCTCAAAAGTGTTGACTCTCAGATGCAGTTGTGTTTGGAAACAGGAAACAGGTAGGTAATCAGGTATTAAATGAGGTCATCAGGGTAGGGACCAAAGGCAAAATATGTTTTTTGGTGGGGGAGTGTTTTTGATTTTGTGCAACAGTGAGACACTAAGAAAACTTTTAAAAAATTATTTTTGTCCATGCAGGCAGAGCAGAGATCAATGTGAACAATAAAAAGGTGCCAACTCCCAGCCAGGAACAGACCCCATCAGGAACTAATGCTAAGAGTCCTTTGCTCCTGTACTTCTAGTCTTCAGACTGAAAAATCAATTCAATTTTTACGCCAGGGTCTCTGGTATTTTGCTATGGCAACCCACTAATACAGTATTAATGCTGGCCAGATAAGAAGCAGAAAGAGACAGTGGTAAACAGATGTATGGGAGGAGGAAAGAGACTCCTGTTCTGCTGTCCTCGGCTCCCCACACACCAGCTGTGCAAGGCAAGCATGTGGGCACCATGCACACACACCACACACACAAATCAATAAATAAGATGTTAAACATCTTTAACTGTATTTAATCAGTTCCATTTTATTAAACAACGAAGTAGCACTGATTTTTCAGTAACTATAATAGAATGAAGGCATATCTGTGATTATGTCTCACTATGCCTTCATTCCTTGGCTTGTTTTCCTAAATAAGACAATTACAACAATTTAGAGAAACTCTTCTCTAAAACTTACCTGTTTCTTTCTAATATTTCCATCAACTATAATAGAATGAAGGCATATCTGTGATTATGTCTCACTATGCCTTTATTCCTTGGCTTGTTTTCCTATATAAGACAATTACAACAATTTAGAGAAACTCTTCTCTAAAACTTACCTGTTTCTTTCTAATATTTCCATCAGGCAGAGGAAAATGATCTTCTAAAAACTCACCCAAGGTAATCAAGAGCTTCTCCTTAAACTCTTTTATACTACGGATCTTAGCTTTTAGCTCATTAAAGACTCTAATAATAAAAAATAATAAGAGTCATTTAACTGATAAAATACATTTGTGCATGCCTCTGGTTATACATGAAACTGACCAGAACATTGTGAAACTTCATTTGATACACGTTAATTAGAGAGTATTCTTTACAACATGTAGTGAAATTAGTACAGTAAGTTAAGTCATTAAAAAAAAGATTAAATAACTAATAGTTGGCAAAAATTAGGGCCACCTTTTGGTCTACTTTATCTAACATAAGAAATACTTTCTTAAACAGTATCTGTTTGAAAAAAACTAGAACACAAAACTGATTACCTTGATTCAGAAAATGTCACAACCTGATTTTTCACATCACTGTGTAATGCATTAAGAGTTTCCAGTATTTGTTGCTGTTCATCCAACCATTGTTGCTCCCTTTAAATATGGTAAACAATACAATCAAGTAAAAATTTAAGTGCCCACTCAGTATGTAGCAATGATTAATAGAATTACAATTTTACCTTTCTAAGTCTTCCTTTAACTTTTCATTCTTTGATTGAATAGTAGATAGTACCATTTCAAGGTCACATCTCAATTTTTGGAACTATAATAAAAGAATGCAAGCTAATGATTAGTCTTTTGGCTTATACATAGTTTAACTGTCTTATACATAGTTCTGGCTTATACATAGTTCACTGAACAACAGTGAAATTGATCTAGAATGTCTCAATGTGGAAGCCATAGTAAAAATATTGACCAGAAAGAATTGGAAATGGTTAACTATACGGCAAGCAGATGGTAACTTTTTGGTGACACACCACTGATAAATATAAAATATAAGGAGTTTCAGGCTACATGCTACATATTTTAATTTCAAACTGAAATTAAATTAATGGACTGTTTTAGTAGATTGGATCTTTTTTTCTAATGAAAACATACAAAAATTAAGACAAAAAATAAATATCATTCTTTCAGTATTGATTCAACCTGTAACTCTATAGTTATTATGTTATTAGCCAGCAATCATTGCTGAAGGAGGATAAAGTAAGACAATGACAAAAACCAAGAGTGGAATCCAGAAATAACCATAACAAAAAATAACTGCAACAGTGATATATACCAGAGAGATAAAACAAACCAAAATAATAATAAAATTGTGAGATGCAAGGAAAAACTGTCTTAATGCATTATGCTTTGGAAAGAACTCTGACCCGGTAACATATAAGTAGTAGAAAAAGACAAATAAAGTTACTATCTAGTAAAAGAAAATTGCAGACTGAGCAAAAAATAAATTCAAAGGATCTGAGGCATGGATACACTTGAGATACCTGAACATAAAAAACTGTGAAAATGAGTTACACTCTGGCCTCTTATCTACTATTTTTCCCTGTAAAAACATGAATTAACTAGTATTCTATTCTCTAAATTGCAAGGGTTTCCACTAATTTCTTTCTATCTTTAAATCTGATACGTTACAGATGTGTATTATAAACTCTAAAGTAATGAAAGGAAGGAAGGAGAACAGAAATAACTAGTAACTCAGTGCTGTAATGTGGTGGCTTGAATGACAATGGCCCCCACAGGCGCATAGAAGTTGCACTATTGGGAGGCCGCTAAAGCTCTACCTCTGCTAGGGGCTTTAGGGGCTTTAGGGGTGAACACAGACAGAAAGGAAGGGGAACTCAAAGCTAAAACAACAAGCCATGCAGCTCTGGAGACAACAGACAGGCAATCCTAATCAAAGAATAAGCCGATGATTCTGACACACTTTAAAGTGAATGGGGGTGGGGATGGACCCGAGTGGCAGTGATACGCCAAGGACTCCTACACAGCAGACAACATCTGGAGAGAAAATCCATTTTGTCCTTTCCCATACTGCTATAACTAGACACTCATGGAAACAGTGAACACCCTGTTACAGTGTCTGTCTAGGAAATAGCAACACAAAACATTTGTAGAAAGGGAGATTAGAATAGACATGCTGAAAAGTTGAGGCAGCAGGGGCTAAACCAGGGCAAGTGTTTGGTGGTTCCACTTTTATAAAGAGCAATAAGCCCTATGACTTAAAGATTACTGTGGAAGTTGAGAGCGAGGTGCCTATAGATGGCTGCCTGACCTCAGGAGCTGCCTCCATCTAACATACGGTGTGCTGCTCTCAGGGAAAGACCACGAGACCTAAGATCCAGTGGATCTCTCCATTTCCGCAGCTCTGCCTTTAGCAGGGCGCTTCATTGCCATGCAGAGGCTGAAAGCCCTGACACTGGCAGGCAAAGGGTTGAGTTCCTTCAGTTTTTCCAGACACATTGCAGCTCTCATGGCTCCGTTTCCCCAGCTACCCAAAAACAACCCTACATTTGGACATTTGCTATCCCTCAGTATCATAACTGTGTGAATATACTTTCTCAATCTTGATAATATGAATAGGCTGCATTCTGGGTTTTTTTTTATTTTTTTTTTCTCAAAACAGTTTCTCTGGATATCCCTGGCCAGTCCTGGAACTTGCTCTATGGACCAGACTAGCCTGAAACTCAGAGATCTGCCTGCCAGTGCCTTCAGAGTGATGGGATTGAAAGTGTGAGCCACCATTGGCTGGCTAATCTTTGTTTCTTTATAACAAAGACAACCAAAAAAAAGGGGGGGCTGGAGAGATGGCTCAGAGGTTAAGAGCACTGGCTGCTCTTCCAAAGGTCCTGAGTTCAATTCCCAGCAACCACATGGTGGCTCACAACCATCTATAATGTGATCTGATGCCCTCTTCTGGCTTTCAAACACTGTATACATAATAAATAAAATCTTTAAAAAAAAAAAAAAAAACAAAGACAACCTTTTCTCTACTGTACAATAACATGCTTTAAAATACATAATTCAATCTCCCTCACCCTCCATATTTTGAAACAGGTAACCCAAAGTAGCCCAAAATTCACCATGAGCCCTGGGCAATTCTCCTACTTCAACTGCCCAACGACAGGTGTGAGCACCATGCCAAGCTGTATTTGGTCGTAATCCTTGTTTACTGACTTACCATTCCTAGCACACTGGAAATCTCCAGCACGGTAAGTACCTGTTATATACTACTGGATGACAAGCAGCGTCCAGGCAGTTTTCAGATGAGAGCTAAACACTAGAAAGACTGGGGCATGATCAGGTGATTGGCTCTTCAGCTCCAGCCTCCAAGTTTTTGATAAGAAGAACTGAAAGCTAAGTCAATCGATGACCAATTATTTTGTCAGTTTTGCCTATATAGTAAAGTTTTCATATAAAATCAAAGGAACTGGGCTCAGGGAATTTCTGAACAGCTAAATGCATGGGAAGGTCTGGCATGGCAGCACACTCAGGACACAGAAGCTCCGTCCCCTTTCCTATAGACCTTAAGCTATGCATCTCTTTCATCTAGATACTCATCTTTTTTGGGGGGGGCAGGTTTTTTGTTTGTTTGTTTGTTTGAGACAGGTTTCTCTGTGTATCCTTGACTGTCCTGGACTCGCTTTGTAGGCCAGGCTGGCCTCGAACTCAGAGTTCTGCCTGCCTCTGCCTCCCAAGTGCTTGGATTACAGACGTGTGCCACTGTGTCAGGTGCAATGGCTTTTATAACAAATAAGTATGTTTCTGTGAGATCTGTGAGTCTCTCTAGAAAATTATTCACACTTAAGAAAGAGACAAGCAAATTGAGTCATAGCCAGTTAGTCAGAACTGCAATAGAAAACCTTGGAAAGAGGCAGTCTCCTGGAATGAACAGTTCACCCAAAGTTGACTTTTGAGCTGAATTAGAGGACATGAAGCTGATGCCTGCTACAGATTCCTCTGCTGCAGACGCTACTAGAGAACTAACCCTGCTGAGGAGAACGTTCCAAAGCACAGTCTGTAATCTCTGCATGCTTAGGGCAAAATGGGAGGTGAAGACAGGACAGTCCTTGGAAGCTTGTGAGCCAGCTACCCTGGCACACCCAGTAGCAGAGAGCAAAGAAATCTGACTCAAAGAGATAAGAGCTGAGAACAATAGCCAGAGTTGTCCTCAGACCTCCCCATGCACACACCCTCACACTCACACCAGAACAAGTACATATATGGATAGCAAAAAAAAAAAAAAAAAATCAAGAAAATTCAAATCCTTAAGACATTGTGTTCAATAAACCACATAAATTTTAATATGTCGTTTAAGTAGTTTAGCTTACTTCTTATGTCATAAACTGATCTAAAGCAGTTCTAATTACAAATTATTTGACAATACTATAAACCACAAAAACAACTCACCTCTTCTTTTCCTAAGGTTACCAAAACATCTTCAGTCAGGTGAGTTACTACAAAGATAAAAATAAAACAAAGTCATGTCACTTAGTTAATTCTCAAGAATTTGACTTTGTGGCTTTCCTGAGATAACTCTTTATATAACATTGGATAATTTGATATCTATGTATTTTGTTTTTAGCTCTTCTCTAAGGCCTCATAAGCATGCTGAGCAGTGTTTACTAATAAGGGCTCCTCAGGGTATGTTTTCTGTAGTCATAGATCCTATGCATAGTTGTATATATATGGAAACAAACAAACATATAATGTTTATTTTTACTTTTTGTCATTGTTGGTATTATAAGAATAGCATATCAGGGGACTGGAGAGATGGATTAGCAGGTAAGAGCACTGGCCACTCTTCCAGAGGTCCTGAGTTCAATTCCCAGCAACGACATGGCGGCTCACAATCATCTGTAATATGATCCAATGCCCTCTTCTGGTGCGCATGAAGACAATGTACTCACACATAAAATAAATAAACCTTTTAAAATAAAGAATAGCATATCAGATAAATTAGCACTGTTTTCACTTAGCAGAACGCCCATGCTACAACAACAATTCATCATTTAGTAACTTCATAATATTATTATGCACGCATATGTATCACATTGTAGTAGTAACTTCTGAAGCTCAGAACTAATACTGTGCTAGACACCCTTGTATGTCTTTATGCACTAGTGCTTTTAATTTCAAGACACATACTCCCTGAAATGGAATTATACAGAATGAAATGTAGTTAAAACATTATAAGACTATATCAGACTTCTTTCTAAAAATGCATGTATAACCAATGAATTACATACAACAAATTACATACTTAAAGTTTTTGCCACACAAGAGAAATAAACATTTTATTTCCCATAGAGAAATTAATAAACTATTCAATATTTATTTTAAATTATTGTTTTTAATCAAGTGTGTTGAAATTATCAAATGATTTATTACTAAAAACTTGTCTACTGTTTTAGAAAGCCTTCTAAAAGAAGTAGTCCTATTATACTTTAAAAGCCAATTTTAGAATTGGTTATAGGTGACTCTAGATGACACTTGGATAGTTTGGATAGGTGCACCATATGATGTGTTGAAGGCTTAGATGCTGGACTTTGAGCCTGATGAGAGCTAAGGGAAACTTCCTGAGGTAAACGTAGAAAGGCGTTATTAGGTAACTAGAGAGATGGCCCTGAGGGATGGGAACCTGGTGCCTTCTGCCTTTCTCTGAAGTCTGGCTGACATGAGTTAAGCAGTGTCCTTCAACATGTGCAGTCACCATGTTTTCCCTTGCCACAGGCCCAAGAACAACAGCGCCAACCAACCATGGACTAAAACTTCTGAAATCACAAGCCAAATAAACCCTGACTGCTAACAAATTGTTTATTCCACATATTTTTTCAGTAACAGCTGGCTGACACAGGTACTAACCCATTTTAACAAGCACAATACAAAGAGTTTTGGAGAGTATTTACAGTGGGGGGGGGGGCAATGTGTATGTGTGTGTGTACTTATTTATTATCACTATACTTATGCAAAGAAATAAATTTTGTGTGCATTTTTCCATAATTAAACATTTAGAAAGCGGAATTTTAGGAGAGCTGTGGACCTATAAGAAATGATATGACATGTTGCTGGAAGTTCAGTATAGGAGGAAACAGGTATTAAGAAGCTGAAAAAATATGGAGAAATAATGTCAGACAGTTTCTCAAATTTTGCAAAGGACATAACTGCACATATCTAAGAAAGTGAACGTAAGATAAGATAAGCCTAAAGAAACCTACGCCAAGATAAACTGTAATTCATCTAAAAGCTAACATTCCTAAAAACAGCCGGGGGGAAGAAGTGTGAGAATAACAGTGCATCTCTCATCGGTTGCCAGGAAGGCAGAAGCAGCAGTCTCATCAGGAAGAGAATTCTGAATTATCATAATCAGTGAGAATATTCGTTGCGAATGATGAAGAAGCCAGACATGGTGGTGCATGCCTGTAATCCCAGAAGCACTTGGGGAGGCAGAGGCAGGAAAATCTCTGTGAGTTTGAAGCCAGTCTGGTCTACAAAGTGAGTCCAGGATAGCCAAGGCGACATAGAGAACCAATAAAATAAAATTAAATTAAGATTAAAATTAAAAAACAAAAAATCCTGAGCATGGTGATATGAGCTTATAATCCCAGGGCCAGGGAGACTGGGATGGACCCTGGGGCGCACTAGTCAGTCAGCCTAGCCTACTTGATGACTTCCAACCCACTGATTGTATAGGATTTATTTTTTTAAAAGATTTATTTATTTATTATTTATACAGTATTATGCCTCATGTGTGCCTGCACACCAGAAAAGGGTACCAGATCACATTATAGATGGCTGTGAGCCACCATGTGGTTGCTGGGAATTGAACTCAGGACCTCTGGAAGAGCAGCCAGTGCTCTTATCCTCTGAGCCATCACTCCAGCCCCTGTATAGGATTTAAATCACATGGAAATAAATCTCTGGGCACAACTGTGACAGGTTGTTCTATATTAGGTTAACTGAAACGGGACAATCCATCCTAAATGTGTGCATTACTATCCCATGGGCTAGAATCTCAAAGGAATGGGGAAACAAAAACAAAGCAAGCTGAGTGTAAGCACCCAAGTCTCTGCTTCCTAACTGGACACACAGTGAGCAGCCACGTTTTGCTCTTGTCACCGTCCCTTCCCTGCCATGAGCACACCCGCTGGAACGTTGGGACAAAAGCCTTCCTTCCTTAGGTTGTTTTCGTCAGGCACTTTGTAACTACAATAGAACAAAATATTGATGCAGACTGCTAACAGCCAGAGCTATAATAAAATAAGTTTCCAATGTTTAAGCTATACACCCCATTATATTTTGTAATAGTCTCTGTCACAGCCCTAGTAAACTAATTCAGAAGTCATAATTATAAAGTAACACACAGAAGCTTAAAATATAATGCTGGTGTAACATGTATGGTAACAACTAAGTAAGACCGATAGTGGAACACACCTACAGTGCTTGTGTGTGGGAGGCTGAGGCACACGTGCAGTAAGTTCTAGGCTAGCCTTGGGCTATGTTTACACAGCAGGAACCCTGTCTCTTAAAAACAAAGAACAACAGCTGAGTACACATCTCTAAAGAACACCAGCTTAACCGCTGCATAAGTATATTGCTAAGAAGGAAAATTTATATATAGTTTAAGGCAAATCTTAAAATTATAGCTGTATACCATTATATTCCTACCACACATGTTAAAAATTAAAGCCTAACAAGCAGTAACGTGAAAACATGGAACAGTTAAGAAATTGGCATGAATAAAGTAATAAAAACAATGATATAGATGATCCTCTCTGAAGAAAATAGATAGCCAGCAGGGCATAGTGGTGCACGCCTTTAATCCCAGGCAGAGGCAGGAGGATCGATGTGAGTTTGAGGCCAGCTTGGTCTACAGCCAGGACTATAACAGAAATCCTGCCTCAAAAAACCAAAAGGAAAAAAGAAAAAAAGATAGCCTAGGATTGTTATTTACAGAGTCCTTAAAACTAGCAAAAGGAATAATATAAAAAAGGGAGGCTAGGGCTGGAGAGATGGCTCAGAGGTTGAGAGCACTGGCTGCTCCAGCAACCACATGGTGGCTCACAACCGTCTATAATGAGATCTGGTGTCCTCTTCTGGTGTGCAGGTGTACATGCAGGCAGAACACTGTATACATAATAAATAAATAAATTGAAAAAAAGAGAAAAAAAGGAAGGCTAACACTGAAAGTGATTGTGGTGGGGGAGTCAAAGGCAAAGTAATGTGAAAAGAAGAAAAAGAAAATACATATGGAAACAAGACAGAGAAAACTATATAGAAAAAACAGATACAAAAATACATGGCAAAGGAAGCTTAGACTTTCACAGTAAGAGTAATAATGATGATGATGATAATATCTATTAGTTGGGTAGTACAATTATCACATTTTAATCCATCGTCTATTCTTTAAATATAGGCAAAAAATAAATTTCACTCCCATTGGACAAGTCAAGAAATTGCATAAAAACTACGTTTCCTAATCTAAAAAGCATATAAAGTAATCTTTCTTTCTTTCTTTTTTTCGAGACAGGGTTTCTCTGTGTAGCCTTGGCTATCCTGGACTCACTTTGTAGACCAGGCTGGCCTCGATTGAACTCACAGGATTCATTTATTAGCAGTTCATAGTTCGTACTGATCACAAGTCAGTGTTTATTAGAGTAAAATAATTACTATAATTAAGTCTTCTAGTTCAGGTTCTTATACTCTAACACTAGAATTTAATGTTAGAACTTTCTTAGAAAAGGAAGAAAAATGGAGTGGGTCCTAGTATCAACAACCCTGAGCAATTTCAAGAACAAATGTATCTTGTCATTCCTAAGATCATTAACTTAATATCCCGTTAATTTGTCTATAAAATTACAAACCTAAAAATAAGAATCTTACTTTCAGGTGTTCTTTTGTTCCATTGACCAAGTTCAGCAGTCAAACATTTAATTTGCATAAAAAGTAATGAGAGCTTTAAAAAAAAAGGAGACTTCGAGTTATTTCTTGTAGAATATTAATGAAAACATAATCAATACTCTAATACTATTTCTAAAGTAAGTGGCTAAGAACATAGCAACACCAAGCATATTCTGCTATACTAACTACAGCTCATAAGTGGCTCCTTGCAGAATGATATAGTATGCCACTGAACACAATGAATTCTGCTTAAGTACCAAAGCTAAAGGAGCCTAAACACATCACGTTTACTTCCTAAATATACCCTAAGAAAACAAACCAAGCCATGATGCTGTGTTGGTGGACGTTGTTGTGCACTGTGTATTCAGAGCTGATTTCTGCACCCAGAGACCTGGTTACAGTGTGGACGTCAGCACTGTCCTTACGCTGAAGCACCTCCTGTCTGCGTATGCTGTAAACAGTATTCCCCATCACCTACTGATTAGTCAAAGAAAGAGCCGAACAGCCAATAGCCAGGCAGGAGAGGAAAAGGCGGGACTTCCAATCCCAGAGATAGGTCCCAGGTAGGGCACAGTGAAGAGAGTCACCATCAGAACACAAAGAAGCAGGTGCCAAAGCAAGACCAAAATGGCAGGTACTGGGCCACGTGGCAGGAAGTATGCCAGGTCAGGGTTAGAAGAGTTGGTCATCTTCCTAGCCATAGTGCCTGAAACGTTAATATATATAAAGGCTCCCATGTCGTTATTTGGGAGCTGGGAAGGCATAGAAAAAACATTGCATTTTATATCTGTGGCCCGTTTTCCTATGCCCACCCTAGCTCCTGGGAAAATGACATAAAGATCTTTGTATTTACTAAAAGCTTCAGGCAGATACTCAGCTATTCTAACCTGACTAGGCGCACCTGGCCTACTTCCCAGACACATGGCCCATTTCCTGGGCACAGAAATCAGCATTTGTATACACAGTACACAAAACGTCCTCCAACAATACTGACATAGCAAGACATTCTCCCCTGAAAAGAAAGAAAAACAGCATGCTAATGTCTTGCCATAATTTTCGGTCAAATTGTCATTGAATATGTTCATTTCCACTCTCTGATCTTTAAAAATATTGAAACTGCTCTTAGCTGTGTTGTAAAAAACAAAATATATGAAGATAATGATAAGACCGATTCTAGAGCCACATATCAAGGTCAACTTTTAATATACATTAGTATTTGCAAAAATGTATAATATCTTATCCTGAGAAAAATTATGGTGACTTTTCAGTATGATAATGGCAAATTTGATCCTGCTATAAAATTAAACAACTTTAAAAAAATAAAACAGCAGTAATATTTTGAAAGTAATAAAGTATAAGTTTTCTCCATAAAAATGTCTAACTTTTTGTTTCAGAAAAGAAATTACGCCAGGAATAGTAACATATGCTTGCAAATTAGCACTCAGAGACTCTGTTCAAGATCAGCTCAGCAATATAGCAAGTTCAAGACAGTAGGCTACATGAGATCCTGCCTTTAAAAAAAAAACACAGGAAACTGAGTTTGAGTGTTACAGGTATGCCTACAGAAATGAGGTATCAAAGCACAGCACCAACTGCTGCTTCTTAAAAGGCCTGCTCATAGCATCAGCCCTTGACTTGGATTGATGAACTTGGAATGATCTCAAGATAGTTACCAAAAACCTTACTGTTTAAGGCTGGCTTACAGTGCCAAAACTATTCAAGCAAAGAATACAGTTAATGTTGAATACCTGCTTTATCTTCTGGCATTTTGATACCTGCTAGGTAGAGTGTGACTCTATCACCAGTTCCTGCTAACAATTCTGGACACCAAGTTTCCCTAAGAGTAAGCAACATTTCACACCACAAGTTGATAAGCTGATTTAAGGTGTACATGACTCTACTGTGAGACAACTCCTAAAAGCTCACATCTTGTTTCCTCTCAAGTTTAGCTCATGTTCCTTTTCCCCTTGCTTATTTGACTCTGCCTCCTTACACTATAATAAATCTTAGCCACAAGAAGACTATATAGTGAGTCGTATGCATCCTCTTTGAGCACCATCAAATTTACAAATGTTCTTGAAGATTCACACACAACCATGAAACCACAAACTGTATTCTTCAGTTGTTTGTAACTCAGGACAGTACATGTTACAGGTTTATAAACACTCCTCTCAAAGTCAGTGCTGGGTGCACTGTGTGAAAACCACTCACATACATTTGTAGGCCTAATGTCCAATGACTCATATTTAGTAAGGTCTTAATTTCTACAATAAAGAAGCCACGTTTTCCAAGAAAAATGATAGGATAGTTAACAAATAATGCATTTCAAAATGGTATATTCAATTAGACCCTTCATAGTATACTTGTATATGTATAGATTTTTTTATGGATACAAAAATAACATTAGGAGCTCCATTTTTTTTTTTTGATGCATAAAAGTCTACAATTGTTTGTGCCAATGAATTGTTTCTTTTATTAACAGGTAGTGTCCCTTCTTATCTCTTCTAATTAGTTCTAGTTTGAAGCTTATTTTTGTCAGATATAAGAATAACTATGCCAACTGTTTGCATTTTCTGTTTCCTTGGTATTTTTTTTTTCCTTTGATACTAAGGTTTTGGGCATCTTTGATGGATGTGTTTTTTGGAGACAACATAATTGGTTCTTAGGTTTCTTTTTTATTTTAAACAGAACAGTTTTCCAACTGTTTAAGAATTTAGGTATTAGAGCCAGTGAGATGGTTCAGGAGTTATTACATAAGCCTGCCCACCTAAACTCACTCTGACTCTGACCCATCCACACTACACACAACACACACACACACGGGTGCACACACGCACACACACACAAATTTTTAATTAAAAAAGAATATAGGAGCCAGGCACGATGATGCCTGCCTCTACTCCTATCACCCAAGGAGGCAGAGGCAGGCATATGTCTGTGTGTTTGAGGCCAGCCTGGTCTACAAAATGAGTCCAAGACAGCCAAGGCTACACAGAGAGACCCTGTCTCAAAAAGAAAGAAAGAAAGAAAGAAAGAAAGAAAGAAAGAAAGAAAGAAAGAAAGAAA
>OU015758.1:23607600-23658253 GCA_907169655.1 Acomys percivali | reverse complement strand
TGTGTGTGTGTGTGTGTGTGTGTGTGTGTGTGTGTGTGTGTGTGTGTTAAGCTCAATACTGACTGTGAAACTACTACTTAAAACCTTTTCGTTTTCAGAACAAAGCCCAAACTCCCTAGAATGGATTATAAATCTTTTTGTCTCTCTTTACTACCCCAGCACATCTCCCAATTCTCAAAACCCTACCTTGGCCCTTTGCCTGTGTTCCTCTACACACCTACTCACACATGAAGTATCTCTACCTGGAATAAGTTCTCTCTTTTAACCGTGCTAGCTTCTTAACAGATATCATCTAGGTTGAGGGGAAAGTGCTTTTTGAACATTGTATATCTGCACATACTTGGAATCTGGCACAGACATAAAGTCTTTGAAACAGTATTTATATAATCCCTGGGAATCTGTCAGAATAACTTCTGAAATTTTAAAATTTATAACTGGTATAACAAATACTGAATTTTTTTTTATCCCATAAAATGTTAGACAAGAATACAAAAATTTAGAAGATTCTAAATAATGATGTTAATTTCATTCATTAAAAATAATTTTTACCGCCCTCTCCCAGTTCTAGAGTTCGAAAGAGTCTATCTTGATAATCTTCCTAGTGCATCCATGTATGAGCGCAGTTACATGCACAGAGATGTTATCACACATGTGGTATGCACCAAGTAAGTGTATCATACTTTTTCTATTATTTTAATCTTATGTGTCTGTTTCGCATGTCTCTGCACCACGTGTGTGCCTGGTTCCTACAGAAGCCAAAAGAGGGCTTCAGATCGCTCTCAGAACTGGAGTTTTATACCTTAATAAACTGCCATCTTAGTATGTGTATGTATATTTGGTGATAAAAATCAGTAATGGTTATGGTTTCCTAAAGAACAAAGTGTATTAAGATAGGAGTAGTAATAAGTTGGTCTCTTTGGTGTTTGTAGAGAAGATGATGGTAACTCAGATCTCCTGGAATTATCAGAGGACCTTCAAAGTAAATAGGAGCCAGATGGTGGTGGGGCATGGGGCATGCCTTTAATCCCAGCCCTGGGCATGGGGGGGCAATAAACAGGAAAATTCAACGAATGATAATAATATTAATAATGTTCCCCTGGTTTTTAACTCATAATATGTCTAGATACTCTTTGAGGTGTATTTCATTAATTATCTCATTTATCTTAAGGATAGCTTTAAGAGTCAAAATATTCATTTTATGGATGAGGAAGCTGGAACAGAAAGGTTAAGTGGCAGAGAAGCTAAAGAATAAAAATAAACTGCTAAGTTCTAGATTTCTTTTCTTTATCTGGATTTTGAACCCATGAGCAAGAATAACATTTATTTATTTGTTTGTTTATTATGCTTTTTGGATTTTTTTTGTTTGTTTGTTTGAGACAAGTTTTCTCGATGTAGCCTTCGCTGTCCTGGACTACCTTTGTAGACTAGGTTGGCCTTGAACTAACAGATCTGTCTGCCTCCCTCTGCCTCCCCGAGTTCTTAGATTACAGGCACACACCACGGCGCCTGGCACATTTGTATTTTTAAAAGGAGCATTTTGGCTGTACTGAGATGAACATATTTAAAAAGAAAAAAAAAAAGTAGGCACAGAGAGAGCAGGAGGCTAGTGGAGAAATTTGGATGAGCTGCAGTTCAGGCTTAGATGGTGCTGACAGTGATTATCAAAACTGGATGCAATACTTCAGATAGTCGGCTCTCGGTCTCTTAAAATGAACTGCTTTTCAGATGTGAAGCTCTTCATATTCTAAGAATAGGATAATTGTGACCAAATACAATGCAAATTTGTAAATGTTTAAAACAACTTACAGATACTAGCATTGCTTTTCTACCAAAAAGTTGTTTGTGTGTGTGTGTGTGTGTGTGTGTGTGTGTGTTTAAGTAAATCTAAAGCCATTCACCAGTTACAGATGCAGTGTAGTGTGAATAAATTTAGTTGTCAAAGTTAACTAGTATAACTAGTTAATTTTAGTTTAGTGCAAAATACTTAATGTATATTCACTGTCCTCAATAAGTGGTTTCAGTTTTTATCTGTGTGGTAGGAAAAATATTATTTAAAACTTTTTGATTCTTAAAATTCTCAAAATATATTGAATAAGATACGAAAGAAATTTATGTTGGACTCTTCTGTATTGGAACTAGTTTAGGTCTTTGTTTGTTTGGGGTGGGGGGGGTTTGTTGTTGTTTGTTTTGTTTTGTTTTTCAAGACAGGGTTTTTCTTGTAGACCTGACTGTCTTGGACTCACTTTGTAAACCAGGCTATTCTCGAACTCACAGTGATCTGCCTGCCTCTGCCTCCCGAGTTCTAGGATTAAAGGTATGCGCCACCACTCCTGGCAGCTTAGGTCTTTATAATCTTCTGAAAACTAGAATTTTCTCTTTCACAGACTGCCTTTAAGGTAATTTTAGCAATAAGAAATACCAAAGTGTAATGATTCCAACAGAGATTTCTTGGTTTTTGTTTTGAGACAGACCCTCCCTTGTAAGTTGTGCACGCTGGCTTTGCCCCCCTCTATCGCTTAGACAGCCTTCCTGCCTCAGCCTCCTGAGTAGCTAGAACTGCAGGTTTACACCACCAGGCCCAACTCATTACTTATTTATTTAGTGATAAATCCTTGTTGGATTCTGAACCTACCTCTTGGTGTTAATACTAGTGGCTCTTATTCCTACAATGGTCTGTGTAAAGGAAAATGTAAAGACAATCGAAACAACAAAGCTCTAAACTAGATGTGGTAGCATACACCTGTAAACACAGCACTAAAGAGGCAGGCAAGCAGGAGCATCACCAATTCAAGACTACTGTAAACTACACTTAGTATGAAATTAGCTTACACTATATAGTGAGAACGTGTCTTTAAAAACAAAAAAGCCTATTATTAAAGTAGTAAATACTGTCAGTCAATGTTTGGCTTGAAATTACTGAGAGATCTGTTCTGGAAGTTAACTTGAAATTTTTTATGTATACAGGACAGATTTTATTATCACTGCCAGTCATGATGGACATGTTAAGTTTTGGAAAAAAATTGAAGAAGGAATTGAGTTTGTTAAACATTTTCGTAGTCACCTTGGTAAGAATTTCATAATTTTTATACTAATTAAACTTTCCTTTAAAATATTGCAATGTTTTCCTTTGAGTCATGTATATTTATTTTATTTGTACTTACTAGAATGTTTTAATTTCATTTTTTAAAACAGGAATCATTGAGAGTATTGCAGTTAGCTCTGAGGGAGCATTGTTCTGTTCTGTGGGTGATGATAAAGCAATGAAGGTGTTTGATGTAGTGAACTTTGACATGATCAATATGCTGAAGCTCGGGTAAGTTTTCTATAAAGCATACATTATATGTAGATATGTATGTATGTATATTTAACTCAGTAGAGTAACTGTAAACAAAAGTTTCCCATATCCCTGGTAACTTTTGAACAGAATATATTGTCTCACCATTTGGGTTCTTACATGGGAAACTCGGGGAACATCCTTGTGTTGTTTAGAGGCCTCTGCTCTGGTTTTTCTCATTAACACACTTTGTTTTTTTATTTGGTTTTTTGAGACCGTTTCTCTGCATAGCCGGGGCTGTCCTGGAACTTGCTCTGTAGACCAGGCCATCCCTGAACTCAGAGATCCGCCTGCCTCTGCTTGCTTAGTGCTGGCATTAAAGGTGTGTACCACCAGTGCCAGGCTTCAAATTTTCAAACAGTATCACAGCAAAAGTTCATCATGTCCAGCTAACACCACTTAGTAAATTGATGAAGACCCATCATGCCTAACTACTGAGAGTTAGAATAACTTCCTTGCTATAGTATACTTACTTCTAACACAAGCTCATGGCTTATATGGTTTATAGGTAAGTTTAGAATTTGCTGGTGGTTTTAAACTTCAGAGTATAGTAATGCTGATGTTCATACTGTGGTTGGATAACACAGTAATAAGACTTGTACTTTTTAAAAGATAACATAATAAAAATATACATATCTAAATACATATCAGCTTAAAGGTTATACCATTATCAGAATGATTGGGAACTTGCTTTGTTTGAATGACATAACACGACTTTAAGGTAGGCAACTTTAAAAAACAAGCTTTTACTCCCACGGCTCTAGAGTCTTGGATACCAGCAGATTCATTTCGTATGAGGGCTCTTCCTACTTCTTACCATTTCCTCTCTTGTTAAAGAAGACAGGAAGTAGCACAGGGTACCTCTTTTCTTCACAGTAGGCCATTGGCCTATCAGATTAGGTCCCCACTCTATCTAGAAGGTCCTACTGTGAACTGCATAATGTCTTATAATTCAAATCTAAATTTTGGAGTTTATTTTAAAATCAGATTTTATGAGTCACAAAAGAAAACCAGTGTTACTCTGTTTAGTTAATTTATTTCTTTTTTTCTTTTTTTGGCTACAAATACCACTACTTAACTTGATCTTCTCTTTTTGTCCCAGTTTGCTTCCCTAGACATTTGCTATTTTTAAAATAACAAGTAACTTAAAAAAATAACAAGTAACTGAATATTAGCTGTTTGAGAGTACTCAAAAAAGCCTATATATTCAGGAACTGATAGAAATTCTAAATGAAGATTTCAACACCATAGTTGTTGGTATAACACTGTAAAAAAAAAAAAAATTACTACTTTGTGGCTGGAGAGATGGCTGACAGGTTAAAAGCACTGGCTGCTCTTCAAAAGGTCCTGAGTTCAATTCCCAGAAAACACATAGCTAACAACCATCTGTAATGATATCTGGTGCCCTCTTCTGGTGTTCAGATATACATACAGGCAAAACACTGTATACGTAATAAATAAATCTTTAAGAAAAAAAAATGACTGCTTTGAGCCTAGCATGGTGGTGCACACCTTTAATCCCAGCACTTGGGAGGCAGAGGCGGGCAGATCTCTGTGAGTTTGGAGCCAGCCTGATCTACAAAGCAAATCCAGGGCAGCAAAAGCTACGCAGAAACCCTGTCTCAAAAAAACAACAAGACTACTTTGCAGGAGACAACACTTATTTTAACTTTCAAATGTAGATTAAATACATCAAGTTCTGCTTTGCACATTATTCATCATATAACATATTCAATGCTACAGTTTAATATCAAGATAAGACAATAGTTTTCTTTTGAGCATACTCAGAACCTAATTATTTTTATTATAAAAGTCTCAAGCATGGATTTACAAAATATGCCATTACGTGGCTAACCCATTAAAAATGTATGCATGTAAACAGTTTTACAGACACCCAATGCCTCAGAATACCTTAAGGCCCAGAAATGATTAAGCTTCCTTTCTACACAATGGGAATAAGTATGCTATTCTCCTCTTGTGTTAGAAAGAGGAAATTACAGACTGGGGTCTAACGCAAAGGTAGGGCGCATATATGCAAAGGGCCCTGGGTTCTATCCCTAGCACTGTTAAAAAGAACAAACAGAACTTAGTGGCTGTTCTGATTCTTTCCTTACTGTGCTTGACCAGACATTTTGATTAGGTGACGGGCCGGGGAGGGATGCTTGTGCTATTGACCTTTCTTTTTCTCTTCTCCAACTTTTTACTGCTTTAGCTATTGCCCTGGACAGTGTGAGTGGATATATTGCCCAGGAGATGCCATATCCTCAGTTGCTGCTTCTGAGAAGAGTACAGGAAAAATTTTCATTTATGATGGTCGAGGAGATAACCAGCCACTTCATATTTTTGACAAACTGCATGTGTCACCTCTCACTCAAATAAGACTGAACCCAGTTTACAAAGCAGTGGTGTCTTCTGACAAATCTGGAATGATTGAGTACTGGACTGGACCTCCACATGAATATAAATTCCCTAAAAATGTGAAATGGGAGTATAAAACAGACACAGACTTATATGAATTTGCCAAGTGTAAGGCGTATCCAACCAGCATATGCTTTTCACCTGATGGGAAGAAAATAGCAACTATTGGATCAGACAGAAAAGTTAGAATTTTCAGGTTTTTAACTGGAAAACTCATGAGGGTCTTTGATGAGTCATTAAGTGTAAGTACAATTAAATTAGATTTTATTTTTCTAATAGTCTTTATGTTTTGCTAATTCACAAAAGATATTTTTATGCATAGATTGTATTGGTTATTTTTTCTTAGCACATTAAAGATACTACTCAGTTGTCTTTAATCTTACATTGATGCAATTCTTTACATGGATTATGTGAGACTCACTATTCAGTGTGTGTTGAGGTGATAGGGCTAACGTATCAAGAGGAAACTAGACTAAAGCTATGACAGAAGCTAAGATTCAGCATGAGAGTTCCGCAGAAGAGAACCAAGTATCAGTTAAACCAATTATTTGCAATACGAAACATAAGTATAACTGTACATACAGAAAGTACTAATAACTAGGATCCTACGTTCCACAGCGGAGCTCTTCTTCAAGTTGTGGAGATGGCTACCCTAGCATGAGTGGAAAAACTGGAATGACTTAAAACGACTAACTAGTCCTAGCATAAAAGAAATTGAATGTGAAGTTTTCTCTTTTAGTATTTATTAACTGAAATGCACAGGACCATGGCATGGGTCAGTGCATTGTGATCACAGAGGCCATGCTTTGAATGCCAGAGTATTGTAAAAAAGAGTCTGTGGAGCTGCTTACCAAGTTGGCTACTTAACAAAATGCATGTATGTGGATAGATGGCTGTCCATAGAGCTGCATTTTGTAGTCCAGCATTCTAGGCAATTCTGGGCACATATGTAAGTGGTAACGAGAGACAAGGAAGCTGATCTGTAAGTCTTGATCTGTGTTCATGACTCCAACTCTTAACATACCTTTTGGTTTTGTAGTTTTGTATATTTTTATTTCCTCATCTAGAAAAAGTTAAACTAAACATGAAACAAATATATAAATAAATGGGATGTAAGTCTAGCTTATTATCTATAATAGAGTGAGCTTTGAATTCTGTTTGATGTCCTACATGTCTGAAATGCTGAATAAGAAAATCCTGTCTTCTATAAGGCTTGAGTACTAACACAAAGTATTTATGACATAACCCCCATCTTGAAAATTGTGCAGTAAATATCAAACATAAACCAAAATTTTTAACTATAAAGGGCACCCATAAAAAGTGTTTTTCTAAACACATTTATCTAATACTAATCATAACTGCTAATATCAAAATAATTTGAAACCATTTCTAATGTCATAATTTTGATTTAACAAAATAACAATTACTCAGCAGGGAGCTGGAGAGATCAGTGATCAAGAGTGCCTTACTGTTCCCGCACAGGATCCAAGTTCAGGACCCGTGCTATCCAGTTCACAGCTACCGTAACTCCAGCTCAAGGAGATCGTACATTCTCTTTTGGCCTCTGCAGACACTCACAAATACATGTACATACATACACACACACACACACACACACACACACACACACAAACCTTTTTTAAAAAGTTATTCAACAAAATTTAGTATTCGCCATATGTTCTTTCCATGATTCTTACACAGGATTTCATAGGCTATGTGTAGCTGCACTGCCTAAACATGAATTGCTACTATTCATATGCCTGACTTTGTTTGGAGGAGGGGAAGGGAGGGAAGGGGGTTCACTCTGTCATGCTGGCCTGGAACTTCCTGTATAGCCTAGGCTGTTCTGTCTCATCTTTCCAAATGGTGGGACTACAAGTATAGACTGGCAGGTGCAGCGGCCATGTAATTTGATTCCTTGTTTTATCTAGACCAACTACAAATGCACTGAAAGGACTATACATTTAAGACTCCAAAGCAGTAATATAGAAACATTTTTTGTTTTATTAACTTATAGAAATGGTAATATTTTGTGTACATTAGCTTGAATAAAATAAATTCCAACTGTCTTTTACTTTGCATAATGTACCTACTGAAAATTTTAAATGCTTATGTGATTTGCATTATATTTCATTGAAAGTGCTACTCTGAGACTTCTAAAGAATGGGCATATCATTTTTATAAAGGAAACACTAGCTATGTAAACCAACTGGCTTAGTGTGTTTGTTTCCTAGGTTAGAAAAATCAATTACCATTAGTATAGGGTTTTTTTTGTTGTTGTTGTTCTGTTTATGGGGTTTAAGATGTCTCTTAAATTATATGAATATGCAAATTCTTATTGACCCTCGGTGTCTTCTGTTTCTAGTCAGTGCTCTTGTCTTAATTTATACATGTATGTGTGAGCATATATATAAATATACATATATGTGTAGTTATTTTGCTAATGCTTAGCTTATTTCCTAGATGTTTACTGAACTACAGCAGATGAGGCAACAGCTACCAGACATGGAATTTGGCCGACGAATGGCTGTAGAACGAGAGCTGGAGAAGGTAGAGGCTGTAAGATTAATTAACATCATCTTTGATGAAACCGGACACTTCGTGCTGTATGGAACAATGCTGGGCATTAAAGTAATAAATGTAGAAACAAATCGGTAAGCTTTAACATGATTTATATATATTTTTTAAATACAGTAATTGAGGATCATTTTCTCCATCAGGGAAACAATGAGAGTTTTGTTTGTTCCAAAGAAAATGGAAAGGTCCCAAAAACCTAAACTTAACCAAATGTTTTGACTGGATTTTTCTGTGGTCTCTCAGTTGTTTATAATCTTAAGTAAAAACTTTCCACTCATGTTTATAAAATAAATGGAAAGAAAATATGCATAGTTTCAAAGTTTGGGGGTGGGTGAGTTTTTCTTCTTTTTTTTTTTTAAAACAAGTTTCAGTCTGTGTTTTGCTTATTGATTTAAATGAGCCAGTCTTGTGTTAAATGTTGCCAAATATTTTAACCACAGAATTCAGCATCACATCCTGCTAGACATAAAGGCAGGGCTAAAATGCATAAAACCACAGTAAGTCATTTGTGCAAATAGCCCATTTGGTGTTAGTTCAGAGTATCTAGAATAAGATACTGTGACTGTATGTAAAGAAAAGAACTTACAGATTATTTTCAGAAGAGCTTTGTGCTATACATTCCTACATATAAATAGATTTATCCTGTAGTTCCTAGTAATATAAAACATTGAAAGTTTGTAAAAGATTTAAATAATAGGAACAAGTTAAAACGTTACCCTCAACCTTTGGTATGCGTGAAGTTGTACCAGGATACTTTATGGATTCCAAACTCTGTGGATAATCATGTGGGCCCTCATTTAAAATGCATATGCTCCTATATTTAAATCATGTTTAGAATATTCATAATTCCTATCATAAAGGTTATCTAAATAAATGTGGTACCATACTGTTTGTGGAATAATGGCAAGGAAAAACACATATCTTTCTGGGTCTGGGTTACTTCACTCAGGATATTTTCTGGTCCCATTCATTTGCCTACAAATTTCATGATATCCTTGTTTTCAATGGCTGAGTAGTATTCCATTGTGTAAATGTATCACAGTTTCTTTATCCATTCTTTGGCTGAGAGACATCTAGGTTGTTTCCAGTTTCAGGATATTAGGAATAATGGTGCTATGAACATAGTTGAACAAGTGTTCTTGTGTGGTGGAGCATCTTCTGGGTATTTGCCCATGAGTGGTATAGCTGGGTCTTGAGGTAGCCCTATTCCTAATTTTCTGAGAATGGTGCCAGATTGATTTCCAAAGAGGTTGTACAAGTTTGCACTCCCACCAGCAATGGAGGAATGTTCCCATTTCTCCACATGCTCTCCAGTATGTGTTGTCATTGAGTTTGTGGCCTTAGCCAGTCTGATGGGGATAAGATGGAATCTCAGAGTCATTTTGATTTGCATTTCCCTGGTGACTAAAGACAATGAACGTTTCTTTAAGTGTTTCTCGGCCATTAGAGATTCCTCTGTTGAGAATTCTGTTTTGTTCTGTACCCCATTTTCTATTTGGGTTATTTGGTTTGTTGGTGTCTAATTTCTTGAGTCCTTTACATATTTTGAATATTAGCTCTCTGCAGATGTAGGGTTGGAGAAGATCTTTTCCCAGTCTGTAGGCTGTCGTTTTGTCCTATTGACATTGTCCTTTGCCCTACAGAAGCTCTTCAGCCTCATGAGGTACCATTTATTAATTGTTGATTTTTCTGCCTGGGCTGTTGGCGTTCTGTTCAGGAAGTTGTCTCCTGTGCCAATGAGTTCAAGGCTCTTTCCCACTTTGTCTTCTATTAGATTTAGTGTATCTGGTTTTATGTCGAGGTCTGTAATCACTTGGACTTGTGTTTTGTGCAGGGTGATAGATACGGATCTATTTGCATTCTTCTACATGCAGACATCCAGTAAGACCAACACCATTTGTTCAAGATGCTTTCTTTTTTTCCATTGTATGGTTTTGGCTTCTTTGTCCAAACTCAAATGTCTGTAGGTATGTGGGTTTATTTCTGGATCTTCAATCCAATTCCATCAAGTGATCTGTCTGTCTGTATGCCAATACCATGCAGTTTTAAACTCTTGCTCTGTACAGCTTGAAATCACTGATGGTGATTCCTCCAGAAGTTCTTTTATTTTACAGGATTGTTTTAGCTACCCAAAGTTTTTTATTTTTCCATATGAATTTGAGAATTGCTTTTTTTCAGGTCTGTAAAGAATTATGTTGGAATTTTGATGGGATTTGCATTGACTCTGTACATTGCCTTTGGTAAGATGGCCATTTTTACTATGTTAACCCTACTATTCCATGAATATGGGAGATCTTTTCATCTTCTGATATCGTCTTCAATTTATTTTCTTCAGAGACTTGAAGTTCTTGTCACACAGGTCTTTCACTTCCTTGGTTAGAGTTATACTAAGATATTTTATATTATTTGTAGCTATTGTGAAGGATATTGTATCCCTAATTTCTTTTTCAGCCCCTTTATCGCTTGTATAAAAGAGGGCTACTGACTTTTTTAAAGTTAATTTTGTATCCAGCCATTTTGCTGAAGGTGTTTATCAGTTATAGGAGTTCTTTGGTATAATTCTTGGGATAACTTTCTCTCTGTTTAATCTGATGTTGGCTATCTGCTTGTAGTATATTGCTTTGTTGTGTTTAGGTATGCACCGTGTATCCCTGATCTCGCCAAGATTTAACATAAGGGGTGTTATTGTCAAAGGCTTTTCCAATATCTAATGTGGTTTCTTTATGTGGTGGATTACATTGATGGATTTTTTTGTACATTGAAATGAGGCTGAGTTGAAGCTTACTTGATCATGGTGAATGATGTATTTGATGTGTTCTTGAAATCTGTCTGCAAGTATTTTATTGAGTATTTTTACATCCATGTTCATAAGGGAAATTGGTCTGAAATTCTCTTTCTTTGTGGAGTCTTTGTGTGGTTTAGGTATCAGGTAGCTGTGGCCTCATAGAATGGGTTTGGCAATGTTCCTTCTGTTTCTATTTTGTGGAATAGTTTGAGGAGTATTGGTATTAACTCTTCTTTGAAAGTTTTGTAAATTCTGTGCTAAATTAATCTGGACCAGGGCTTTTTGGGAGACTTTTAATGACTGCTTCTATTTCCTTAGGTGTTATAGGTCTATTTAAATTGTTTACCACATCTTGATTTAACTTTGGTAAGGGATATCTATAAAGTAAATCATCCATTTTGTTTAGATTTCCCAATTTTGTAAAGTACAGGTTTTTTAAGTAACTTTGTATTTCCTTAGTATCTGTTGTTGTGTCACCCCTTTTTCATTTCTGATTTTGTTAAAATGGATACTTTCTCTCTCACTTTTAGTTACTTTGGCTAAGGGTTTGTCTGTATTGTTGATTTTCTAAAAGAACCAGCTCTTGGTTTTGTTAATTCTTTGTATTGTTCTCTTTGTTTCTGATTTATTGATTTCAGCCCTATGTTTGAATATTTCTTGCCCTCTACTCCCCTTGGGTGTGTTTGCTTTATTTTGTTCTAGAACTTTCAGATTTGCTTTTATGTCACTAGTATGAGATCTTCAATCTTTTTTCTTTCTTTCTTTTTTTCCCCCCCTCCAAGTTCTTTATGAAGGCACTGAGTGGTATGAACTTTCCTCTTTGCACTGCTGTCATTGTGTCCCATAAGTTTAGGCCTATTGTGCCTTCATTTTTATTTAATTCTAGAAAGTCTTTAATTTCTTCATTTCTTTCCTAACCCAGTGGCCATTGAGTAAAGAATTGTTCAGTTTCCATGAGTTTGTAGGCTTTTTGTTATTTCTGTTGTTGAGTTCCAGCTTTAATCCATGATAAAATAGGAGGGCTTATTTCAATTTTCTTGTATTGGTTGAGGCTTGTTTTGTGATGGACTGTATGGTCAATTTTGGAGAATGTTCCATGAGGTGCTGAAAAGAAGGTTATATTCTTTTTTGTTTGGATGGAATGTTTTGTAGGTATCTGTTAGGTCCATTTGATTCAAAACATCAGTTAGTTTCATTATTTCTCTGTTTAGTTTCTGTCTTGATGACTTGTCCATTGGTGAGAATGGGGCTTTGTTTGTTTGTTTGTTTGTTTTTAAAGGCAGGGTCTTACATTGTAGCTCTGTATTGGAACTGGGTGGTCCAAGTTGGCCTTGAACTCAGGGCAATCCTTCTGCTTCAGTCTTAGTGCTAGGATTTCATACAGGCTTGAGTCACCATGCTCAGCTCACTAGTAATGTTTGTCTTCTCTCCCAGTTTTTCTGCTCCGGAGTATTATGTAATGTTAGTCACTCAACCTATAGCCTTTTCATATTGGTTCCTTTTAGTTAATAATAACAGTTGAAATTCTTCTACATCCTTCTATATTTTGACAGCTCATTTTTTTTAGAACTAAAAACTATCCCATCGTCTGTATGCATAATTTAATTGTCTGTTCAGCGAGCTACTAAGGGACATCATGGTTTCTTCCAGGTTGTGACATTCGTAGTAAATAAAGCTGCTCTAAACTTCGTTTACAGCGGGTTCTCTCTGTGTGTATAGATTTTCATCTCCTTTGCAGCTGAATTGCTGGATTGTATGGTAACACTACATTTTGTTTTCCAAAGTGCTAGTTACCCTTTGCCTTCCCACCAACAATGAATAATAATTCTTGTTGCTCCAGACATTTGGTATCCATCAGTGTTCTAGGTTTGGGCTTTTCTAATATGTTGTAATTTCTTGTTTGTGTTTCTATGTGATGTATGATGTAGAACATCTTTCATATACTTATTTGTCATTTGTATGTCTTCTATGGTAAGGTATTTGCTAAGGTCTTTGAAGCAGTTTTACTTGCTTGGTTTTTGTTAGGATTATTTTGTAAGAATTCTTTGTATGTAATATATAATGGTTCTTAATCAGATACATCTTCTGCTAATATTTTCTTCCACTCTCTAGCTTTTTGTTTTCTTGATGATTAGATTTTTTTGAACCTAATAGTACCTACCAATTTAAAATACTTTGGGAGTGATTGGGTTGAATGATATTTTAAAATACCTTTTACTAGTCCTTTGGATATAGAAAATAGATAATTGAATTAAATAACAAAACTTTTTATTTAAAGACAAGATTCGTCTTATCCTTGCCTATATACCAGGCTAACCTTGAACTCACAGAGATCCACCTGTCTCTGCCCCCAAGTGCTGGGATTAAAGTCATACACTACTATTCCCATCTGTCTTAATATTTTACATGTGTTTATGTATTTGGGGGTGGGGCACCACGTCGCAGAGCATGTGTGAAAGTCAAGGCGACAACTTACTGGACCCAGTTCACCTATTCTAACATGGACATCTTGCAGATGGAACTCAAGTCGTCTGGCTTGTCATCAAGTGCCGTTACACACCGAACCAAACCCTAATCCAGGAGAGCTGGTGTTTAACTCTCATGTGTCAAGCTTTCTGGGTCTTTTTCCCTTGCATGTTTGTATAGTACCTATGTGTTTGTACAGTTGTGTCTGTATGTGTATGCATGTGGTCAGAAGTTGGTGTAAAATGATGTTACTGAGGGATCGCAGAGCTTACCGATTTGTGTAGTCTGGCTAGCCAATTTGCCCTCTGGATCCCGTCAAAAGCCCTGGGACTATGCAGGCCTGCCTGGTTTTTCTGTGGGTAGTCAGGGTCCAAATTCTAGTCTTTGGGGCTGCAAATCAATTTAATTCTAGAATTCTATTGTTATGTATTTTGTGTATTTTCAGGTGTGTACGGATCTTAGGCAAGCAAGAAAATATTAGAGTGATGCAACTGGCTTTGTTTCAGGGAATCGCCAAAAAGCATCGAGCTGCAACCACTATAGAGATGAAAGCTTCAGAAAACCCTGTTCTTCAGAATATTCAAGCCGACCCAACAATAGTCTGTACGTCTTTCAAGAAGAATCGATTTTATATGGTATGTGATGTTCTTGGAGATGCCCATTACATTAGTGTTTTTTCCAGCCTTGCTAGGAGTCTTATTTTCTTAGAGAATATTAGTGATGATACGAAACTTTCTAAACAACTAAAACTCCAGCCAACATTATTAACATTGTACAATTTTAAACTAGGAATTGATTTCTAACTATCTCTGCATTCTTTCCCATTATGTCTAAAGTTTTCCCATCTAGTTCTATCATTGTGCTGAGATAATAGGAAACTAATAATTATGTTTATAATAGTTTTTGTTGTGGATTTTTAAATGTTTGGTTTTTCAACTGTTCACTTGAACATATTTCCCAGAACTTAGAAAACTTATTTCTCTTTAGACATGTATGTACATATGTATATTTATATGATCAGTCCCCAGCACTGGGAGGAGAATACTAAGACTGGGCTAAAAGCCATCTTTTAAACTACTCATGAACAGTAGTATCCATCCGGGCATGTAAAGGACAGAGACCTCTGTTGTAGCATTGTATCCTTTACACTGCACACAACTTCTTCAGATCTAAATACAACTCCTCAGTTGTCTATAACTGACTTCAGCCTTCTTTGGTTTTATTTATTTACTATGCTGACGAGATCAAATTTATTCTATTTGAAATAATTGAGTGTTATTTTAAAACTATTTTTAGCTATTCTTTCTTCCAGTCACACATTCTGATTCTACATAAAGTGTCAGTTTGAAAATCTTTTACCATCAATACTGTGTTGTATGCACCTCCTTGTTCTTTCCTGGCGCTTCCTTCATATGCAGCATGCTTTGGGGGGATAAATCAGTAATCTGTGTTGGAAGAAGTGGGACAATGTTTTCTTCCTCCAGGTATTTAATATCAATAAATATGGAGTGCTGTGGCTTCACTATTAGATGCATAAAATAACCTAATCCAATGACTGACTGATTCTGTGTGCATTCATCTGATGTCTGTATGAATTGCAAGCATCTGTGATGAGGTCAAGCTAACACAATTGATAAACGTATGAAATAGCCGTTTCCCTACCCCAGCCAAGCTTTTAACCTAACATAGATAAATTCTTTAACATGAGAATTTTACTTAGAACATTCAGAGTCATAACTAAAACCTCATGAATTTATACTAAATGAAAATAGTTGGCTCTTCTCTTGACCTATAATTTAGCTACTAATGAAGTTAAAATTATCAAAGATAATTCTTGATATATAATAAAACTGCAAGCACTAATGCTTTCATCTATTTCATTAAAAATTTTACTTCTTAAATTATTATTTGCCTTTCTTTCCCCAGGTCATGTTAGATGGTGGAAGTAGTCATGCTCAGTTTTAAGGTTTGAGGAGTAGAGTTTTTTATTCAGAAGTTCCATCTATACAACATTCTGAATAATTTTTCAGTGTATCAAATGTCTGTATCTTTAAGGAATGCTAAGATAGTAACATATTTATGAACTTTATACTCCTTGTTTTAAATCCAACAGAAATAAAGTATATTATTAGTTCATATATGCACTAAACCAAGATTTTTTAAGCATTTTATAAATCTGTAAGTGCTTATTTCCTTTGAAAGCTAAAGAAGATGTTAAGGTGAAAACATTCTAATCTGTTTTTTGTTTGTTTGTTTGTTTGTTTGTTTTGTTTTGTTTTTCCATGGAATTAGGAAAACCAGGAACTGGAATGCTAGCTCTATCTTTTTACATAAGGTAGAGCTGGCTTAGGGTTCAGGATTTCCACTTACTCGGAGCAAGTAACAGCCTTGAGAAGTCCAGAGTTCTCCTGTCTAAAAGCTTTTTCTCAGTTCTCCTTGTTTTTTAAATAAATCTTTTTTTTTTTTTTTTTTTTTTTTAACTTTTAACATTTGGTGTTTGGCCTACATGGATATCTGTGTGAGGGAGTCGGGTCCACTATAAATTGAGTTATGGACAGTTGTGAGCTACCAAGTGGGTGCTGGGAATTGAAGCTGGGTCCTCTGAAAGAGAAGCCAGTGCTCTGACCCTCTGAACCATCTTTCTGGTCCCCTCAGTTCTCCTTATACCCAAAGAATTCTGAGACTTACGCGTTTAGGAAGATCATGTGGGACTCTGTGGATAGGAGTGTGGTTAAAAACCCTTTACTGATCCATCTTTGACTCTTCTCCCTACATAGGACTGGATTCTATTTATATTAGTCCTAAGAATATATGTCACCTTGTAAAAGTATTTGGAACTGTTCTTGGGGATGGGGGGTATTTAGGTCTCACAGTTGTAGTACATATATTATCCCTATTAGTGAGGAAATGAAAAAACTCACTTCGTCTAGGTCACATAATTAGTAAATGGCAGAAATGGATTTCATATGCAGGCAGTATGCTTGTGAAAAGTGAGTAATACATTGATGGCTATGACTACAAAACTAAGGAATTATCACAAATACAGGTTACCTTGTTATATGTGTAAACAAGGCAAATTCAACCCAAAGGAAATTATATCCCATTTGAAACCATTCATGTTTACAGTGTTACTTTGTTTGGATAATATATAAATATGAAAATAATTGCACTGCCTTACCTTCTTATGTTAGAAAATGGGCCCTATAATGTAGATTGCTTTTTTTCAATTAAACTATAATTACATAATTTTCTCCCTCCTCTTTCCTCCTTCCAAACCTTCCAGTTACTCCCTTCTTTACCCCTCTCAAGGATGGGCTCCTTGTTATTGTTACAGATATATGTGATGTCACACATACGTCATACATATGCACAAATATGTAAATACAGTTTGCTCAGCCCTTTTAGTGTTACTTGCATGTATATGATTTCAGAGCTAATTGCTATGGGGTAACCAATTAGAGGATTAATCTCTGGAGAAAACTACTTCTCTTGTTTCCAATATTCCTTAGTTGCCTGCAATTCTTTAAGGTTGGGGACCTGAGAGACTTCCCCATTCCATGTTAGCATGTCTATTGGTACTATACTTATTTAAGTATTGTTTAGGCTGCCATGTTGTTAAGGTGTCATGGGTGATACTTCCCTATCATTTCTGGCAAACACAATCTTATGGCAGATTTCCTGGCCCATACTTTCTTACAGTCTTACTGCCCGCTGCTCCTCTTCCATGACGTTTACTAACCCTTAGGTAGAGAGTTATGGAATAGATGTATCCATTGGAACTGGACATTACATCATCACTTGCTGTCTGCATTTTGTTGTGGGTTTCTGTAAGTTTCCATCTGTTGCAAGTTTCTTTTATAAGGAATGACAGCTTTACTTATCTGTGGATATAAGGATAGGCTTTAGAATGCAATTAGAAATTATGCTATTGGCTGGAGAGATGGCTCAGAGGTTAAGAGCACTGACTGCTCTTCCAGAGGTCCTGAGTTCAATTCCCAGCAACCACATGGTGGCTCACAGCCATCTATAATGTGATCTGATGCCCTCTTCTGGGCTGCAGGTATACATACAGGTAGAGCACTGTATATATAATAATAAATAAATCTAAAAAAAGAAAAGAAAAAGAAATTATGCTGTTTTAGTAAAGTGATGGTATAAGGTTCTCCTGTAAGATCCATGACCCTCCTACCTCAGGAAGTTGGGTTTCCACACCAGACATGATACTATGGGCCTGAAGCCCAATTAGACAGCTGTTGGTTAGCTCCAAGGTATGAGTGCCACTAGGGGTATCATACCATTCTGACCATTGCTGTAGATCATGTCACAGCTAGGTAGGACTGTTGGCTGCTTCCCTCCTTCCAGTACTGTGAAGGCTTAGGGTGGATGCTTTCAGGTGAGAACCAACTCAGATCCTCAGTCCTGTGTCTAAAGTGCATGAAGCCTTCAGCAAGGTCCTCCTACCTTCAGCTGCTGAGAGGCAGCCATTGGCAATGGCAATAACCTGCGTTGCTTGTGGGGTTTCTTGAGCTCCAGTGACCCACAACTCATTTCTGGTACTGAGATCTTTTTTCTTATCTATGGTTCTTGGGGCTAGGTACACTGTCAGCCCAAATTGTATTGTGTGTGCGTGCGTGTGTGCGCGTGCGTGTGTGTGCGTGTATGTGTGTGTGCCTGTTACGCATTTTTGAGTAAATAAAAAAGGCACTTATGACCTTTCCAACCATCCGTGTTGCTATTGCCGCCCTCTCTCCAGATAAGGCTCCCCTGCCCATCGTCCCTCTCCCACATCCTATCACCTGTACCCTCCTAGTCCCCGCTCTAGCATATGGTCCTTTTTTACTTTCCTGATTTCTGAGGCTAACCCAGCTCTGTTATGAATTCTTACTGTCTCTAAAAAGTAAAATTTTATAAATTTTTACCAGATACATTTTAAAATTCATCCATTCACATTTTCTTTCTTGAGTTTACCAAACGAGAACCAGAAGATACAAAAAGTGCAGATTCTGACCGAGATGTTTTTAACGAGAAACCTTCTAAAGAAGAAGTCATGGCAGCCACTCAAGCTGAAGGGCCAAAGCGAGTGTCAGACAGTGCCATTGTCCATACGAGCATGGGAGACATTCACACCAAACTTTTTCCTGTTGAGTACGTATAGTTTTTGTTGTCTTACACAAATTCCAATGTCAGTGTATTTATTTGGAGTATAACTTCCATTTGTTATTTTCACAGATTTTTGAATTATTTGTTTGGATAAAACATCTAATACTTAGCATTCTGATACATAAGTTCTTCTAGAGAAAAAGATGAATTTTAATGTAAGCCTATTAGAACAAAAATATGCTGGCTATGAAAGTGGTGTCAGTAACAGGATAGTTCTTGAACATGCACAGGCATCCAACACCATACAAAACAGAAAAGTGCTAGAGGTAAACTGTAAAGACATGCAAGTGTGTACAACTGTTACCTACCAATAACTGAACATCCAGCGAGGTCAGTAGACGACTTTCCTCCCAAACCAAATCCTTCAGATTAGGATAATAATCTTTCTTTTCTGGTGTCTGATAGACACCTATAACAATTTTAAAAGTGAATTCTAATGAAAAACATATGGACTTTAAATTCTTTCTACAGTTGAAAAGTATTCTGGACAGTTAAAATATTTGTAACATTGACTTTCCTTGATCTAAAAGGGATATTGTCTTTTATATTTTCAACCAAAAGTAGTTATTTTGGATATAAAAACCTTAACATTCCCTTTTTAACTGCTTGGGACATATGCATCTTTAAACCTGCTGCCTTAGTACTTAAGGCAAGATTCTTTTGATGCCCTCTAGCTTCGATTCTGAGCGGTGTGGTGTGGTGATGAAAAAATTGTGGCATAATATCGTTACATTAGTAACAGATTAGTAATAACTAAAAATTTTACGTTCTTAGTGAATGATTGTCACTTAAAGTTGATTCAATTCAAGATGCCATTTCCATGAATAGGTACAGGAATCACTAAACTATATAACATTGTTTTTATAAGAAAACTACTTTTCCCAGAAATAAATATAACCATGTGTATGTGTGTCTTTTTTGTTTTTGAGACAGGGTTTCTCTGTGTGACAGGCCTGGCTGTCCTAGACTCATTCTGTAGACCAACCTGGCCTCAAACTCAGAGATCTGCCTGCCTCTGCTTCCCATGTACAGGAATTAATGGTGTGTGCCACCAGGCCAGGCCAGGGGTGTGTGTGTATGTGAGTGTGTGTATTAAGGTTTTATTTTTGGGATTTTAAACTGCTACATCGACCTTAAAGTACCACTATCATCAAAAGAAGCAGTCATTTAAAGTGTAATATAAGAATACACCAGTTTAAAAAAAAATACACCAGTACTTACCTGCCCTTCCCACTGTCATTTGTCCTGTGATCAGATTATGATAAATTATTTTGAAGTGTTAAGACGACCTTGCGAACATTAGAAAAATGGAACTTCAAAAAAAATAGTAATTTCATATTTTTAATATATAATAGGTGTCCCAAGACTGTGGAAAACTTCTGTGTTCACAGCAGAAATGGTTATTACAATGGGCATACATTTCATCGTATAATTAAGGTAAGTTACACAAATTTCATGTGATTTAAACAAATTGTTATTATGTAACAAGAGCTTAAGTCTTGTGAATCCTTTTTTAAAAATGTGTTCACTTTACACAGTCATAATCACCTCCCTTGTCTCTTCCCAGTCCCACCTTCCTTCCCTCTTACTCCCCTCCCCCTCCCCTAATCCTTCTTTAACATACACCACTTTATTAGAAAATAAGGCAGAGGGGCTGGAGAGATGGCTCAGAGGTTAAGAGCACCAGCTGCTCTTCCAGAGGTCCTGAGTCCAATTCCCAGCAACCACATGGTGGCTCACAGCCCTCTATAACGTGATCTGCTGCCCTCTTCTGGCAGGTAGGCACACATGCAGGCAGAACCCTGTGTACATAATAAATGATCTTTATTTAAAAAAAAAAAAAAGGTAAGGTAGAAATGGATGGTGGCAGCCAAAAGAGCGGATGGTCATGAATGCTTCGTCAACGCCAGGAAAAGGCATGACTACCTTTTTAGAAACAACACACCAGCACTTTGTCCGCAGCTGAAGGAAGGGTAGAAGAACGTGTCACGGGATATCTATTAACCTAGGAGCTAGATGAGGTAGAGGTCCAGGAAAAGAAGAGCTGTAATGACAGGCAGCCTCTGGGAACCTAACAAGAGGGAGCTTAGCTGCAGAATTTTGTGCAGCTTTGCACAGAGCGATTGGTTATTGATAGGTCAGAAATGGGAAAAGGAAAAAAACCAAGATACTAAAGTGCTGATGAAGTGAGGGAAATGGTCCTCTAGGAAATCCAGAGGATTTGAGGAAAGGGAAAATTAGAGAGCAGCACGTATAAGACACAAGATACTATATAAATCCCGAAATCTTCTGTGGACAATTAGGAAGGATAATGCATGCACATAAAAATTTGCATTTTTGTTTCAATCACTGAGTAAGTAGTAATTCAGCAATGGAAATAAACCATCCAGACTTACTATGGGTTTAATCTAATGATGCTGTGATTTCACTGACTACAAAGCTCTCTTGACAAAGAGATACAAAACTGCAATCACACACACGGATTACATATATAAACATGATGTATTTTTATCTTTTCTGTTAACAGGGATTCATGATTCAGACAGGAGATCCAACAGGCACTGGTATGGGAGGAGAAAGCATATGGGGAGGAGAATTTGAAGATGAATTTCACTCAACATTACGACATGACAGACCGTACACACTCAGCATGGCCAATGCTGGATCAAATACAAACGGATCACAGTTTTTCATAACGGTAGTACCAACGGTGAGTGCAGTGCACTATGAATGAAGGCTAATCATAGTGGATAGTCTAAAAATGTGAGTTTAATAGGTGCTCTGTATTATTCTGTTCTCTGTACCATTGTATCTGGCTAGAAAAATGAAAAGTACTTAGGGATGAAAATTTAAACTAAGTAACAAGTGAGTTTAGGAACAATATTTCTGTATAGTAGGAAATACAATGTTCCCCGTTCAGGATACGTGAGTTTCTGGTCTGCCACTACTAATTTTATACAACCTACAGCAAATTATTTCACCTCTCCTGGCCAATTTTCTCATCCTTTGATTTTTTTTTTTTTTAATTGCTATTGATTTATTTTAAGACAATGTCTTATATGTAGCCCAAGCTGGCCTTTAACCTACAGATCTCCTACCTTGGCCTCAGCCTGTCAAATGCTGGTGTCAGAGGTGTGATGCCATGCCTAGCTTCATTCTTTGATTAGAGAAATTAAGAGTGTTTCACTTCTCAATTTTAAAATACATTCTTCACAATTTCTTGTATCTGGTGAGTCGTGATTAGTTGCTTCTAGGAAGGAATTCTGTGGCTGAGACCTTATTACACCCAGACTAACAGCTGCATTATAGATTGGTGAGACTCAGTGTAAGGTTACCTGGCTTTATTTGTATATAGTTCTCCAAAAGCAGAAAGTATGCATTGTAAGCAAAATTATGTACCAAATAATAAAGAAGGCTCTGTGAGGATCTGCCAGGCTCACAGTCTACTGCGGCATTCTCCGGACTCTCAGTGTCAGTGTTCCCAGCTCTCAGTAATGAGGAGGAAGCATTTGACTCAATAAAGTAGCAGAGCCACCATGCAACTTCCACGTCATGCCAAAGTAGCTTCTTAAACCTTTCTAGATAGTCTTACTTCTTCATGTGAGATTCCTTTAGAAAACATTTAGAGTCAAGCCATCCAAAGCAACTTACCATGGGTTAGATATCTTCCAACTCCCTTGGGCCTAAATAATAAAGATATTTAATTAAAATTTTTATATTGTTTCCTCATCTAGAGATTTGAGCATCCAAACTCAAATTCAAAAAGAAAAACAGTGTCTGCCTTTTTCTTGTCAATAATTCCTAAACAATACTATTAACCAATAGGGCAGCATTTATGCTAGGTGTTCTAAGCTCTGTGCCATTTTATACAAGGGCGTCTTTCTATGTGTTATGGTGGGCTGACCAATCCCCCAGGGATACCAAGGAAAAACTAAAGGCTTTTTACCTTTTTCATATAAACTAGAAATAACTTTTTAAAAACTTGAGTATTCGTTGTTTAAAAAGTATTGCACTTTATTTTAAATATATAATAAAATTAAGTAAAATTTAAATGCTCATTTGTTTGTTCATTTAGTGGATATGATTTCATAAAATAGGATTTACCAAAAATTTCCACTTGTTCTCCAATACAGCCTTGGCTCGATAATAAGCACACCGTGTTTGGACGAGTGACCAAAGGAATGGAGGTTGTGCAGAGGATTTCCAATGTTAAAGTCAATCCCAAAACAGACAAGCCTTACGAGGATGTCAGCATCATAAATATCACTGTCAAGTAAAGTGTGGTCTGTAAAGGAGACTCACTATAACAAAGGACTGTTTCACATTTGGGAGTTTAATACTGCTAAATATGTAAATCATGTTTTAAAAGATACAAAACTGTATTTTTGTATTTTAGTTAAAGGCCATTTTTTAAAACTACTTTTGATTTGTCTTGGAATATTTCTAATCCTGGGGGTGAGACAAATTGACATGTGCTAAATTCAGGGAAATAACATTCCTTATAGGTAAGTTCCCTTATTACAACTCAAATTCAGTATTAAATAATGGATTGGTACATATTTCCAAAACATGCCCTTATAGGTTTAGTGATCCTTAAAAACAAAATAAATAAATAAAAGATACTACATTCCTTAATATTATAAAATAGCCTTTCAAATGAAAGTGTGAAATGACTACTTAACTATCTTTTTAATGGAATTTTCCCTATTTTCATTTGCTTTTCTTAATGTAACTGAGTGGTCTTTCTTCTATCAAGTTACATCTTAATTCAATCTTAAGTATACCATCAAGATTAATAAATGGTAGCCAGGCGTGGTGGCGCACACCTTTAATCCCACCACTCAGGAAGCAGGCAGGTGGATCAATGCGAGTTTGAGGCCAGCCTGGTCTACAAAGTGAATCCTGGACACCCAAAGTCACACAGAAAAACCCGTCTCTGGGGGGATGGGAGGAGAATGGTAAGCAAAGTTTAGTACCTAACATTAGATATTATCAACAGAGAAGTGCAGCAGTAAACTGAGTGCAGTGGCATGTGTCTGTAATCCCAGCACATGAGAGGTAGAGGCAGGATACTAAGTTCAAGGCCAGCCTGGACTACAAATGCCTGAAAACAAATAAATTATAATAGTAAAATGAGTTTAAAGTCTTTTACTGATACTATTCTTCACCTCCCTTTGCCATTACTGGCTTCCAGACAGCCTCCTTCAGAGACTTAGAGGAGGCCATCCCAGCAGAGCTGCCTTGAGAGCCCTGCTCCTAACACTGATCAGTAGCATCACTTCCTTTAGTACGGAAATGAAGCCCACAACATTTAAAAGTATGTCTAATTGTGCCTTACAAATAAGCTTTCCTTTTAAAAAGAATTTGTGCTTCCTCCATTAAGGACATTGTTACATTCATCTTATTTCTTAACTCTAGGGGTTACACTTACCCTTTTTCTAAAGGCTTATAAAGCCATACTGTAAATTTTTGGTTATACTGCCATCAAGTGGTAATAATGCCTTGTTCCCCAACATTCAAGTATTTCGCTTTTTAAGTGAAGAGCCACAGGGAACTAGTGAATTTTGTTTTTATATGGTTTTATTTGAAATAGAAACTCCTGTATCCCAGGCTGGCCTCAAAGTCCCTATGTAGCTAGGAGTACCAAGTGCTAGGATCACAGGCATATACCATGATGCCCAGCACTCGTAAAGCTTGAACCTGGACCCCTGTGCATACTGTAGCTACTCCGACCACCTGAGTTTCATCCCTAGCCATTATTAGTACAGGATCTCGCACTTCGTCTGTTTTCTCCTGTGTTCTTTTCTGGAAGTATACAGGTACACATCAGTCTTCTCTGTTACCATTTTGTAAAATAAGAGCTTTTCTACTGTTATGTAGGCATTAAACATGTTTCTATAAGTTTTTTAAGTCGACACCGCCAACCCCTTTTCTTGATGGTGATGGAATCTAGGGGATTTGTTAAGCATGCTCTCTACCACTGCGCCACCTCTGCAGCCCATCAAGCCACTGTAAATACAATGACATGTAATAGACCATGTAAATGGTTCTTTTAAATGTTCTTTGTTCTCCTGTGAAGCAAGATTAAATTTAAATTAACATTGTTTTAACCTTTGAAAATCTCAAAAAAAAAAAGTCACTTTTGTTTATTGCAAAATTTAGCTCTCCCTTCAAGACAGTTCCTTCTACCTTTTGTTTAAATGTGACCTATATGCAGAATAACTTATTTCTAAACCTTTGCGTTATCAAATAAACTCTATCTCAAATGTGATAGCTAAGTCATTCTCCATTCTTCTTTGTTTCAGTTTCTTTTAGAAATAGCAGAAATAATGAAGTTTTTCTCTTTTCCTGTGCTAGGGATCAAACCTAGGACTTAAAACATGCTAGACAAGTGTTTTTACTATTGAACTATGCCCAATTCTAATAATGGCTTAAGCTGTTAACTAGGATGACGCTAGAGTCACAATTTATTAACAAGCAGCTTTTAGGATAACAGAATTCCTTATAACTTACACTTTTATTGCTTTCTATACTGATAGTATATGTAAGTGCAAATAATGGCTTCTGGTGGCTATAAATCATTTCTGAATTACAGGCCAGGGCTATATACTTGATGTACATGCTTTACATAATTAATTCAATAATAATTAGATATAATATAGGAACTCAGGCAAATCCTAATATATTGTACTTAAAACATCTGCTGATTCTTAAAGTTTGACATTTCCCAGAAGAAACTAGTACAATCTTAACAAATGATGAATCAAAGGATGTATTTATACACTGAGCCCACCCAAAAGAAAGAACCACACAGAAACACTACAGTATATCTATATTACAGTCAGATTTATGTACAACTTTTAAATTATGTTTAGTTATATTTCAGAATATGAATTACAAAGTTTAACAAAATTAGTGAAATAATAAACTTCATAATTTACAAGTTCACATCTTAGTGTCAACACATTTTCAGTTACCTACCAGAAAACAGTTCAAGGTCTCACAAGCAAATGCAACATCTTTATTTTTCACAGTTACTAAAATCAGTCAAATATTAAATAATTTAACTACAAAGTATTACATGTGCACACAAACTACTTGTAACAGCATGACCAGTTACTTTCTTGAAAAACAAAAGACAAAATATTATATTTTTATTTACATATTGCCCATAATATTTGATGGGCCTTTTTTAGTGCTGTTGCCTAAAAAAAAAAAAAATTTTAAGTACATTTGAAAAAACTGAACCAGAACAGTGCCACCTAACAATCACATCCTATTGTCAGCCATCACTGTCTTTGTAACAACTGCAGTAAGATACAACTCTCAACTTCATCCTAAAGAAGAGCATTACTAACAAGAAATGTAGCTATTTAAATGTAAGAAATCATGCTTCCATAATAAGAGTACATTTTACAAATAAACTGTAAAGAACACAAAAGTTTTATTCACAACACTGCCATAATAAATGTAAACTTGTTTTTTTTTTCCTTTAGTATGTTCTTTTAACCGAGACCTTGTCCTGAAGAGCCTTGATCCTTCTTATTCTCAAATAAAAGCACTCAACTTGGGAACCATGTTAAAGAAATTAGCATTCCCCATTGTTTGAATAACCTTTCCCAAGGTACAGGCAGTTTTCTATTCGGTCTCTATGTGTTCATATAAAAGTGATGGTTTCTGATGTGACTTATGACACTTTACCAACAAAAGATGCAGTATTATGTGGCCTAAGTAAATGTGTTGAACAACTAAAGGACTAATTTAGGGCTCTGACCTAGGAAATAAACCTAGGCCCAGTTCTGGAAATGGTCCTTGTGAGTGAAGACCAAACATCTTTCACAGTTTAATTGTTCTTAGGTTAGTATTGGTTTAATGATAAGGCCCACTTAGTATTTCATTCTCACTGTGCATTATGCAGAAAGCTTTAGAAGAGTTACAGTAAAACTGCAGAAAAACCTAATTTTGTGCACTTTATAGTCCCCAGCATTAGTGATGTTATGCTGCATGTGAAAGTAAAGCAATCCTGTTACCCCAGGTCAGCTTCAGTTCTAGCACACGGCTGCCATGTCTACTGCTGAGCACACGGGGTGGCGGGGGGGGGGACCACCAGACTCCCTAGGCACTCCACTGGTTGCTTTTCACTGAAATAAAGAACCTCTTACTCATTCTCTGTGACCACTTCTCTTTCAATATACAGGTAATATATAAATTGAAATTTTCCAATACCTAATATACCTTTTAAAAGTGTATATCCAAGAAATTTCTATTTAACCAATGTAATATGGTCATTTAAATTTGCCACAGAATAATTTTTTAAAACAATAGTATACTTCTCAGTCCAGGATTCTTATATACACATCCTAAAATAACTATCATATTTGAGACGTAGAATTTCTTAGAATCCACTACATGCAAAGTAACTTTTAACCATAAGCTTGAAACAACTGCTGCATTAGAATCAAGCAACATCCAACACTCCAGCAGCTACAAGTTGCCGCGACAGCCAGTCCAACCCTTCATAGAGCCCCATACCACTTCGAGCGTCACAGCCCTGAATGTACCAGCTCCTACCACAGCATAGTTTATGGAGACTGAGAAGTTCAGTGATCTCTTCTACGGAAAGTGCTCCAGCAACATCCTAAAGGACACACAAAGTATAATTTTAACAGTCCTTCCAAGGGATCATTTTTCTAACTCTTACTAATTATACAGAAAACTACTTACAACATTCTAATTGAGTCCTAAACAAAGCCTACATTCATTTTCAGCAACTATTCTGAAATTAATTGAAAGAACAAAGAGTTTGGGTTAGAATTATATGAGAATATAATGAAATCAACCCCAGCCTATGCCTCCTGTCTGAAAGATAATGCCAAGGTCACTGTAAGGCATCAACCATCTAGTTCCTCCTCACCCAAAAAGAAGGGTAGTACCTATATAGCATAAAAATGGCTTATGCAGAAATTATATAGTGAAGGTTGTATTTTTTCCTACCCTTCATCCTTTCCAAGAACAAACAGTAGTAATTTCTTACATATTTTTCCAGAAACTTTACAACTACAATCCAAGTATATACTTTATGCCTTGAGAGTTTGAGTTTTTACTTAACAGGAAGATACTGTTTCAATATAACACATGTAGACTATCTTAAAATTAAAACTGCACTTTTTTTTTTGCATGGATGCAATGTACTTTAACAATCCTGCCATTATTGAAGTCATATTGTGTTCATATACTACTATGAATCATGTTAGCCCTCTACATCCATGGACTCAACTATCAGGATGAGACCTTTTTAGACTTTTTTATATGCCCACTCTCAACACTTCATGCTCCTACTTCCCAGAGGCAACAACCAGTAAAAGCTCCTCACAGAACATGCAAAAACTTTTGTCATTATTCTCTAAAAGGTAAAGCTAACAACTATTAACCTACTACTTACATTTCACTCTTATAAATAACCTACAGATGATTTAAAGTATATAGAAAAATGCATAAGTTATACACAAATACTAAATATTACAAAAAAAAAGAACTTGAACATCCAAAGGCTTTGGTATCTGTAAGGGGTCCTAGACCCCTTGAATCATAAGGTTAAGTTATTCTACATTTACAAAATTATCCTAAGGTAACATGATATGCAATAGACCCTCAGAGTTAAAGGGGTATATACATTTAACACTTGAAAAAATGTTGCCATTGTCTTGTAATAAGTTGTGTTTAGTAACTGCCAGCAACATCTCAGCTATCTTATTTGTATGTTCACTGGTACAAGAAAAGGTGTTTTAGTTCTTGCTAGGTTGCCTGTCTTTTTCATTTCTTAGTGAGGTGAGAATTCTTAATTCTTCATTCTACTTTCCCCTCCTGTGACATCTGCTGTCTTCAACTTTACTTCAGAGAAATGGAGAGAGAGATGACTCTGTGGTTAAAAACATAGAAACCCGTGTTTCATTCCCAGCACCCAATTATCCTCACACTAGTGAGGCTTGTGGCTTACAGTGGTCTATCTTCTCCAATTTCAGGGGATCAGACATCTGCTTCTGGCCTCTGGGCACAAGACATACACATGCACAGACATGCATGCACATAAAACACTTGTGCACATAAAACTTAAAAGAAACCACAACTTCTTTTAAAAGCATTCTCTCAGTCAGGCATGGTGGTGCACACCTTTAATCCCACCTAGCACACAGAAGGCAGGGGCAGGCAGATCTCCGTGGGTTCAAGGCCAGCCTGGTTTACACAGCAAGTCCAGGACAGCCAAGGCTACAAGGAGAAACCTTGCCTTGAAAAACAAAACAAGAAAAGCATTCCTGCCCTCCTAAGAAGGTTAGGCTCAAGATCTAAGAATTTAGCCCTTCCCACTCAATCCTTGACTGCATCAGTTACCTGATTTGTCAGTATGTGTGTTTATACCCTAGTATATCCAAGGTAACATTTTCCACAGCAGAGATTTTATAAATATCTATTAAACTGATTCTTTGAAATCTTCTCAACTGACCTATAACACAGAATATACCAACCTACTAAAGTAATGTGTTGTAATGTAAAAATCCATTACCTGTTTGTTAGCAAATATCAGGAGCAAGGCATCTCGGAGTTCTTTTTCCGTTAACAACTTTGCAAGTTCACTGTGTGCTTCACTGATTCTGTCTCTATGACTGCTATCAACAACAAATACAACAGCTACCAAAGTACACAAGAAAACAGTCATTCATTAAATTTCAGTAAATTAACCAAGTATTAACTCCTTTCATTATTCTAGCTAAATCTTGTTTCCCAGCTCTATTTTCATCCTCTACTTGAATTTAACATGTAAGTTAAATGCTCCTAAAAATACCATGCTACTATTTCTCTTCCAGTTAATATTTCCTTCACATATAGACCCAAAGACAACTGGAAGTTCAAACCTATCACAATCTTAGCTCCCAACATATAACCAACCCCCCCCCAACCATATTCATTCAAAGAATCAAAACCAAGGCCATACATGTATTGCATGGGAACACTACCACTGAGCTCTATCCCTAGCCTTTCATTTTTTTGAGACAAGGTCTTGCTACACAGCTCATGCTAGCTTTGAGATTGAAATATATGCCAGGCCAGCCTAAACTCTTGGTCCTGATCTACCCCCTAAATCCACTTTTATATCCTTTAAGATATAGCCTAATTTAGAACAGTTCTGTCTTCTCATGCCCCATAGCATTCTGTTATTATTATTGAAGTTATTTCCCAGTTTATCTATAATAGAATATAATATGTTTATATACACACAAATTCTACTTCCTTCTGTAAGGGCTCATACTAACTAGAATATCAAAATTTCCAAGGTAAAAATTTGCCTCCCATTTAAATGGGAGTAGGATGACATTCAAAGTATGTACATGCTTTATGGGAGGAAGCACAAAAGTGTAAAATGGAAGCTCGGTGAGGTGGCGCACACCTGTAATCCCAGCACTCGGGAGGGGCAGGCAGATCTCTGTGAGTTCAAGGCCAGTCTGGTCTACAAAGTGAGACCCTGTCTCAAAAAACAAAAAAACAAAAACAAAAACAAAAAAATTGTAGAATTGAGCCAGGTGTAAATAAAGGCTAGAGGTTCCTCTGGGATCACACTGATTATAAGTCAGGGAATAGAACTGTTGAGCAATTACAGTAGGCCAAATGTTGATCAGAGTATACATATACTCAACAAACTCAACTTCATGTTACCTTACTGTCAGCAATCTTACCCACAGGAATACTGACAATAGAGCTCAACTTTATTAACAGCCAAGAGGAGGTAAGGATTTTTTTTAAACTCTGAAACGATGGCCTATCATGAGTAAACTAAAAGTGCATACCCCAGTTTTACCATTATTTTAAAAATACAAAAAAAATACATTTACATCATATCCTCCAGTGTCCTCCTCCCACTCAAATTCCATCATTCTTTTTAACAGTTTTGCTAATTAAATCAGAGTACCACAAACTCATTTTAAGAATTTTTTAAGTTAAAAATACAAATGTCATTTTTGACTCTTACCTTGTGTGTTGAGGTAATAATGTTTCCACAATGGTCTTAATTTGTGTTTTCCACCCACATCCCAAATGGTGAATTTTAGATTTTTGTATTCCACGGTTTCCACATTAAAACCTGTTGTTTTATAAAAAACAAAACAAAACATTATTTTATATTGTACTTAATGTTTACCAATGAATGACACACCAATCACAAATCCCTGTTTGTAATTTTGAGTTAGCAATTGTCTGCTTATAACAATAGCTGCCGAAGTCAAACAAACTGTACTCCTAGTCCTTCGGGGATGTCTGTCTTTCACAGCTGCCAGCCCTCTACTGTTTTACCAGTGCCCTCAGAACCTGGACGTCCATACACCCGCCAGCTCTGTGCCACTGCCACCTCCTCATTCCTAGCGGTCACTCAGATTCTATAAGCTATTCCTTCTGACTATCCCATCAACATTCAGTCCCTTATGCTATGTCACCATGCACATTTCAGCCCCACAACCATAATCTCATTTTTTTTTTCCTGAAACATGACACCTTAGGGCCAGAAAAGAGCCAAGCCACCTGCATGGCAATACCATGCTTGGAGACGTCAGCTAGCTATAAGCCAGTTGCCTATCAATATTCAAACTTACCAATTGTTGGAATAGGCTGCATGAACTCATCTTGTTTTAACTTGAATAAAATAGTAGTTTTCCCAGCACCATCTAATCCTAAAGTAACAACTCGGATTTCCATTTTGGGTCCAATATGAACTCTGTTGTCCTGTGGTATTGAAAAAAATTGAAGTCAGATTAATAACATGTTTTAAGCTGTGCTTTAAAAAACTTTAAATGGAGTAAGCAGTGACTATGGGAGATTGCTTAGTAAGTTAAGGGCCTGCTATGTAAGCATGAAAACCTGAGGTCAGAGGCCCAGCATCTATAAAAGCTGAGCATAGTACTTCATGGTTTTAAGCCCAGTACTGAGGGGAACCAGGAAGCTAAAACAAGTGGATCCCTAGACATACATATTGAGTGGCAGACCTTGTCTCAAAATACTGTAAGGCACTTGACACTGACCTCTGGCCTCCAGGTGCATGCACACACATGTATATGCATACACATGAACATAAAAATTAAAAACATCAAAAAGGGATAAATTAATTACAAATAAATACCACTGATAAATTTCCAGAAGAATCTGTTAATAATACAATACTGATATATTCCAGATACATTCCATACTGGGTAAGAAGCATATAACAAATGTACTTTTCATTTACTTTGTTGTTTGTTTGTTTGTTTCTCTAGTGCTAGGAACTAAATTCAGGGCCTCACCTTGCAATGAATGACTCAAAAACAATATGTCCCAACCCTCCAAATACACTTTTGAAAAACAATATTATACAAATAATATAACTTATTTTTCACTTATAGTATAATATGGAAAGCATTCATTTTAACATATACTGAGCAAACTATTTTGATAACTTAATTATAATCTCTGAACTACAATTTAACAAATCTGTTAGATTTCAGATCTTTTCTGAATTTTTGCTGTTTAAAGAATCATGAAATGAAACCTACAAGAAGAACATTATGACAGGCGGATCTGGGCCCAGGGGTCCTGCTCAAACTATGGCACCAGCCAAGGACAATAAATGCAGTAAACTTCAAACCCCTACCCAGATCTAGCCAACGGTCAGGACATTCTTCACAGTTGAGTGGAGAGTGGGGTCTGACTTTCACACGAACTCTGGTGCCCCATATTTGACCATGTCCCCTGGATGGGGAGGCCTGATGGCACTCAGAGGAAGGATAGCAGGTTATCATGAAGAGACTTGATTCCCTATGAGCATATACAGGGGGAGGAGATCCCTCTCAGTCACAGTCATAGGGGAGGGGAGTAGGGAGAAAATGGGAGGGAGGGAGGAATGGGAGGATACAAAGGATGGGATAATAATTGAGATGTAAAATGAATGAATTAATAAAATATATATTAAAAAAGAATCCTGAAGTGAACACGTTTATACATTCTAGCTACACTACTTGTCTATCTCAATTATAAAGTGAGAATTAAAAGTAAACATTTACCAGATTATGTTTGAAATTTATGTAAAAATCTATATACTCCTTCCTGACATATAAGTGCTATATGTTGTTAGAAATTATGATTTTGCTCCCTTTTTTTTTCACTAATACAAAATTCTCCTGGCTTTTAATCCCCCTTTTAGAATCTTATTTTCTTTTTGAATGTTAATATTTTTTTTAGAAACTTAAAAGAAATCTTCCTGTTCGTTCTACTTAAGATCAACTGCTCCAAAACCATCAACTTCATCTATATTTGGGCTTCCAAATGTAGTCCAATACTGCAGCTCAGAAACAAAATAATAAAAGGACAAAAACCCAATCATAAGAACAACCCTAGACACCAGCTCAGAAGCCACAGCACCTAGGCAAGTACAAAGCCAAGCGGAGAACTGGGGCTAGAGCGAGTGGAAGAGGTTTCTTATCACAGACACGGCCAAGCTTGAGCCCTAGAACTACGAATAAAAGAAATAAATTGAGGCATTCTTAGTGCCTGACATTGCTCTTTCCCTTACCAGATATAACAAGATATAAACTAGAAAAAAAAGTACTAGTAAGCTGAATTCACCAACCAATTAAAATGACTATACACCAGGACCAATGGGGTTTATCCCGGGAAGACAGACTTTCATCAACTCAATATACCACAGCAACAAATGAAAGACAAAAACCATACGATGATACCTACAGAACATTTGAGAAAATCCATTATAATTTTATAATGAAAATTTAACACACCAGGAATAGAAACCATACACATGAAAATCCCATAGTTAACCCTCAAGGTAAGAAAAAGACAAAGCTCCCTTCTAGCTTTCTATTTAACATGGTATTACAGGAGTATTCAACACACTACTAATTTAGAAGTCTTAACTACAATGATTAAGAAAGAAAAGATGCGCCTGGCCCACACCTGTAATCCCAGCACTTGGGAGGCAGAGGCAGGCGGATCTCTGTGAGTTCGAGGCCAGCCTGGTCTACAGAGCAAGTCCAGGACAGGCAAGGCTACACAGAGAAACCCTGTCTCGAAACCACCCACCCCCCCCCAAAAAAAGAAAGAAAGAAAAGATGTAAAATTATCCAAATCAAAAAGAACCATGTACAATTCGCTTTATAAATGACATGATCTTTATGTAGAAAGCCCTGAAGACCACCCTCTCCCAAATTGTTACTATAAATGTATTTAGAGAAGTTGTAAGACACAAGGCCAACAGGAAAAGAAAAGTTCCATTTTTGTTCATAAATAATGAACAATTAAAAACAGAATTTAAGAAAGCAGTACCATTTCCAACAGTATCAAAAGCCATTAACTTAATAAGCCTAGGTAAAGACTTGAAAGACCTGTATTCTGAAAGCTACAAAACATAAAAATCAATAGACCTTTTAAAAAGATACGAGAGAGGACTAGCAAGATAGCTCAGTGGCTCCTTTGCTGCAGTGGGCCAAGGTTCAGTTTTCACATCCACATGGAGGCTCACAACAGCCTGTAACTCCAGTTCCAGGGACTAGGACATCCTCATCTGGCTTCAGTGGGTACTAGGCACATGTAATGCATACATATATATATGTATTCATAGCCATAAAATAAAAATCTTTAAAACAAAACAAACTCGGAAGCATTGCTATGAAAAATTGACAAAGACATTAGGTATCCCATGTTCACAGATCTAAAAATTAATATTGTTCAGGTGTCAGTGTAACTTCCACCCAAATCCCAATGACAGAGGTAAAGTACCCTTCAGTATTTGTATACCATGTGCCAAGGTACAGATCAGAAAACAAAACACTTTGAGAGGAAGAAAAAAGTACCAAAGGAGCATAGCTAAACAATTTGAACATAGAGTCAGAGAATTCACACTTTCTGACAACAAAATGTGGGAAAGACGATATAGGTTTGTAAAATAAAAGGTAGATTATTGAATCTACTAGTTTCAAAAATCCTACACTGGTATTGTAGATTGATGGAAATTTAAGACTTCAACTTTTGCTTCACATTGATAAGAACTTAAATTGTATATTACCATTCATTTTTGCCTTATGTATTGTATATGTTGACAAAATATTGTATTTGTATGTCAGAGACTTAAGTTCATTTTGTTCAATGTTTATTTAATGTATTATTCATGTACCACTAATGTCTTATAAAAAACTATTAATAATCTGTTCAGGAAGATCGGGGATAAAAGTTGGTATTTAATTACCTAGAAATCCTACTAGATACTAACTTGCTTTGTCATAGAGCAGGTTTGTTTAATTCCTTGTATATGTCTTCAAAGGAATAGATTGGTAACTCTTCAGAGATCCACAGAATATAGCATTTAACAATGAGGGCTTTCCTGACAGAGAGAGACATCCGTTCCTGGCCGCATCTCCATATGCATCATTGAAGATGGGACATCAAGAGACGCAGGTGACAAAATGGTCACTGGACTGAGAAACTGCTCTTATCTCTACTGCTGATGACAGGCTGACTGTCCACAATGATCAACAGTGATGCTGGAAAGTTGACTGTCCAGCTTTGAATAGACTAGATGGACCAGACCGTTGGATTTCCTGCTTCAAAAAGCAGTTTGTTGGATGTTTTGGGCCGATAAGGCTAAAGACTGATTGCCCCAATGAAGGAGAGAATCCGGTGACTGTCCAAACGGTCTGCTCTCTCTGTCCTCTCAACACTTGGAAGTTGCCCGCCAGCACTTCCTTTATTACATAGATTTTCCTTCTTGGGTCTCTGATAGGATTGAAGACTAGATAGCCACAGTGTTACTAGAAGCTTTAGTTTAAGAATTAAAAACACATTTATAGATTGATAATTGCAATTTCTCATGAAAGAAAAGGACTCTCTTTGGTAGGATAGTGTAATACTCTCTCACGTTAACAAGTATAAAAGGACTTGGTTATATACTTGATACCTGATGATTCTGTATATATGTATATTTGTGTATATAGTTCTTAATTTTTTAAAAGAGAAGGGGGAATATGTGGGAAGGACTGTAAGCTTTGTCATGGGTAAAAGCAGTCTTGGCGGGCTTTACCCTTGGGCACCCCTTGGATAAACCCTTGTGATAGACTGAGTGGAGCCATCCTGGGCCTGGAATTCAGGAAGCAGACCTGGGGACTCCACCTCGACTATTGTTTTTCTAATCGACCCTCAATGGGAGGAGGAGACTGCCCTTCGCACGTGACACAGGCAGGCAGGGAGGAGAGGCCAACAGGTTGAGACCAGGTTTGAGCACACATGGATCAGCGAACAGGCTGGACCAGCAGGCAGGCCAAAGACATCTAAGGACCCGTCCCGTGGAACGGATACCTGAAGGTTCACTCTTTTTTCCCTTTAACCTTTTTTCCCTCTTGTGTAGGCTAGTTGGGTTGTATAATAAAGTTTAATTGTTAAGAAACAGAGCCTACAACAAAATATTTTACAGAGCTACACAAATGAAAAACATGTGGACTGAAACAAAACCAAACAAATCAAGTGAGCAGAGCATCCTAATACAACCGTCACATATATATATAATACAGTGACATGATCTGCACCAAGGGTTCTCACAGAGAAAAGGTGGTCTTCAGGCCTGAGCCAAGTAAGTGGGGATTGGTTATGAAAGATAAAGAGGTCCACATCTTACACCACTTACAAAAATTAACTCAAAATGAATTAAATGAAAAGATTGACAACTATAAGGCTAGGACACGAAAGAAACGTTTCAACGCCTTGAGTCTGACTGCCTGGACAGGATACTAAAGCACAGGCAACAGAAGCAAGAAAAGATAGTAAATCTATATCAAATTAAAAACCTCTGTGCCAACAGGTCATAATCAGTAGAGTAAAATAGAAATTTACCAAATGTAATGAAATTTCTACAAATAAAAAAACTGACAGGGGACTGATATATACCTAGAACACATAAAGAACTCTTAAACAACAACAAAATTTCAAACCAATAGAAAAGTGGACCAAAAAGTTGGGCGTGGTGGCATATGCCTATAATCCCAGCACTCAGGAGGCAGAGGCAGGTGGATCTCTGTGAGTTTGAGGCCAGCCTGGTCTACAGAACAAGTTTCAGGACAGTCAGCTGTACACAAAGAAACCTTGGCTTCTATACAAAGAAACCCTGTCTTTAAAAAAAAAAAAAAATGGAATTTGTTTGGAAGCCAGGTATGGTAGTGCACACATAAAATACTAGCAATTGGAGTTAGAGAAAGGAGGTTCAGACTAACCTCAACTACACAGAAAATTCAAGACCACCTGCTTTGTGATATGGTCTCTCAAATATTCTTTTTTTACTTTGAAAAAAATCTGAGAAATCTGAATTAGTGGAATACCTAATAAAACTAATAAAGTATTTAAAATGTAAAATTATATTTTGGGTACAGTTCCAATTAAATTGGGAAATGAGACAGAGAGACTTAGTCTCATTTGTTTTTAATTTCCTATTGATTAAAGTTTCTCTTGAAATTCTTCAACTTATGAATTTGCTAGTGTTCTCTTTAAGTTGATTTACATTTCAGGCTACTAACAATTTGCAAATAGCATAGGTAGAAACAAAGGACAGTACATCACCTTTGTAAAAGTGACTGGGATACTGGCATCCAACTGAATATGATCTGCAACTTCTGTGAACTGCTGCTGTTGTTTTTGCAGTGTTTCTAACAGTCTTGTAATTTCTTGTTTTGCCAAGACAACTCTGCAATCATCCTAGAAAACAAGACAGCATTTACCATGAAGTTTTTCTTAAAGAAATGGAGACTCCATCAACTTTCAATAAAAACCATTTAACATTGCAGTATTGGAAGTAAATGTTAGGAGCTCAATTCAATCCCCAGAACTTGCTTGTAGTGCTGGAAAAGTGTAAGTTATACAGCACACGGGTAAACTGTCATGTGATGTTTGAGCTCACTGAGAGGCTGCCTCAGGAACTGGAGCTGAGTCTGTTTACATTAAGTGTCTTCCAAGGCCCCTTGTCTGGCAATGGGATAGCACCTTAACTCTGTGACAAGTAAGAAAGGGAACAGCAAAAGAGACTAAGAGTAAAAACATCATTTCTTAGTTAGGTTCCTACTGCTGTGATAAAACACCATAATGAAAATCAACTTTGGAAGAAAAGGGTTAATTCAGCTTACAGTTTCACATCATAGTGCATCACTAAGAGAAGTCAGAACAGGAACTCAAACAAGGCAGGAACCTGGAAGCAGGAGCTGATGCAAAGGCCATAGAGGAGTGCTGCTCACTGGCTTGCTCCCCATGGCTTGTTCAGTCTGTTTCTTATAGCACTCAGGGTTAGGATGATGACATCCACTAGCCTGGGGATGGCATCACCTACAGGAGCTGGGCCCACCTCCATCAATCATCAATCAAGAAGTATACCACAGGGTTACCCAGAGACCAATCCAATGGGAGCCATTTCCTCAATTGTGAACCCCTTCTCCAAAATCACTCGACCCTGTGTCAAGCTGACATAGAACTAGCCAGCATACATCATGTCCTTAGAAACTGCTAGAGGACAAATCCCAAACATGCTACTATTGTTTGCTTAGCCCATGATACAAAAGTGCTTACAGTGAGAAAGAGAAGTCTCAAGTGGAGCACAGGAAGCTCATCCATGGAGAGAAAGCTCATCCATGGAGAGAAAGCTCAATGGGGAACTTTATCTTAACTTCTCCAATTGGTTTCTGCTGCTGGATATTGTGAACACCTAATTTGATAATGTCATCTCCACCTTGGCTATCTGTCCTTTTACTTGGAAGCCTCATCCAAGGAGACACCCTGCTCTGTCTGGGAGTCCATCAATCAAGAACTCCAGCTGGCTGCCTTAATGGGGCTTCCCTAGTCTGTGTCTGTGGTACTCACTCAAAACTGAAGGTACGGCTGTTGTAAATCATTCCCCAGACTACATACAAGAGTGAGAGATGGGAAGATCCCTAAGGCTCAGGAGGACCATATGTAAAAGGAGGTACACAGCACTCCTTACAATGACACCTGAGGTTGTCCTGTGGCCTTCATATAAACATACATCTGGACATATATATTTCACAATACAGCTGTATGTGCACACATACATATGTACACATACATACATATATATATATACACATACATACATACATACATATATATACATATACTTTTGTTATTATTTTGGGGCAGGGTCTCTCTGTATAGCCCCTGCTGATCTGGAATTCACTTTGTAGACCAGGCTGGCCTTGAATACACAGAGATTAACCTAACTAACTATGCCTCTCTAGTGCTAGAATAAAGGTGTGCACCACCACACCCAGCTACATAAACTTCTTTTTGCATTTTCAATTTTTATTTGCATATATCTATTAATAACTTCACATTGAGAACACTTAACATCAACATGACCAAGAACTAAATGATAAATATTTGAAATAGGAGAAATGAAAAAAGGTTTTTTATGTATATGAGTATTTTGTCTGTATGTTTATCTGTGTACCACAAATGTACAGTGCCTGTGGAAATTTAATAAACCTGTAAGAAGTACCTCATGAAACTAAAACTGAGCTTTTCAAAAACTCGGTATCTTTATATGTGAACTGATATTCAGAGAAACCCAAGTCAAGAGTAACCCACAGCAAGCTGCTTCCCACCTCCCAGCTTCCCTCTCCGATGCTCCTTACTACAAGTGCCCAAGATCAATCTAGAGGACTATACAGGTACTCATACAACTCTAGCCCCAGTGTCAAAAGTAGACAGAGTATGATGAGGTTGAAAGACACCACAATAAATGGCATATATATTGTTAGAAATCTTGTTGTTCATGAATGTCTTGACACACATAGGAAAAGGGAATCTCAATTGAGGAATTGCTTCCACTGGTGTCCCATGGGCATGACTATGAGGCACTTTTTTGATTGTGAATTGATGTTGGAGGGCCCAGCCCATAGAGGGTGGTGCCAGCCCTGGCAAGCCATTCTGTAACACTCCTCCACACTGTCAGCTTCAGGTCTTGTCTCTACCTTCCTTCCTTGGCTTCCCTCAATAATGGGCTGCTTAAGATAAAAATAAACCCCTTTCCTGCACCAATGTGGTTTCTGTCAGTGTTGTACCAGAGCAACAGAGAGTGAGCTAAAACATGCATCAACTTTTACAAGCCAATATGACAAGGGCTCCCAGCAAACAAGACTAATTATGAGTTTGTAGGCTGGCCACATTCTAAGTATAATGAGACATGTAAAGAAAAATACTGACATTGGTAGGAGTTTTAAACTATAATTTCAAATCAGCATAATTATTCAAAGCACAAATTAGACTGCAGTTTTTCAACAATTCATAAGGCAATAATTATCCCTATATATCCCACTTGTGACATGTTTTTAGATCACCCTTGAATCTCACTAATTAAAAAAAGTAAATCATCTGCAAAGTGGGTAATGAATTAAAGCTTCCAAGAGTAAACATGTGAGTTAGCCCTGGAAGGAAGAACATTTTAATACATAATTGAAGAATGGCACTGCAGAGGTCCTAGAATCAATACCCTTATGACAGAAAAAACATGAACAGGACACTACTATGGTTGGTGGAACAATTTGAAATTAGAGGCCATGTCTTAAAACCAATGCTAACACATGCAGTAGAACCCAGTTGCTAAGCTAATGAAAGAGAAGAGTGTATCTCTGTGATAATTGTGTTCTTGACATTAAAAGTATAAATAACCACCTTTAAATTACCTACCTGCTGCAAAGTCTTTTCGCAATGAAGACAAGCTGTCGAAACTTGGGACAAGAGAATAGTCATATCCTCTTGTTGCTGCCTGAGCCAAATCAGTTTTTCTCGAACATGAGCATCAACAACACTTAGAGCCATTTCCTCCTGACGACACAGAGTTTCATGTAAATCAGAAAAATAAGCTCTGACACATGATCGAGCATTCTCTGCAGTACCTGGGACCTATGAAGACACGGGTAAATTTTAAACAATTAAAACCTTAAATACTTTATATGCAAAATATCAAAATTTAAATACCATCTACACTCTTTGAATTTCAAATATTTAACTATTTATAAATTATATCTGAAGCAAAATGGACTCTAAGCTCCAGTTTTCCCCATCTCCAAACCTAATTACCTCTATCTCAATAAATGGTAACTTCATCCAGGTTATTGAAGTTTAAAAAAAAAAAAGAAACAAACAAGAAAGAAACAGAAAAGAAACAAAGAAATGAAGGAAGGAAGGAAGGATAAAAAATGCAATTCATCCTTAACATCCCTTTTATATTCCATTACTAGTCTTAGCAAATTCTGCTGACTTCAAAGCATTTCCAGAATCTAGCCATGCTTACTGCCATCACCTCCAGCAAACTGGTCCTCACAATATAATTTCTCATCTGATTATGATAAACACCCTTCTAAATTCTCTTAACTTTCTGACCAATCAATTCACCCACCAATCAATACTGACAACTAGCTGCCAAGACTTACTGTCTTTAAAATCTCAATTGCCACTGCAATATTGCAGGATATAAACATCCCTAACCTAGATGATTTCAACAATGTCCTAATAGATCTTCCTGATTCTACTGCTACTTTCCTCCAATTCATTTTCTGTATTTAACAGTAACAATTTTAAATGCAAACGTGATTGTCTTGCTCTTATGTCAATAGTTTAATGGCTCATAATTACTCTTAAGTTCAAGCGTTAAAGTCTACAGCATGACTAACAGGTTCCACAGTGACTTCCTTGGCCTTTAACGCTTCAGTTTTTTTTCTTGACAGACCCAGTTCAAATTTCCAAACATTTTAAAGTTTAAGAAGCTACAATTCTGCCTTTAATCCCAGCACTTGGGAGACAGAGGCAGGCGGATCGCTGTGAGTTCAAGGCCAGCCTGGTCTACAAAGTGAGTCCAGGACAGCCAAGGCTACACAGAAGAGACCCTGTCTTGGGGGAGGGGTGTGGAAGAAGCTACAATTCACCCAGCCCTTACTTCCAATCACTTACATGCATACTTCCCTTCCTGGGACAACAGACTCCCAACCCACACTTCTCTCTGACTGAATTCCCTCAGGACTCAGTTTAGACATGTCATTGTCATCTAGGAGTCTTCCATGAACTGCATGATGATTTATACCTCTTATATACTACCAAATACACTCCCTACCCACAACACAAAATAGTGTCAACCTTGAAACCTTCTTATATGACAGACACCAGTGTGTGTGTGTGTGTGTGTGTGTGTGTATATATATATATTACTGTATATATAATAAACTGCATATATAAACACAAATATGTTACTGTATATATAAACACACACACATATATAATGGTGTATAATCTATAAGAGACTTTCAAGGTTAATCTTATTTTGTGTTGTAGGTAGGAAAGTACAGTATATTTGATAGCATATAAGAAGCATAACATATAAAAAAGAAGTATAAAGCACACACACTTATATTTAGTGTCCAGTGTAGTACTAGCACATTGTAATTGTGTGATACTTACTAGAAGATGCAAAGATGAGAATGAAAAAGATTAAGAAAATAAAGAGAGAAGAAAAAAATCCATACATGTTCTGTGTGAGCCATTCCAATTCCATCTTCCACTATTTGTTCTCCTCCTTCAATGTGCTGAACAATTCCTACTAATTTTCTGGAATAATCTGAGATTTCCTCAGTGAACGTCCGTATGCAGTGAGCCATGTCTAAAATTGATGCTCGTATCTGGTTAGCTTCTGGTTCCAGTACTGCATGCTATCAATACAACATAATTATAGGAAAGAACTCATAGGTGTCTACTGACTTACAAAAACTACTTAAAACACTTTTACTATAAATAAACATGAGCCACAAGTGGCTTTTGTAACACATTTCAAACAAGTACAACATAAGAAGACAGAAAAAAAAAAAAACATAATTTATTTTCACTCCTTTTTTAGGAAAACTTCACTAAAAAGAATAAACCAGAAGTTGGAATTCCATGTATTGCTATACAACAAACCAAGAGAGTGTTCAAAATTACATCATGAGCTATCAGTAGATCTAAGTACCACCAAAGCAGTACAGTATAGGGTAAAACAAGCACATGAAGATGAGACTTCTGTCTCCTGATGGAAACAATCATGAAGCCTCTCTGAAATTACACCATTCGAAAGTTAAAATTTTCAGTTTTTTCCATGCTGAGACCAACTCATTAAGTTAATCACTTAACTTTTCTCAAAAGTTAAAGGAAGTTTATGTGTCCACACAGAAAAACGGGTCAGTGAAAACAAATGGAAGGCTGAATTCCTTCCACAGTTACCCAACTGGGTTAAGTTCATACCTTGTGGCCTTGGTGTTTTCCATATTCTTTGCAGACACAGCACATGAGTGGGCTAGTTTGACAACCTTCTTCCAAGCAAACAAACTCAATGGCGTGCACCTGGTGCTGGCAGCACATGGTTTTCTCATGAGGCTTGTCAGCCAGAGGCACTCGCCTATGCTTCGCTAGTGTCTTTGTCGAGTGAGTAACTTGAGAACATTCTGAGCACAAGTGAGTCGCGCACACAGTGCAGTACACAGATGCAACATGAGCTTCATCTTCATCACAGCGAACGATGCTCTAATAAAAAGTTAATGTCTTAAAACTGAATACTCAATAAAACATGGCAAAGTTTGAACTATAAAACCCCACAATCTTTTCTATTTACCTAACCAGGTTGTACATGATATTTTAAAATGAAATTTGTTGGTAATCATTCCAAATAAAAACAAAGAACTAAGGAATTGAACAAAGAAAGCCAAAATAAGGAAAGTGAAACAGCCTCAAAATAAGTGGCTTCTAGAGCCAGAAGGAGTTCTGGAAACCTTAATCCATTATGCAACAACACACAACAGAACAGAGGAAGGCCCACAAAACAACCAGCTACAGACATCAACTAGTCAGCTGATACAGCTTAGCTAGTCGGTCACAGGACTCCCTTAACCAAACTGTGTTTCTAAAAACTCACAAGCAAAACAAAGTAATATTGTACAAATATTGGAAAATATTTTAGTATTAAAAGAATCCTTGCCAGGGGTGATGGCGCACACCTTTAATCCCACCACTAGGGAGGCAGAGGCAGGTGGATCTCTGTGAGTTCGAGGCCAGCCTGGTCTACAAAGTGAATCCAGGACAGCCAGGGCTACACAGAGAAACGCTGTCTCAAAAAAGAAAAAAAAAAAAAAATCAAACAAAACAAAAGCCCCCATGATAAGTATTTCAACAAGCCCACTAGTACCTCTCCAGATATCCCAATGGCTTCCTCTGCAGCTCCATACTGACCAATATGTCCATTTTGCAATCGCTCTAAAAGCTCCAGTAAAGCAAAGTTTTTTTTCAAACCCCAGACACCTGAATCTCCTAGGACAAATATGAAAACAAAAGCAAATGTAACAAAATGGAAGTTTAGTCAATTTGCCTTATATCTTAAGAGTAATTTCTACCATACATAGTTTAGTCAATAATAATGTCAAAAAGCTGCCAGCAAAGAGGCTTGTTAATGTTACCAAAGACCTCCTCAGCACTCCAAGTAAACACATACCTTCTGAGTTTTCAAAAAAAATTTACAGCTTCATACAACAGGAAAACACACAAACAAACACACACACACACACACACACACACACACACACAGAAAAAATAAAGTTCCACAAGCTAGGGGCTGGAGACTGCAGTGCTTGTTGCCAAATGTAAGGATCAGAGTTCGAGTCCCCCAAATCCACATGAATCCAAGTGGGTATGGTGGCTCACTTGTAATTCTTGCATCAAAAAGTAAAAACAGGGCTCTCCAGAGCAAGCACTAGCAAGACTAGTAATATTGGCCAGTTCCCAAAGATTCTCAACATCAACCTTGGTCACCCACATACAAGCAGGAACATATGCACAAACACCCATGAGTGCCACATGCATACACATGAATAGATTTTTTTAAAAGCTTGACAAACTAATACTTAAACCTTTATAGCAGTGTGCAATATACTAGTGCTTTATTCCATTTCTTTTTAAAGCTATTATAGGGGAAAGGAGATAAGCTCAATGGCAGAGCATGTGTAAAGCCCTAGGTTCAACCCACAGTATACACACAAATTTCTTTTTAAAGATATTGTAGGGGAAATGAGTTTGGTTCAATGACGGAGAATATACCCAGCATGTGCAAGGCCTTGGGTTCAACACACACACACAACACACACACACGCACACGCACACGCGCACACACACACACACACACATACACATATACACACACATACACATGAAGGAGGGGGAAGGAGAGGCAAGAATAAACTGTTTACAATCTATTTTTTAATGACCACAAAAATAAGCTACAATTCACATTTATAAATTACTGTATAAAACATACAATAGACATTAAAAAAAATATCTCTCTCAGTAAACTACAACTAGGAGAGCTAAAGATTCCACACCCTTCTTTAACCTACTCCTATCACTGACTACATAATTTCTCAGTGGGTGCTGAAGAGATGGCTCAATGGTTAAGAGCGCAGGCTGCTTTTATGAAGGATTTGCCTTCTAACACCTCACTAGGTGGTTCACTGCCTCAACTCTAGCTCTGAGGGACCTAATATCCTCTCCTGGCTTCTGCAGGCACCAGGTGATATATAGATGCAGGCAAAGTAGCCATACACATAAAATAAAAATACCTTTTTTTTTTTCTTTTTTGGTTTTTTGATACAGGGTTTCTCTGCATATCACTTTGTAGACCAGGCTGGCCTCAAACTCGCAGCAATCTACCTGCCTCTGCCTCGCAAGTGCTGGGATTAAAGGCGTGTGCCACCATGCCCGTCTCATAAAAATGCTTTTTTAATTAAGAAGATTCCTCATGGAGCCTCACAACAAAGCGAGAGTGAGCCGTCTTAGATAAAACTGTAGGAAGGTTTGAATAAGGACAGATGGTTCCTCAACCCAAACTGAACATATAAGAACGTGCGCATATTCGCACACACACATGCAAACACCCACCGCTTCTGAGCCGACAAATAATAGCCAGCTAGTTCAGCAGTTAGGACCTGCTGTGTTTCCTTCCTCAGCACAAACACTTTCTGATACTGCTGCCATCTGGTGTTTGTCAATAGAATAAAAATGTAAAATCATAATGGTGACATGCTCTACCAAGCTCCTTGCCTTTTTCCCCCTTTTTTTCTTTAGAAACAAAACCAAAAGCATTCTCTGGTTTTTAAAATGAAGCCATCTTACCCCTCTTTGATTTCTGTGACCTCTTTTCTCAATTGCCATCACACAGACCACTCAAGCATGCCTTCCTCCGCTTTGCTGTCCCTCCCAAAGCTGCCCCTTGTTTCCATTTGTCCCATGTATTATACAAGCTGAGGCCCATCTACTCTGTTTATATAATCATTTAAGTATTCAAACCAATCATTTAAAAATATAGCCTTGACAATTTCCCCAAAATTAGACATTACGAAAGAATGCAAACTCCCAGGAGTACCTAACAATTTTGTAACTGTAATAAAAACCTCAATCTTTTTTTTTTTTAAGATTTATTTATTATGTATACAGTGCTCTGTCTGCATGTACCCCTGAATGCCAGAAGAGGGCATCAGACCTCAGTGTAGATGGTTGTGAGCTACCATGTGGTTGCTGGGAATTGAACTCAGAACCCCTGGAAAAGCAGACAACGCTCTTAACCTCTGAGCCATCTCTCCAGCCCCAACCTCTATAGTCTTGATGGTTTAAAACAACACAGACTTTTGTTGTTCCTGCAAATCCTCAAGGTTTGGGGCAGACAAGAAAGGCTCCGTCCCCCTGTACATGCTGAGGAGCACTGACTTTTCTTCATTCACGTGTATAATATGAATATGTACATACACAAGTTATTATTTCTATGGTATAAATACAAACAACCCTTTAAAAACCTGGAAGCTAGTAATCTAAAACCACTAGCATATTCCACAGACAAATCAGTTAAATGCATCCACAAATTACAGTCATTACAATCTTTACTCATGCCATAGTTGGCAGCTCTAAGGTTGGTACAACAGCAGTCTTGATTTAACCTGAGATGTGACCAGCTGCTCCCTGTCATAAACTTCTACTGGAAGTAAAAACCCCAACTGTGGTATTACAGAGAAGGTAGAGAGCTCCCCCAAACAGTGGACAAAGGTTCTAGCCTACATTTGCAAAACATGGCCATTTCTACACATCTACGTCATACATGAAGAAATAGTAATATTTTCATTACAGAATAAAAAAGTCAAGTAAATGAACCTTTAAAAAGACATCTCTTCCGCCACTATTATCTCATGGCTTATAGTAGGTTAATGTTGGCATCATCAGTATCTTGCATTAGATTTCTAGCAAAAACATACTACTTATTTATATGAAAAACAGCCAAAACCTTAAGAAAACAGGTAAAACATGTTTCTTCATGTCCTAAAAGACACCCTTGCTTCCTTTTACAGGTAAATAATTTACATTTATGTTATTTTCTGTGTGTGGATATATATGTGCATACATATATAAAAAGGCACCACAGCACAAGTGTAGAGGTCAACGGGCAACTTGCAAGAGTTGGTTCACCACTCCTACCAACCCTGGTCTTAAGTACTGCTAATTGGGTGCTGGAGAGATGGCTGAGCAGTTAAGAGCACTGACTGCTCTACCAGAGGACCAGGGTTCAAGTTCCAGCACCCACATGGCAGTTCACAGCCATCTATAATGGGATCTGATGCCCTCTTCTGGCATGCAGACATACATGCAGGTGGTGAACACATACATAAAATATATAAATAAGTAAAATTTAAAGTAATACAAAAGATCGGGAAAAATCAGCCTTAAAAATTATTTTGGGCGCCGGGCATGGTGGCGCACACCTCTAGTCCCAGCACTCGGGAGGCAGAGGCAAGTGGATCACTGTGAGTTCGAGGCCACCCTGGTCTATAAAGTGAAACCAGGACAGCCAAGGCGAACACAGACCCTGTCTCAAAAAAAAAAAAAAAAAAGAAAATTATTTTGGGGATAATTCCTTTATTTTACATAGTAAATTAAGAACTTATATTACACTGAAATAACTGTTCAAATGTTAATGTTATACTTTCTAAATCTGGGCCAGAAAGATAGATCCTCAGATAAAGGTACCTGCTGCGAAGCCTGACAACTTGATTTGGTCAAATGTACGTGTGTGTACACACACACACACACACACACACACACACACACACACACACACACATTATTTTTAATTTTTAAAATATGGCAATACTGATTCCAAGGTAGCTTTAGAAGCGTGCAAGGACCGAGCAGGGCATGGTGGTGTATGACTCTACCCAACACTGGTGAGCTAAGGCAGGTGGATATTGGAGTCAAGGCCAACCTGGTCTACAAAGCAAGTTCCAGGACAGCCAGAGCTAAGCAGACAAACACTGTCTCAAAAAACAAAACTAAAAGAAAGAAAAAAAAAAGTACGAAAATATATTGAGACTCACATGACTTAATACGTATTTTAACATCTGCTCACTCATTTTAAAGGAAACAGGCATTGGATTCATAGCTCTAGGCAAAGGATTTAATCTGTGATGAATGAAGTATTCTCATTTCTTTGAATAAGGACAGCACACATTTCTAATACTTCTTAACGTTCTTTGTATTAAGTATTGAATATAAAAATCTTAGATTTCCACTGGTAATTAAGAGTGGGCTAGCTTACACTTAGGACCCCACTTACTTTAATAGAAACTCTAATTTTGAACACTCTTTGGAACATAATCTAAAAGGCCAAAAGTGTGAAGAATTTTTTTCTGTGACATTTGTGTTACATGAATAATTTTCCTACCTAGGTCTGTTACTTGTCGATCAAATGGACAACGTATTGCTCTTCCATGCAGAGGCAAGCGAGTGAGACAGTCATGACAGACTGTGTGGCCACAAAGGAGGAGGCGAGGAACTTTATCTCCTTGCAAAGAGAAGACATCTTCACAAACCCCACATTCCAGAACCTAGCATGTGAAAGAGAAACATGTGCTCTATAAACACCACTGGAACACTATTCAAATATTTTAGATTTAAAAACAATTGACTTAGTATATTAAATCAACCTTGTTACTTTACTCCTCCATGAAAAAAAAAAAGGTATAACATTAAGTCACATTTTTATTCATTTCCATTTGACAGACCTTGCCAAAGTGAAACCTCCTTGAAATACTCTTATGTTGCCAAATTAAAGTAATTAACATAATCTAATCTTCTGAAAATCAAATATGCAACATTTCACAATTCTACTGAAACTCCAATCATTAAACATTTTGCTTTTATTTCCTTTTTTTAAAAAATGTTTTAAGACTTATTTTTACTTTGTGTATGGAGTTTCGCCAGCAGGTATGCTCCACCATGTTTGTGCAGTGCCCACAGAGGCCAGGAGAGGGCATCACAAATAGATGGCTGTGAGCCATCATATAGATGCTGGGAATCAAACAAACCCCCAGCCCTTCGAAAGAGCAGTTGGTGCTCTCAACAGAATAGTATCTCTATATCCTGTTTTATTTCTTTGTAAAATGACATTTCATTGAGTATCCCTGAGTGGACTTCAGTCCAAACTGGCCTGAAATGTAACAATGATACTCCTGCCTCTGCCTCCCAAATGCTAAGATTACAGGAGGTGCCACTATGTCCCGCTAAACCATCGCTGACTTCAACCAAATAATCTACAATGTGGATTAGGATGACAATCACTTTTCTAAACTATAAAGAACTTGTAAGAAAGTCTCTAAGGATGTTCAAATATATTCTGAATTTCACAAAATGATGTAAAGGCAAAAACATAGCTGAGAATTAAATACCAATGCCTATTCTTACTGATAAAGTAGCTCTGACTTAGAAAATATTTGTCTATCTAGTGGTAAAAGGTATATGACTTACCAAAAGGCAGTCAAGAGAAAAGCCGTGAGAACTGGCTCACCCTCATTTCTCAGGTACATGGGTTAATATTTTATAAATAGTCATAAACTGTAACTATAACAGCATACCATCTTCAGTGCTTTTACAGCCATCTTCTTTGTGCTTGTTTTCAGTTTTAATTACTCTTTAAAAGCAATCCCAATGAATTATTCCATTGTCTTCCTATCAAGACACTACACAGTCTAAACCTGCTCCCTTGCTTCACTGCCTTACCCTCTGACTCCTATGCTCCAAGTCCATCCCAGCCCAGGACAGTGTTCTTGGCTCCTTCTTCTGTATATTAATTAATGTTGAGGAAACAGTAAACATTTACCTACTGGTTTCCTTTTTTTTTTTTTAAAGCTTTTATTTTCATTAATCAAAAACTTCCCAAATAACATATCTCTTGGTCTACCCATCTCTCACTCCAGTTGAAACAACCACATTACTCTCTGGGTTCCTATGCACTCTGAGTATCTATCTGTCTGACCCAAACACTTCAATACTTTATAACCGAGTAGCCTCTATCTCCTTATTAGAATAAAAGCACAGAACAGTACACTCCAAGTATAAAGCACCTATGTACTTATGAAAATAAAATTTAACAAAAGTTTGAAGCCACCAAATACATACAACACAAAGTAAAAAGAAAAAAATTTAGAGATGAAATCCCATTAGCACCATTACAATTTTAAACTTGATTCACCGGTACATTTAGACTTAGAAATTAAGATGCAAACATCTTTTACAGTATTAAACTGGTAATTCATCACTGCCTCACATACCAGTGTAGTTCAAAAGAAACTCAAGGAGACAAGTTAAATATCGTAAATTATATTAAGCTAAATATAAAGAAAACTTTAATTATAAAAGAACTCAGTCTAACTCATTAACATACAAATAATAACTACATCAAGATAATTTTTCAAAAATTGTTATTGCTTTGCATTAATGAAAGTGCA
>OU015758.1:23576053-23594324 GCA_907169655.1 Acomys percivali | reverse complement strand
GTTCAATTCCCAGCATGCACATGGCTGCTCACAACTGTTCAGGTTTCCACAGGCACTGCATGTATGTAGTATACAGACATGGTTGCAGGCAAAGCATCCATACACATAGAAGTTAATACAGTATTTTTAAAAAGCTATATAATGTAAAGCCAGTATTCATTTTATTGGAAAATAATGGCAAAAGTTCTCCAAGATGAGTTAACTTGGAATGTTTAGATTTAGAGCATAAGTTACTTTTAAATTTTAAATAACATTTTATAATGTATTCAGATATACATCTTCTGACAGCACAGCTGTGATTACAGAGACCATTATTTCCCGGATGGCCAGAATGTGTAGCGGTTGACAACTGTATTATATCATGTGTAACTACATCCCCACTTTGAAGTGCAGTAGGTAACGAGTGAGCAACCTAATAAAAATAAAGGACACAGAAGAAACACTTCCTTGACCCTAACACCAGAACACTGAGGAAAGGTTTCTGTGACTCTTTGGTAATTTTTCTTCCACCTGAAGTTATTAGCAGACGGAATAACTTCTTTAAGGAGAGAGTGAGTCCCTGCCTAAAACGCTGTTTCATTTCACAGGAATATATTTTTAGGAGAGACCTTTTCCAGTTATATTAGTGTTCACAATGACAGCAATCAAGTTGTAAAAGATATATTGGTGAAGGTAAGTGACATTCTTATTTGCAGAGCATTTTATTTGGATAAAAACTTTTATTTCTGCTGGGCCCGGGAAACCTCAATAAAATGTATGCTCAATACTAGAATTTTTAAATGTCACTAACAAATACTGGTGATTATCTTACAGTACCAAATATTATGGAACTCATGGAAACATTTCCCTTCTACTAAGAGTTTCTGATAGCTTACATGAGAAAATGACTATTAGTTCAAATAACATTTGTAATGTTTGTAATAGTACTTGAAAGACTTAGGAGGGAACATTCTAGAAGTCACTGTCTAGTTGTAGGGAGGGATGATAGAGAAAAGAAGACAAGAGGGTCTTGGAGGAGGAGGACAGGGCAGGACTTGGGGGAAGAGTGTAGGACTGGGTGGCGGTGTGGGGGGAACGGGGGAATTGGAATTAAAGTATGCTTTTAGAGGAAAGCAAAGTCTCATGTGCCAGGTCAACTGGTAAAGATGTTTAGCGCAGTGTCTTGAAAGACAGGCTAAGGTTTTAGACAAAAAACAACTTTTTCAGGGCACGGGGCTTAATATTAGAAGTATTGTGTTAGGAAGGCTGATGACATCACCATGGGGGGCACTTTGTAGGAAATGGACCAGTTAGAAGACTCTTGAAGTAGTTGAGAAATCAAAAGCTAGAATATGCAAGTTTCTTTACAACTTTAAGTGTTTTCCTTTTTCTTTCTTTTTTTTCTGTTTTCCTTTTTTTTTTCTGTTTTCTTTTCTTTTTTTCTTTTTTTTTTTTTGTTTGATTGTTTTTTTGTTTATTTGTTTATCAAGACAGAGTTTCTATGAGCAACAGCCCTGACTGTCCTGGAACTCTCTTTGTAGCCTGGAACTCTCTTTGTAGACCAGGCTGGCCTAGAACTCACAAGATCATTTGTTGGGATTAAAAGTATGGGCCACCACCGCCCAGCCCTTTGAAATGTTTGCAAAAGAGAAAGGGCTTAGATAAAGGAAGTAAAAATTCATTATGTGGATAGTTGGGTAGAAAAGTGTGGCTTATATACACAATAGAGTTCTGTTCAACTGTAAAGAGAAGGAATTTCTGTCATTTGCAAGAAAGTGATTGAAACTGGAGATCCTCTTGTTAAGCAAAGGAGATGGGGAGCAGGGACTGCATGTTTTCACTCATCTGCAGAATTCAGACTTTTAAATTATATGAACTGTGCTTGTGCACGTGTGAATGAGTGTGTGGGTGTGGGTGTGTACACATATACAATATGAAACTAGACAGGCCACTGGGGAGGCTAAATGGAAGGAGAGAAGAAAGAAGAAAAAATACATATTTCATGTTTCATCTCATGTATTGAACATATCTTTTAAATGGTAAGCATGAACCATGAAAATAGGAGGGGGGCTCTTGGCACACCAGCGTGCGGGGAAGAGGGGCACAGGAGCTGATGAAAGAGAAGATAGGAACAAAATACAGTCATGCACATGTGTAAAAATATCATACACCTATTATTTGTATCCTTACTAAAAAGTTAACTTAAAAAATATATGAGGAGAAGCTGATTCAAACTGTCTTTCAGCGGGGAACGTGGGTTGTTACTAGAATATTCCTATGAGAGAAACTCTTAACTGCAGGGATTTGAAGATGATCTGCAGAGTTTTGCAGTCATCAAGGATTTCAGAAAATAGATATTTCAAGTCTCATATATTGAATGTCAGAAGCTAGATGCAACTATGGGTGTCAGACATGGGCAGGGTCTGTGCCCTTAATCAGATTAAAGCTTGGCAGAGTACACAGCCTGTTTAATAAGACTTTTAAACTAAGAATGGGTTTGGTTTGGTTTGCTTTTTCTAATGATTGAAAATCACTAGGAACCTTATGTAAATTAAGTAGAAATCCTATGAAATTCAAAAGGTCTCTCTAAATGAAGTCTTCTTGATAGAACTACACTCATTAGTTACTGTGTAATCTGTGACTGGATCCCTCCCATCTGCAATAGAGACTGAAAAATCTAAAATATGTGTTGCATGACCTTGTAAAGAGAATGCTTCCAGCCTTGTTAGTCATTTTCCTTAGCACCTCTCCAGAAAACAGAAACTTCACAAAGGCAGGGATTTGATTGTTGTCTGATAGATTTCCAACTTTTAGAACACGCTTTAGCATGTAATAGGTCTTAGGAATAAATGTTCAGCATAAAGTTATTAATAATGTCAAAAAAGAAAAATAAGTACTCAGTCATTTACAGAATTGTTATGTTTTTTTAAAAATGACACATGAACTTATGATCTCATGCTGTACATAGGACGGAAAGCCAAGGCAGCGGCGTGATGCCCCTCCCATGTAAAAGTGTGTGCAGTGTTACAAACTTCTGTTTCAATGAATATGAGTTATGCTAACCATGGGGAAGCAGTTACTTTTCAATGCCTGCCCCTCATCATCTATAAAATGAGGTAATCCTAGACTTTCCTACTTCACAGTTTTGAGGTTTAAATGACCAATGGGCTAACAGCCAGGACTTGTACATGGTAAATTTCCAGTAAATGTGAGTCACTACATTTCATAACTGAACATAACAAAAGAGACAGCATTAGTACATATCCCACTTAAAAATGACCAGCACCAAAAAACCTAGGTTAGAATTAATTGCCAAATAGGTGATAGAAGAGGTGATTGATGCAGATTACCATGGGGAAGTGGGATTGCTTCTCCACAGTGGAAGTTAAAAAAGGTTATGTCTGGAGTGCAGGAGAGTCTTTACTGCATCTCTTTGGTGCCACCCTGTCCTGTGATTAAAATCAATGGGAAACTACTACAGCCTGTTCCAGGCAGGATGACAGAGGGCACAGACCATTCAGGGATGTAGGTATAGGTCAGTCCTCCAGAAAAAGAGCCAGTGCCTGCTGAGGTACTTGCTGAGGGTGGAGGAAAGGGTAGTAGAGGAAGGTTGTTATAAATGCCAGCTGAGGCCACATGACTAATATCAGAAACAAAGATTATAGTCAACATGAGAGTTCTGGTTGTATTTTGTTATGAACACATTTGTACAGATATTTGTGTTTCCTTAACTTTTTTATCATGGGATGTAACATCAGTTAAGAGAATACCAATGGTTTCATATCTAAGTTTAAGATACAAAAGAATGTCCCTCAAGGGACAGAACCACTTAGTCTAAATTTGCAATGCAGGCACAAGGGTTAGTTAAATCATGTGTGGCATGATTAAGACATGGTCAAATATATAATGTGGGATAGTCATACTATGTTTAGGCATTACTATGATCTGGTCATTATTTCCATTTGAAAATTAGTCACAACATAAAGAGACATGATTGTGTGTCAAGTTGACAAGGGTGGGCTTATGGTGGCTGTTCTTGGTTGTCAGCTTGACTACATGTGGAACTGAAACCTAAAAATGGAGGGTTCACCTGTAAGGGATTTTAAAAACTTAATTAGAAGTGGGAAGATCCCTTCTAATGTGGATCTTTGAGTTAAGAAGACACACACCCTTAATCCCAATCTCTTGAGCCTGGAAAAGACAGATCTTTAATACAGATCTTGGACAAGAAAGACGCACCTTTTCATCTCGGCCATACCTTTCTATGAAAGCCTGTATAAGCGCTTGGAGGAAGAAAGCTTCTGCTCTTTGCCTGCTTGCCCACACCGTGCTAACGAGTCCATTCCTTTACTGGCATTGGAGCCTCCTTCTTCAGGATTCCAGCATACAGCAGACCAGCTGAGACATCCAGCCTTGTGGACTGAGCAACTACTAGATTCTTGGGCTTTCCATTCACAGCCAGCCATTGTTGGATTAGCTGGGCTGCAGCCTGTAAGCCAGTGGTTCTCAACCTGTGGGTCCTGACCCCTTTGGGTTGAATGACCTTTTCACGGGGGTCACCTAAGACCACCAGAAAATGCAGATATTTACATTACAATTCATAACAGTAGCAGAATTACAGTTATGAAGTAGTAATGAAAATAAAGGGTCACAGCATTAGGAAGGTTGAGAACCACAGCTATAGGTCATTCTAATAAAGCCTTTTTTCTATTTATATATGTAGAGATTAATTCTATAAATTCTGTTGCCCTAGAGACTCCTGACTAGTACAGCCAGGGACTGTGATGTAGAGGTAAGCAGGAGAAGACAAGAGGTTCTTGCCTCTGTAGACATTTCTAGTATGGGAAACAGAAGGGAAAAAAGGCACAAATAAGGGAAATTTAGATTGTAATAGATGTTTCAAAGGAAGTAAGAGCTTATAGCCAATAATTAACATGAAAGGAGGCTGCTGTTTAAGACAGTTAAAATGACAAATGTTCAAAAATGGTAAAGAGGACATTGACTGGCCAAGTAGCCAAGTAGGAGATAGTGCAAAAGTAGAGAGATCAACTTTCCCAGCTGATGGCTTCAGTATTATTTTCTAGCTCTATAGATAAATTAGCCTCTAGCACCTAATAATATATTTGAGTGATAATCTTTTAGTGTTACATAGTCAAGCATTTATATACATCTATGTTTTTTAATAAGCTGTCATATATAAACAAAAGTATATACATGTGGGTGGGTAGGTAGGTAGGTAGATAAATAGATACTAAAGTCCATTAAATATGTATTTTAAAACCCTGTGTTTGGACTGCAGAGATGGTTCAGGAAAGAGTACTGACTGCTCTGTCAGAGGACCCAGGTTCAGTTCAGTTCAGTTCCCAGCACTCTTAATTCCAGGGGATCTCATGCCCACTCCGGCCTCCACAGGCAAGGACTGTACGGGGTATACTTAAGTGCAGGCAAATCATTCAGACACATAAAATTCAAACGAAAGCGTAAGGAAGGGTAGGGGACACACATGTTCAAGCTGGGCACCATGGCTCACACTTATAGTCCCAGTACTGGAGGTGAAAACAGGAAAGCCAAAAAATGTTGTTCAATTATCAGTTCAGCCTAATTGTTTATTATCATACCTATATGTATTATTATTATTATGTCAATATTACCCACTAGCAATCCATCAAGACACAGACACTTGTTATCTTTTAAAATAGCCTTAGTTAACCTGGGGGAAAGCAGACATTAAGCCCCTAAACGACTTCCCATAGTGAGGCAATCCCATACCATCTGCTTCTAATAATTTCTATCAAGCTCCTCCCATCCATAATCCCATATACTCTGAATTGTTCTTCATCTGGGCCGAATCTTTCATCCATGCCAGCCACGTGCTTCTCTTCCATCCAACCCATGGCAGCCTTCTCCTCTCTTCTCCTCCCAGTCTCTCTTCTTCCCAAGATTCTCCCTGCCCCTCTCTCATCTGCCCTGCCCAGGTGATGGGCTTTTATTGGTCAAAAGGTGGTCACAGAGACAGAAAGCAGTAATCAGCATCAAAATACATCAGACCATCCTCCCTCCAACAAAAAAAAAGCTCAAAATCATACTTAGCTACCCAGGAAATTTGAGAGTAGCCTAAGCTATGTGAGACTCTTTTGTCTAAAAGGAAAAAAAAAAAGAGAAAAAAAACTTCATCTGTTCATACTGACCATTCAGTCAAGTCTAGCATGAAAGGTAGCAGTGTAGACTTACTTTCCTTTTTTTCTGATTTGTGGCTTTTTTACTCCAGGAGTGTAAACTTACCTTTTCTGTTATCCATAATCATGAATATAATCATGAATATAATACAATAATCATGTATATAAGTATTTATGTACATATGTACACATATGTATATGTGTATGCAAACATGCATATCCATATATATATATGCATGCTTTTCTATGTACACAAAATACATTTCAAGATTGTTAGCTTATAGCCCTATGAACACAAATGCACTAGCTGTGTAACTTGTCTGGTCAAGCTTCTGTTCTCCAAATTTAGGGTGGAGTTTTGGGTTTTTGTTTTTGTTTTCCATCCCTTCTCTTCCTCCTACTGTGCTTGTATTCTTTATTCTAATACTATTAAGTTCATATGTTACTATTTGTGTTGATTTTGGGTTTTCCCTGATTTCTGGTTGATTTTATCGATCATTAGTATTGACTGTGTATACGTGTCATCTTGCCATGGTGGCAAGCATGAGAGTTGGACAGGAAGTTTTCATAAGAAATGAGTGCTCTCCTTTCATCCCTACTTTGTCATTTTTATTTCTCCCATGATCCTTTTTTCAGGTTGTTTAATAGTAAATATTAACTGTATAATATGATTCGTTATGAAACTTGTGTATGACACACACCATCACCCTCATCAGCCACCCTCCCCCCTTCTCCCTGGTCCTCTTCCTCTTCCCATCACCAGCCAGCTCTCCTTTCCCCGTCGCCGTCCACGCCCTGTGGATGTCTAACAACCTCACGTGGAAATCTCTTACCTCTTTCTCTCAAGGCGGATCTTCAGACTAGTTCTCAGCGTTTAAACCTTTCAGCCTCCAATGCCGCGGTGGCTGAACTTAAGCCTGATTGTTGTATTGATGATGTCATTCACCATGAAGTAAAGGAAATTGGGACACACATGTAAGGATTACGCTTTACTCGGTTTTCGTTGTCGTTGTTGTTTAGTTTCCTTTTTCCATTTTTTGTCTTTTGTATATTTTTTAATTCTACATTTACTTAGATGTATATACATACATGTGTATTTATATATGTGTGTGTATGTATATATGTGTGTGTGTGTGACAACTCAAATAGAGAACCAAAGAACACAGATATGAAGAGGTCTCAAGTTTTGCATTCCTGGCCGGTGAATGTGTTTGAATGTGAATACTGTCTTTCAGATAGAAATCAAGGGAGCCTTTCAACCCTCTGAAACAGTTAGGCTTCCCAAGATCCTGTAGCCTCCCTAACGCCAGTCATCCCACAGAGGCCGGCTGCCTCGCCAAAGTGCTTCTCATGCTTCCCTCTGCTTCTGTCATCGATTTTGCTTCTCTTCATTGAATCCATTAGAGCATGTAATACAGCCGACATTTTAAATGTAAATTTGTACCCAATTATTTGGTCATTTGATTTCCCACCAGCTCTATTGAAGGTACTTTTTACTATATACTCTGAGGTTGATATGTACTTTGAATTAAAGTTTCCTAGGAGTCAAATTTCTGAGCCATCATTTATTGATTGGAGAGCTCTCCCATTGGCATTTAGAGTGTCTGGCTTTACAAATGCTTTTTAAAGCTGTCTGTATCATAATCCACCACTATGTCACTCCTCCTTCTCTGTCTGCGCTGTAGTCACGTGCATCTTTTTTTACTCCAAACGCATTATGTGGTGTGAAGTGTGTTAACTACCTGAGGCATTTTGTATAGCCTCTCATATCTCAGAAATAGCGTGACTTCTCAGAGACGCTCTCCACTTTATATATAGCTTCCTGTCGGTTTTCTGTCTTTCTTTGCAGCTACTATGGGGTTAACATGTGGGTGTGTGTAGTCTGTATACCCCAGGGAAACAGCAGAGAACAGTGGTTCATTCTCACTGAAGCTGAGCTTCCTGGGGTGGTTGTGTAGTCACTATTCTATAGGAAATATATTAAACTTCTTCAGAAGACTCAGAGCCTGTAGGTGCTGTAGCACTTCTGTGAGCACTGGCAGGACAGAACTGGGCGGGGTTTGACGTTGGTTGCTGGATTTTTTGGGTGTGTGTGTGTGTGTGTGTACACTTGCATTCATAAGTAGAGCTGAAGTATGTTAGATTTATTGTTAAGCAGTGAGATGGGAAATGATTCCAGAATATTAATCCATCTTTCTATTTCAGCTTGGTGTGTGCTGTGAGTTACACAACTCAGGGTGGAGAAAAAATGTACTTTAGAAAATTCTTCAAATTTCAGGTATTGAATATGGTAGGGATAAAGTTGTTTTCAAATACCTTTTGTTTTCCTGGAAGTGTTACTCTTTTTCTAGGGGAAACAAGTTTGAAATCGATCAAGTAGCTCAACATTATGTTCATTTTATAACCTATTGTTAAAAAATCAGATGAAGTTTAGTTCAAATATAAATTATCACTAGTGTAATGTTTTTGTAGTACAATGAAACACTTTAATTAAAAACAAAATCTTGTTTTATTGATGCCACAACACAAACATGTAAAAGGGATAAAATATATATATAACTCAAATAAGAGGATTGAAAATAACATTAAATATCCAAAGAATAATTTAAATGAAAAATTAACGATTGATTGGTAAGAATATTTCATATACAGTAAAAAAAATCTTTTAACAATTAAAATTAGACATGGCTTTGAGTCATTAAAGCCTGTGATTTAAAAGAAATAAAAGTAATCAAATCACAATTTTCTGACTTTTGTGCTTTGTTTGAACTAGGTTCTCAAACCACTGGATGTGAAAACCAAATTTTACAATGCAGGGGTAAGTGTTAGGTACTTAATAAGATTTCAATTAAACCTCGGGATCTTGAATGAAAATTAAAGGCATTATTCCTGTCCTGCTATGACTGAAGTAGTTGTGATAATGAGCCTAAGTTCCAGTAAGAAGTGAATTTCCTTGAAAGTGTCCCTCATTCTGCTGGGTTCAACCTACGTGCAATCAGTGTGTCTTGATTTCTACTCTCATGATCTTCTGGGACAATCACCCCTTTTAAATAACTGCCCTACAATTCTACATAATGGTGGTGGTCGTGCTTTCACACAGTAGCAGTCTGCTGGATATTTACAGTGACTTTGTGGGTGTTACAAGATTCAGATGGTGGGTGTAGACTTAATGTCCGTGTGAAGAGAAGTGTAGCAAGGCCCCCTGGGAAGTCCACGTGCACACTAGAGCCGGGCTGCCTGGGGCTTGAAAGCTTACTGAGAGAGGCCCACTGGGCAAATGGGGAAAGAAATAACCTGGGGAGAAGGCAGAATCTGTCCTTCAGCCTAGAGAAGAGTTAAGTAGCATTGGCAATAAGAGAACAGATTTTATCGTTTGGCTTTTACCTCCAGGGCTGTAGCAAACTGAGGTCAGGGGTGCATGGACTGAGGGCCAGCCTGAGCTGCCCAGAGAGCTAGAGGTCACCTGAGATACATAGTGAGACCATGCCTTGAAAAACAGAGCAATCTCTTCATAAAAAAGTCATTTTACTCCACGGAATCGCTGTGATAAATTAAGAATTATTCAGATGCAGCATTTTGTCATGCAGGTTATGTATCTTTTACTCTAAACCAGATAATGGTCAGAAATTTGCCATCATGTCACACTGTTTTACTCAATAGACAGCTTATAATGCAGCTACAATTATTTAGCTGTCGCAGTAAAGCAGCATGACTGGTAAATACTTATTAGAGGAAAGGGAAATGCATATAATTAGCAAAATGACCTACAACAGTGTGTAAGATAACAATGGGATACAAAGTTGGGGTAATCTAAAACGCGTCATTGGGAAAACAAAATAGAAACAAAGACTGGGAAAACATCGCTATGGCCTCAGAGTTTCCCCAGACCAAGTCAGACAGACAATACTGTCCAGCCCGTCCCATGAGTGAGACTGTGCATCTTAAGTAGTCAGTAAACCACATCATGGGGAAGACCTGATGACTGACGCAGGACGCTCTACCGCGCTTCTCTCTCAAACGTGTTTGACATTGTTTGATCACGCTAACATGAAGCTGGTTTCAGGAAAGCTTTTGCAGTAGTTTTGCATCAGGCTATCTTGCAGGAAGACACACAAGTTAGTAACTAGGAGTCAAATGTTTGAACACCTGCTGGGCTCAGAGCCCTGTGTCAGGTGTAGAAGGGACGTAAATGTAAGCAGGTGTCTTCCCAAGACTCAGGGAACTGTGGGGGACTGAGTCATACAACCACAACATATGTGGCCTTCTCCATCCCAAGCCATGATGTGTGTGCATACTCTAGGAACATAGCAGTGACAAGTTATCGCAGCCATACACTCGATGAGAGAGATGTCATATAACACTGGACTTAGTAAATCTACTTTCAAGCATACATTTATGTAATGCATAACAGACTGTTATCTAATAACAGTAAGAAGAAAATAAACTGAATTATGTGGCAAGGTCTACCCCAACATTTCCTGAAATATGACCTGTGGTCACTTTACGGTAACTTTAGCCACCCAAGGCCCTGCTCTAGGAAAGGCTCCAGCACTGGGTAGAGTCAAGAGAGGCTCCCTGATGTCCTTAATGTAGGATGGAGTGTTCTCCCTCTGAGGCATGGAGAGTGGCAGCACAGGTAAAGACTGTGTCCAGAAAGGGCAAAGTACAAGCCGAGCAGTGGGCAGCCCTGCCCTCCATGTGCGAGCAGTGGGCAGCCCTGCCCTCCATGTGCGAGCAGTGGGCAGCCCTGCCCTCCATGTGCCAGCAGTGGGCAGCCCTGCCCTCCATGTGCGAGCAGTGGGCAGCCCTGCCCTCCATGTGCCCTTCCCTCTTTGTGCTTGTTTACATTTTCAGCCATAGTTCCTCTCTGTCTCATTGTCATTTAACTGTAGCTATTTCACCTTTTAGAAAAGTAGTTTGTCATATTTCTGTATGTTACTTCCTGTTTACTTTCTTGGTTACTAATGCTGTCTTTAGTAAGTAAAAAAAAAAAAATGCAGAGATGCATTTTATTTTAAAGTTATTCTTTTTCTTTAACATTTAACTCTGATTTTTCTAATTTTTCTTTTTTATTTTTCCATTAGAGTGACCTCAGTTCTGTGGTAATTTCATTTTTTATTATAAATTTATATGCTTTTTCTCACCCCTTTTGACTCTGCCTAATTAATCTCTCTCTACAAAACATAGTGGAAAAACAGTTAGTTGTGAATACTAGATCTGAGACTTCAGAAAGAAAATACATAATTTGAGCATTCTTTTTAAACTGTCGGTGAGATTAAAGATCGGCTTGTCACATTGAGATGATTGCATTCTCATTTTTAGTTTCTTTGGGTGTTTTTTAAAAGAGAGATATAATCTCATTCTCTTTTTCCTTGGGATTTTCAGTATCCTGCTGTGAAATATCCAATTATCTTTTCTTCCTTACATGGAATATACAGTTCAAATTCATTTTGAGATGCACAGTGGTTTTACATCTGGGTCAGGTAAACCTGGCCTTTTGACAAAAGCAAGCAAAAGAAAAGCAAATTTCCCACCTGGCTAAATTCCTATTTTCAACTTTGTAGCCACAGCAAGGAACTTGCTTATTATTTACATGTGTAGGAGCAGCATCTGCAGCCTTGGCACCAAATTCTTGTCCAATTTTCTCAGATGTCAAATTACTTCATACTAACTGTTCAAACTAACTTGATTTTCCATTATGCTGCGTTCTTTTCATTTCATCTAAGCTGTTCACCAATTTATACAGAGAATTGCATTTTAAAAATTGAAGTGTGGGCCTTTGGTTATTATAAGAGCAATGGATTTATGGGATATATTCACTTATTTTCTTAAGAAAAAGGTAATAGAACAATGCATTTAGATGGTACATTGTGTTAGCCAGCTATGGTGGTCACACCTTTAATCACCAGCGATTGAAAGGCAGAAGCAGGCAGAGCCTGGAGTTGGAGGTCAGCCTTGTCTGTACAGTAACAGGACAGCCAGAGCCAGTAGAGATGCTCTGTCTCAAAAACAAACACACAAAACAGAAAAGGTGCGTTGTTTTTAAAAACTCTGTGTACTATTTTTATTTGAGCACATGTCTAAGAGGCTAAAGAATCTGCTTTAGGCACATTAAATTACGGCTTCATTATATTTTACGTGATCAGCATTTTTTCTTACTAAAGCATTTAAAAATCTCATACTTCCCCAGTTTGAGGGCATAGTTAATTTTTGAGTTCTATAACTGAAGCCTTTGGAGGGGAAAAAGTAATTTCTGAATACCCTTGGTATAAATTTTTTATTCTCCAGTCACCCAAAGGAGACTCAGAACCGAGAGGCATAAAATTAAGGATGTTGAACAGATGAAGCAGGGACTTGCTGCTTTTGTGAATGGAGTATTTAAGCTCTGCACTGACTGAACTGAACGATGGCGTTTAACGTTTGTCCAAGGCCATAGGACACCTCTGTGTGATGGGATAGCAAGCTAGTGACATGCTCTGCCTCAACCTCAAGTGTCCATATAAAGTGAATCTGACGTGTTCAACACCATATGCAGACTACTGTAATTTTAAAAACTGTGCCCTAAAGGGGGTAACAACAGATCATTCATAGCCTGTGGTCACTATCTGAATTGAAGTAATTACCTTATGCAAAGATATGCAAATGAAGACCAGATTGTCTTCCCTTAGCTCTCTGGTGCACTCATCACACAGAAGTTCCTTTTGACACTGAGGCATCTTCTGGGGTGTAGATTTTTGTTGTTACTGAAATACTAGTTAAATACATGCTTTGCTGTTATCCCACATCCATTGTTTGACAGGGCATCTGTTGACTAACACCTCACTTTGCTCTTGTTTGTTCTGTTAGGATGAAGATTTCTTTTCTTGCATTAATTGTGGTAATTTTGATTTGCAGGCATGAACTAATCACATTTGTGGTTAATATTTTTATAGAAATAAGACACTTTTATTAAGGTGAATACTGTAAATACCATGACATTTTGGTGGATTTTTTTTCCCATATCCTCAGACTGATGAAGTATTTCTTGAAGCCCAAATTCAGAATATTACCACCTCACCTATGTTTATGGAGAAAGTTTCCCTGGAGCCATCCATAATGTACAATGTAACAGAATTAAATGCCGTGAACCACGCTGGAGAATGGTAAGTATGAAATGCTTGCTATTATTTGGAAAGATTCAGGCCTTTCTGGTGTCCTCTAGTCTAGTAGATTTTGATTTATTTTAAAATAATTGAGGGACATAATTTGTTAGAGAAGTTTTAGATTAATCAAAACCCTTGTAAGAAAGTAGAAGTCCCACAAGCTATCTTCCCCAGTCAGTTTCTTGGCTTTTCTCTTTTCTTTTCTTTTGTTGCTTCCTTCCTTCCTTCCCTTCTTTCTTTTTTTCTTTTTTTAAGATTGTGTATATTTATTTTATGTATGAATGCACTCTCTGCATGTACACCTGCAGGCCAGAAGAGGGCATCAGATCACATTGTAGATGGTTGTGAGCCACCATGTGGTTGCTGGGAATTGAACTTAGGGCCTCTGGAAGAGCAGCCATGCTCTAGTGCGCTGAGCCAGCTCTCCAGCCCAGCCTTTTGTTTTCTTTTCTTTTTTTTTAACTTATTTATTGTTATGTATACAGTGCTCTGCCTGCATGTACACCTGCACACCAGAAGAGGGCATCAGATCTCATCATAGATGGTTGTGAGCCACCATGTGGTTGCTGGGAATTGAACTCAGGACCTCTGGAGCAGCAGTCAGTGCCCTTAACCTCTGAGCCATCTCTCCGGCCCCAGCTTTTTGTTTTCTTGAGTGCCTTTGTTTGTCTTAGAGCTCTCCCCATGTTGCCAGGCCAGACTTAAGCTAGCCTTCTGCCACAGCTTCCCAAGAAGCATCATACTCCATTGGACCCAGCTCTCCTGTCTTGCATTAATATGGCACATTTTATGGTCAATGGGCCAATAGTGATTCCTAATATAAATAAAAGTCCATAGTTGAAGTCTACCATATGTAATGCATACACCATAAATTGGGCAAGTATGTAACAGCACATGTCTGCCATTACTAAGAATTCTCCTCACACCTGCTTGTACCTCCCTCTACATAAAAATAAAGAGCCGCGCCTTCTCCCATCTGATATTGTACTGTTCACAGCACTTGTTTTCGCCCACCCCAAGGCAGGGTCTCTGTGTGTAGAAAGCTCTGTCAGCCAGACTGGCCTGCCCACCTCCGCCTCCCACCCCCTGGGATGAAAGGCGTGTGCCACAACCTCCTGGCTGCCCTTGTCCTCTTTAATACTTTATCCGGATAAATCTAAAACTGTCACTGTTATCCTGCAAATGAGAAAACTGAAGCATGGGGATGAGAGTGGAGAAGATACCAGGAATTAAAGTTAGGGTGAGTTTGAGCTTGAAAAAGAAATTATCAGCTGGGTGAGGTGGAGCACACGTGTAATCCCAGCACTCGGGAGGCAGAGGCAGGAGGATCTCTGTGAGTTTGAGGCCAGCCTGGTCTACAAAGTGAGTCTAGGACAGCCAGGGCCACACAGAGATTTTGTCTTTAAAAAAAAAAGGAAAAGAAAAAAATTACCTGAATATAAAAAGACATGAACATCAGAGTAGGTGGTTTTAATTATTTTATGAAAAGTATATAATACATGTCTGTCATTATTTTGGAAGAGAAGGACCAAATAAATGTATCATTAATATAGATGAGATAATAGCTGGGGGCAGTACCTGATTTTCTTAGTAATACAAAGCTCATAATGTAGTTTGATATAAAAGTTGATAATCTCCTTTACTTTCGCTGAGAAAACAAATTTCCATTCTTCATTTTGAAAGCAATTTCTTTGACTAGTATGGTATATGTCAAGGGCAGCAGTATAGCTAAGTGGGATAGAACTTGCCTGGCATGTGCAGAACCCTGGGTGCTATCTCCAGCTCAACAGAAAGAAACAAAATAACCCATGTTGCTCTGTATCTAAGCTAGTTTCTCTGTTCCTCCCTTTCGTCCTATTTTTTGTGGGAGGGATGGTCCTGGGGACTGACCTAGTGCCTTACACATTCTAGGCAGGCGCTGACCACTGAGATAACATGGCCTCTTTTTACTTTTTATTTGAGATACAGTCTTACTCAGTTTCCCAAGCTCCTTGAACTCACTGATTCCCCAGGCAGACATCCCTTTTCATTTGGGTTAAAACCTCTGACCACTCCTAGATCTCTGGGCTGTAATCCATCCATTTCCTATCTAAAAGAGCTAACCGCATGATAGCTTTTCCTCCAGAAAGATGCTAAAAGATATTCTTCTGTCTGTTTCTACACCTGCCAGTGTATCTACATTTGGATCCAGGGGATATTTGCAGCCAATGGATACACGCCAGTATTTATACTGTCTAAAGCCCAAGAAGGAGTTTGCAGAGAAAGCTGGCATCATTAAGGGAGTGACAGTAATTGGGAAGCTGGATATAGTGTGGAAAACAAATCTGGGTGAAAGGGGACGACTCCAGACCAGCCAGCTTCAAAGAATGGTGAGTCTAGAAGACGCTTCATGTGGGGCCGATGACAGGTAGGTGTCACAGTCACCAGTAAAAAGCCAAGTGCCATAAAGTCACTGAGACTTCTAGAAAACACTAATGCTTTTGTTGATCCATAGGTAGAAAACTGGAGTTGAGATTAATGTAAAATGTTCCAACGTTAATTTCTCTTTAGTATGCATTTTCCTTTCTGTTTGGCTTGTTTTGTTTTTAACTTCACCAAACAGGACTTAAGATAACTGCTTCTCAGTTACTCTGATCTTTCATAGGTCTTACTCACTTTACACTGAGGCATCCAGGCCGTGTCCTGAACCACACAGACCTGCATACTCAGCTTATGCCCTTGTTCTTGCCTTGAGACAGGCTATTTGTGTGTAGTCCTGGCTGGTCAGGAACTCAACAACTCTTAGAGATCAGATCCCCTAAGTTCCAACTCACTCCTTGTCTAGGGACAAGAGCCATCTTGATTTTACTGAGCCTGGAGTAGTTATATCAAAAACAGTGCAGGTCTGCAGGGCCCTACCCAAGGGCACAGCAAAGGAGGTTAGAGTGAGAGATGGGGCAGAGCAGCAGTGTAAACGTGCCAGTATGGTACTGAGAGGTTTTTAATAAATTTATTTTAACTGTTACCTTTTTTCACAGGCTCCAGGTTATGGAGATGTTCGGCTGTCTTTAGAGGCCATCCCAGATACCGTGAACCTAGAAGAACCTTTCCATATTACCTGTAAAATCACAAACTGCAGGTAATGCCAGTGTGTGTGGATGGGCGTCCTCTCCTTCCCACCTAAAAGTACTTGCAAATCTGTTAACTATCTCCCTTCCCTCTCTTTTAGTTTTTTGAGACAAGGTCTCTCTCAGCCCTAGCTGTCCTGGAACTCACTCTAAATCAGTCTAGCCTCAAACTCAGAGATGCACCTGCTTCTGCCTCTGTAGTGCTGGATTAAAGACATGCACCACTGCGCCCTGCTAAAGAGCTTTTCTCTTTTTATGTTGAATACTATAACACCAGTAACAAGATTTCTATGTATTTGAGGTATTACTATTTACTTCCTGCATTCTTATTTCATTCATTAATCATACCCTATATGGTGGCTATTAATTTTTGACAGTCTACAGAAGAGAGCTAGAAAAAACCATGATTACCATGTATACATATTTCATAGCACTAAAGAATGAGCCGCAGGTTCTTATGGATGACATGATTTAAAATAGTCAGATACACTTTTCTGATACTTGAACCTGAGCCATATCTTTAGTGTAAACATAAAATAAGAGGTACTTATAGGTTTTAAAATTGATCCAGGTTTTACTCTTTTGCCCATTTTTTTTTTTTTTTTTAGTAGTTTTCTCTAAGACAGTCTTATTTTGTAGACCAGGCTAGCTTTGCCCTTGCAATCTTCTTACTTTCTGAGTGGTAGGAATACAGTCTAAAATTTTTGGGGGGTTGATTTTGTTTTGTTTTGTTTTGTTTTGTTTTTCAAGACAGGGTCTCACTGTATACCCTTGCCTTGCCTGGAATACTATGGAGACCAGGCTGATGTCAAATTAATAGAGCTTCACTAGCCTGCCTCCCAGAGTAATGGGATTAAACACATCTGCCACCACACCCAGCCATTAAGCAGTTTTGACAATAAACAGAAGCAGCAATGGACATATGGCTAAAGCATAAAAAGCCTAGAATTATATTTCAGCAAAGTCATTTTGTTAGATCTTGTACTATTATTTGAAACATATTATTAGTTTGCATATTGGGTTTGTATCACAGTGACAAATCACAACCCTTTTAGAATAGCTATATATCACTTTAATTCTATATCCATCCCAACCCTTAGTTTTAAGGAAATAGGAAATATCCTTCAAAATTACAGAAATGCCTGATTCTCTGTGAGGCTACACACTTACCTTTGTGGTTGTTATTTTGAGACAGGGTCTTTAACCCAGGCTGGCACTGAGCTCTCTGTGAACCTGAGGGGCACCTTGACCTTCCGGTGCCCTTATCCCCACTTCCCAGGTGTGAGGTGGCGTTACAGGTGCTCACACTGTGCTGTTCATGGCGTGCTAGGGATCACTCCCAGGCCCCTGAGGATGCTAGCAAACCAACTGCGCTGCATTCCTAGCCCCTCAGACTTCTTCATAGGGGCTTTTAGCTTAGTGCTGTGCTAACACCCAGGTACTGCTGTTGTTTTTCATCTCTCTGGCTGACCTGTGAACTGTACAGCAGAGGCAGGTCTTACAGCTGTTACATACAGTGCTTGCCAATCATAAGATCTCAGGGAAAGTCCAGGCAAAGATATGTAAATATAGGGTATATCTAGGGGATTTTTGTTTTGAGAGTTATTTGACACTTAAGTTGTCCTTGTTTCTTATGGAGTTCTCACAAAAAAGACTATGAGACATAGCTGAGATTCCAATGTCAAGTCCAGTAGCTGAGCAGCAGAGAGCCCGTGCTTATTAGCAGAGCTGGAAACCACCTGGAAGATGCCATCCTTTCTTTTTCCTTATCCTTTCTTTTTATTTGGCTTTTAAAGACAGTACTTCTTTATAGCTGAGGCTGGCTTCACACTGCCTCTACAGCTGAGGATGGCTTCACACTGCCTCT
>OU015758.1:23557236-23569279 GCA_907169655.1 Acomys percivali | reverse complement strand
GTGTGTGTGTGTGTGTGTGTGTGTGTGTGTGTGTGTGTGTGTGTGTGTGTCAAAGGAGGTCAAAGGACAACTTGTTAGTATAGTCCGTTCGGTACAGTCCAATGTTTTTGTTTGTTTTAAAACAGGGTTTATTTACTGGCTAGAAAGCTGTGACAGGCTAGGCTGGCTAGCAGGCTAGCAAGCCCCAGGGATCCTCCTGGCCCTACTTTCCCAGCACTGGAATTACAAGACGTGGCATCAGTGCCCGTTTTTTGTTTTCAATCGCATTCAGGGAACAGAACTCATGTCTTCATGGTAGCAAGGCAAACTACCAATTGAGCTATCTCTCCAGCCCAGGACAGTTCTTTTTGGGGAAACAAAAACACGCTTTGTTTGTCAGCCATTTGGTGAAGATCACAAAAAGAAACAAAATGCCAAAGCTAAGGTATGAGCGCCTGAATTGGACGCAATCTATTGTTCACTATTTAACCTAAGGACCAAAAAAGTGTGCTCCTTTACAGTACGCCCTGAGGTGTGATGCTCTTTGTGCCAAGTCTTCCTAGTTTCTTGGGATAGGGCATAACAACTCCCAGTATGGGATCCTTATAGAGGTCACTGAAAAGCCAATTTTATTTAAAGATAAAGTTTATCATAGGCATAGAAATATAGTTCAATGACAGAACGTTTTTTTTGTTTTTTTTTTTTCCTGAGACATGGTTTCTCTATGTAGTCTTGGCTGTCCTGGACTCACTTTGTAGACCAGGCTGTCCTTGAACTCACAGCAATCCACCTGCCTCTGCCTCTCTGAGTGGTGGGAAAAAGGTGTGCACCACCACACTTGGCTTGACAGAACTTTTAAAGGTTTGTGTATGTGTGCGTGCGTGCATGCATGCATACATATAGCTGTGCAGGTACACATGCCTAGGCCAGAAGGGATGTCAGGTGCCCTCCTCTGTCATTCCCTGTCTTTCCCTGAACCTGGAACTTGCATTTTCTTAGGCTGGAAGCTAGCAAGCCTAAGCAATCATCCCTTCTCTGCTCCTTGGATCTGGAGTTAGATGCCCAGGTTCTTACATGGATGCTAAGATTATTAGTCTCATTAGTGTGCAGTGAGAGCTCTTATCCCCTGAGCCATCCCCCTAACACAACAGAACAGAACATTTTCCCAGCATGCCTAGGGCTCTAGATTCAACCCAAGCACCTTATTAAACACATTCATTCCCAATTTTGAAACAAGAGGGTAGGGCATGTCTATCATACCAGCACTTGGGAGGAAGAGGCAAGGAGTTCAGGAGTTCAAGACCATCCTCGGCTACACAGTGAAATCAAAGTCAGTGTGGTCTTTATAAGACCCTGTCTCAGAAAATGAACAATACAAGCCACCATTGAGATTCCCTGGGGCTACTCACTTTTCTGAGTCCTGATGAAAGTCCTATTCTTTTGTTTTTGTCTCTTTCATTTGCATGCTGGGCAGACTCTATGCAGAATTTTCCTGGAGCTCTAGGCTTCTCTACTTTTTCTCTGAAGCCCAGTTCCCCCCCCCCACCATGTTGCCTATGGCATTGTTACCATGTAACTAACCTCCTTGCTGGCTTAACTCAAACAGCATGGATTTTTTTTTAAGGAATCAGGGAGTATTTCTTTGGATTTTGTTCTTTTTTTTTTTTTTTTTTTTTTAAGATTTATTTATTTATTATGTATACAGTGTTCTGCCTGCATGTACCCTTGCATGACAGAAGAGGGCACCAAATCTTATTATAGATGGTTGTGAGCCACCATGTGGTTGCTGGGAATTGAACTCAGGACCTTTGGAAGAGCAGATGGTGCTCTTAACCTCTGAGCCATTTCTCCAGCCCCTGGATTTTGTTCTTATTTCCCTTTCTCTTCTCCATTCTTCTCCTCTGGGCAGCTGCTGAGATTTATAACTTGCCTGCCCCGCAGTTTCTCCTTTAAACTCTAGTAAAACAGTTCTTGAAGTTACCGTAAATTTATCACAAATTCTTGACTTCAATGACATGTATTAAACATGAAAATCATGCCACTTAAGGATCAATCTAAATAAAAAAGAAAAGAAAAATCAACATCCTAAGTGGTGACTGCTTTTGACCACAAATTAGAAACTGGAACTGTGGCATCCTAATAAACTTGGCAGTGGCAGTTTCAGACACACATTCAAAATGCAACATCTTTGGCAATTGTGACCGTCAGTAATGTGCTTAAACGTATAGAGTCAGAAGGACTGCAGACGCTTGAGTGAGTTTCCTAAGTGTTCCAAACATTAGTAATGTAACGGGATTTTAAAACTCATTTTTCTCACTTATTTTGTGGTGCTAGAGATTAAACGCAGAAAAGTACTACCAGTAAAGTAAAGGTGGTTTTAAGCCAGGTATAGGGGATCATGTTTGTAATCCCAGCACACTCAGGAAGATCACCTTAAGTTAGAAGCCAACCTGGGCTATATAGCAAGACTATATCTCAAAAAACAAAAGCAAAAACAAAAACACAACAGGGAATCTGGGGGCTGGAGACATGGCTCAGTGGTTAGGAACACTGTCTGTTCTTCCAGAGGTCCTGAGTTCAATTCCCGACAACCACATGGTGGCTCACAACCATTTATACTGGGATCTCATGCCCTCTTCTGGCATGCAGGTGTACATGCAGATAGAGCACTCATGTAAAATAAATAAATAAATCTTTTTTAAAAAACAATGAATTTAAAATATAGATCTGTACCTAATTAATACCTACTTTCAGTAGACATATGACCACCACTTAAACCCCAGAATAGTTGTTCAAGCTTTAAAAAAATATTTTTAAATGTCTTAGCTCTTCATTTGTGAAAGTAAAAGATTAATTGCTTTATATTTGAGATCACAATGAGTGGGCCAGCAATCCTTAGGTACTCTCTCTAAGTATAGATGACAGGACTGATAGTCCACATTAAAAAAAAAAAAAAACTGAGGACCCTAATTTAATACTGAAAACAACAAAAATTTAGCTGTAAGACTGAGCTCTGATGCTCTGAGCCCCCAGGAAGTTACAACTTGGCCCTTAGCTCCTCCACCCACCAGTTATGGATGGAAACTACTCACTTCCTTGTTTTGTTTTGTTGCTTGCTTATTGCAACAGGGTTATCACTACATAGACCTGACTGGTCTGGAACTCACAGAAGACCCCCGAGCCTCTGCCTCCCAAGTGCTGGAATTAAAGGTGTGTGCCACCACACCAGCGTTCTGCCGACTCTACTACTAATAACTCTTTTTAAAGATCTGCTGGTTTGTGAAGATCCCTTCACTTTTAAATGTGACTATTTACCAACTTCTCAGAGATTCAAAACATTTAATTCAGCAAGTCATTTTAACAGGAAAAAATTAAAATGAAAGTCTTGACTCCTTAGAAACAAACTATAAGGTTTCAAATACATGTTTGCTGTTTCTGTTAAGTAACTTTGTGCTGGTTAGTTTTTCTCATTTGACACTAAGTTAAACATACCAAGGAGGAATATCATCTGGAGAATTGTCCCCATCACATCAGCCTGCAGATAAATCTCGGGGATATTTTTCTGACTAATGATTAAGGTGTGAGGGGCCAGCACCCTGGAGGCTGTGCCAGCCCTGGACAGGGGGTCCTCCATTGTATAAGAAAGCAAGCTGGGGGAGCCACAGAGAACAAGCCAGCAAGCAGCATCCTCCGTAGTCCCTGCTTCAGTTCCTGCCTCCAGGTTCCCGCCTTGCGTTCCTGCACTGACTTTCCCTTCTTGACGGACTATAAACTTCCTGGAGTTGCTGTCCTCACTCTGCCTTATCAATATAGTGGAGAGCAAACTAGGACAAGCACTCACGCTTGGATAAGGCTAGACAGGTCTGTTAGGCCTCCAACGCCAGCAGCAGGTCCACCGATGGCGTTTGTCATCATTCCTGACATTCTAGGGTAATAAGAGACCACAGAGATTAGCATATATTCTTCACAGGAAGGAGAAGTCAGTCAAGTGTACCAATAGCATAGAGGGAGTTGGGTCAAATGTGTAAGTTGACCCTAAGTTCTAAATGACCAGAATTCGGTGCATCTTTATCCATTATGAGATGATGTGCTCAAATTCAGAGCCTGGAAATGAGAGGGGAGAGAAAACCATAAGGGGCCCTTTATACTTACAGCTGTTGAACCTGAGGGTTCTGCATTAAACTTGCAGCCTACAATTGAAAAATAGTATTGCTTATTAAAATACGGCAGTGATGCTTAGGGATGCTGCAAGGATGTTGTAAGGGCAGAGGAATGAGACCTAATAACGCACACCCTAACACTGGGTGGAGTTTAGGGTGTTACTCAAAAGAGAAAGTACTATAAAAACTGGAAAAATGAGATAAAAGACAATAAAAAAAATTAGATGTTAATGGAGGGCATTGCCACCAGTGATCAGATTAATGAGCAAAAAAAGAAGGGGGGGGGAGGAACAGCCACAAATCGTGGATGTAAGCTCCGAGTCTGGAAAGGAAGAAAGGGCGTTTTCCCACAGGCAACGGAATACAAGGATATCCCCATGAAACCTGTTTGCAAACGGGCAATCTAATGAAAAAAAGACAAGTTTTGTCTTACAAAGTCACACATTCACACAGACACTGGCTTTTATATTTTGGTTTAGGAAGGCTATGGGCTTTCTAAAATCCACCCTGGCTTCCCTCTAAAGAAGGCAGACAGGTGAAACACTGCTGTCTTAGCCTCCGCCCTAAACACTTGCCACTCACCAGAAACTCCTGCATTTATTTCTTTTAAAAATTGGGGGCCGGGAATGGTGGCGCACGCCTTTAACCCCAGCACTCAGGAGGCAGAGGCAGGTGGATCATTGAGAGTTCAAGGCCAGCCTGGTCTACCAAGAGAGTCCAGGATATCCAGAGCTGTTACACAGAGAGACCCTGTCTCAAAACACAAACAAACAGAAACAAAAACAAAAGCAAAAGCAAATTTGAAGCTCTCACTCCCCAGTTCCTTGAGTGGCTGAAACAGGAAAATCACTTGAGCCCAAGTTTTTTGGGTCAACTCTAGCAACTACTATACGATCCCATCTCCTTAAAAAGTAGGGCATAAGGCCGGGCGTGGTGGCGCACGCCTATAATCCCAGCACTCGGGAGGCAGGGGCAGGTGGATCGCTGTGAGTTCGAGGCCAGCCTGGTCTACAAAGCGGGTCCAGGACAGCCAAGGCTACACAGAGAGACCCTGTCTCGGAAAAAAAAAAAAAAAAAGTAGGGCATAAAAGGGTTGCAAATGTTTAGTGGACAGCAGCCAGCAGATCAGAAAGGAGGTCTACTCACCATGGTGATAAACGCCGGGTTATTTATCAAGCTAGCCATGTCAAAGCTCAGCCCAGTTCCTGTCTGCAAAAGAGTTAGTTAGACCTGAGATTCATTCCAGCCACTGTGACGTCAGTCACCTCTGAACGAGAGACTTTTGTCCACACACGTCACAGCGGCAACTTACAGGGCTGGATACCTCTCTTAACTTCTGTTCCGCTATTTTCAGATTGGACTTATAGGAATCGTTTTCAGGATCCAGATCCAGTGCCTTCTGGTAGCTTGTAACCGCCTCTTCAAACTTATTCATCGCAGTGAGGGCCAGCCTTAGGAAGAAACACAGCAAAGTCAGGGAGACAGATGCCTTCGTTTTCAATTCTCACCCAGATTACCCTGAGTTAGAGTACGGTTCATAGAGAGAGCATTAAATTCTCCCTAACTCCGAAGCACTGTAAGCCTCAATTGTCTGCCTGATTACAAACTTTCTGTCCATACAGATCATATACCTACAGCTCAGAGATGAAACTTACCCTCCTACTTTTTAAAAACTCTGACATGTAGGGGAAGTCATTCGCTGAGCTAAACAAAGCCTGGTGCAGGCAATCTTGTGAGCACTTATGTCCACGATGCTGACACCATTTTCCAGGACTCTAATAGACCAGGTGTGTCAAAGCTTATAACAGCACTGTCACCTACAGATGTGCTGGGCCGTGTTCATAGCTCTCCTGGGACAGCTGCAGCCCACAGGCCTTAGGTGGGGCACACCTGCCTCTGAACACTGTGTACTTCAATCACCCCACATTCTTCGGTCCTAAAAGACTTTGAGCCATAAGCAATATTAATTTCCCACTTTGTTTTTACTGTTTCACTTCCTACTGCATTAAAAAATTATGTATTATTTATTACTGTAGGTAGATGGGTGATATGGGGCACACGTGGAGGCCAGAGGCCAGCACTGTCGACTGCCTCTTTTCCTTCCATCTTCTTTTCCTTCCATCCAGCAGTCACAAGCTGGATGGGCAAAAGCAAGCAGGTGAGCTTCCTGGCCGCAGCCCACTTGTTTTTGCATGGCTGACGAATGGGTGTATCCCTGGCTGAGGCAGAGCCCCAGGAGGTTTTGCTTATTGTTGCTATGCTGCCTTCCTATGCTTGTCCCATATGCCTGGAATAATGCAGTTGGCCATGAATAGACCCTCACTGCCTATACCATAATTTTATTCCTCCATAGGTGCTACTCAATCTGTTGGGCAGATTTCCTACAGATGACTTTATAACTCCTAATAATGGTTCCTGGATTGATTCTGGTAATTAAAAACCCTCCTGCAATATAGCAAAAACTGTGAGGAGCTCTGTGAACCTCCATGTGAATTACATCAAGAAGGAAAACAAGACTGAAGCAAATTAATAATCAAGGAGATGCCAGGCATGGTGGCGCACATGCCTTTAATCCCAGCACTTGGGAGGCAGAGGCAGATGGATTGCTGTGAGTTTGAGGCCAACCTGGTCTACAAAGTGAGTCTAGACAGCCAGGGCGACACAGAGAGACCCTGTCTCGAAAAACCAAAATAAATAAATAAATAAATAAATGAATAAATAATAAAATAAGATAAATCAAGGAAATACATTCATTTTAGGTTCAGTGCAAGGATAAGGCCTAGGTGTACACTATGATAAGAAAGACCATATGAAACAAAGAATAAATGGTTATCTATACAAGACAAAAGAAACACCCGTTTCTTGGAAAAACCTTGACGTAAAAATCTCTTCCTCTGAACACATAACATACATTTGAAATAAGAAAAAGAAAAACTTCTGCTTTGAACTCATAATGAGCATATAGACAAAACCCCTGCTTTAAAGTTATAATAAAAAAGGATCTAGTTAAATATAGTTCTTATAAAAGAACTTAGAATCTATAGTTCTACTGTAACTCTTTTTATGTAATGATTGTATCTTTTTTTTTTTTTTTTTTTTTTTTTTTTGGTTTTTCGAGACAGGGTTTCCCTATGCAGCCTGGCCACTACCACCGCCCAGCTGATTGCCTATGTCTTTATGTATGTTTATGTTTATGGGAATGTATGGTGTCTCTCTCTCTCCTTTCTCTCGCTCTCTGTCTGTCTCTCTCTGTGTCTCTCTCTGTGTTTGTCTCTGTCTGTCTCTCTCTGTGTGTCTCTCTCTGTTTGTCCCTGTCTGTCTCTGTGTCTCTGTCTGTCTGCCCCCCCCCCCTCCACTGCAACCAGCAGCCCCAAATAGCAAGGCTACCAGCCTGAAAATTTAAGAGTTGAAGTATAGCAGCCAGCACAGGGCATGGTGGCGCACGCCTTTAATCCCAGCACTCGGGAGGCAGAGGCAGGCGGATCGTTGTGAGTTTGAGGCCAGTCTGGTCTACAAAGTCAGCCAAGGCAACAGAGAAACTCTGTCTCAAAAAACTAAAAAAAAAAAAAAAAAAAGGTACAGCGGCCAGATCTTTCAGCCTGACAGTGAAAGAGTTTAGAAAGCTCAGAGTTTATCCCTGTGACCAATGGCTCTGAAAGGACAGAGAGAAACACTAGAAGTAACCAGCTCCTAGCCTGATGGGCCTAGAACAAAAGCCTTCGGATCCACTTTCTTGCCACCGCAGCCACCCCCAGGCCCCATGGATTTAAAAGCCTTGGTTTTTTACACTTCCACTTTAACATGGGCTTGGGGGTTGCTCTAGGACTGTCAGGCTTCCACGGCAAGTGCCTTTACCTGCTGAGCCATCCACCTCACCAGCCCCAGTTTCTCGTCTTTTTTTGTTGTTGTTGTTTTGTTTTGTTTTTCGAGACAGGGTTTCTCTGTGTAGCCTTGGCTGTCCTGGACTCGCTTTGTAGACCAGGCTGGCCTCGAACTCACAGTGATCCGCCTGCCTCTGCCTCCTGAGTGCTGAGATTAAAGGTGTGCGCCACCACGCCCGGCAGTTTCTCGTCTTTTAAACTAAAAGCAAACTGTGGCTATCAGATGACTAGGCCTGAACATCATGTTAGTTGTTAGACAGCCAAAATAAGAATCTCTTATAATTCAAATAATAAATTTCCATTACAGGCAGAATCTAAGCATTATTAAATTTCAATGTTTATCTTCCCTTACCTATAATTTACTTGAAAATTACATCAGAATTGATCATTAATAATAGTATGTATGAAAAGATAGTATTGAGTATCTTTTTTGTTCTGAGATTGTTTGGGGTTTTTTAATATTTTATTTATTTTTATTTTATGTGCATTGGTTTTGTCTGCATGTATGTCTGTGAGTGTCAGATCTTGGAGTTACAAATAGTTGTGAGCCGCCATGTGGGTACTGGGAATTGAACCTAGGTCCTCTGGAAGAGCAGTAAGTGCTTCCAACAGCTGAGCAATCCCTCCAGCCTTGAGATTAGCTTTTTGTTTGGTTGGTTTTGTTTGTTATTGTTGTTCTGTTTTTTGTTTTTAGAGACAGGGTTTCTCTGTGTGGCCTTGGCTGTCCTAGACTCGCTTTGTACAGCAGGCTATCCTCAAACTCAGAGATCCACCTGCCTCTGCCTCCCTAAGTGCTAGGATCACAGGTGTGTGCCACTGATCCTGGTGGGATTGTTTTTTAAACTAATCTAATCCTTTCTTTTTTGGATTACCTCTCAGACTTCTTATGTAGATTAAAAAAGAAATTCTTACAACCGAACAAGTTTTCTCTTAGTCAGCCTTGAAGGGTCCTCAGCAGAGTTCCCAGTAAGATATCAATAACTACTGAAAGCCTAGTATGTATTAGGCACTGTTTTAAATACTGAATAGTCCAATCTTAGCTTTTAGAGAATCCTCTTTCACCTGAGGAACACAGACAGCAAGCCTGCTCACAAAATGGGCAGTATGGTGGAGAATTACAGCAGTGTTTACTCAAAAACAGCCACATTCGGGCTGGAGATATGGCTAGGCAGTTAAGAGCACTGGCGGCTCTTTGAAAGGTCCCGAGTTCAATTCCCAGCAACTACAAGGTGGCTCATAATCATCTATAATGAGGTCTGGTGCCCTCTTCTGGCATGCAGGTGTACATGCAGGCAGAATACTGTCTACATATAAATAAATAAATCTAATTTTTAAAAAAAGCCACATGCAGAAGACGTGAAGACGTGAATGACAGAAAGCAATCACAGAGAAGTTGGGGAGGACCATCTACCCAGACACAGCAGTAAACATAGAGACCCTAAGAAAGATGCAGGTATGGGATGCTTAAAGTGTAGGGCAGAGGCAGAGAGAGCATCTTGCTACGCTGGATCATGCCAGACCTGTTTATAGTTCAGACCTGTAAACTATAGCTGCAATGGAATGGACGGTTTTGTTTTGGGGGTTTGGTGGGCAGGTCTGAGGCAGGGTCTCGTAGCCCCGACTAGCCTCAAAGTTGCTATGTAGCCAAGTGATTGTGAACTCATGATCCTCTTGCTTCTGCCTCCAAGTGCTGGGATTATAAGCACGCAACACCAAACCCACGTCACGCAACGCCAGGATCCAGAGTGACCAGCATGCTAGGCAAGTGTCCTATCCATTTAGATACCCAAGTCTTCAGGGTTCTACTTTAAAAAGCTCACTCTGGCATCTCTGTGAAGGATCAGCATTGGTGAGGTAGAGAATTGAGGGACAAAGACCAGTTACAGGGTAACTTAAGTAGACTAGGTAAGAGACGGCAATTTGGGCTGGGCCTATAAGCAATCTAGTCAATGACTGAATCCAAGATACACAGGCAAATGAGAATAGACCAGATAAGCCAGAAATGGATGAAACACAACTCCTCCGATGCTTTAGACCTAAGCATTGAGCAGATGAGTTCTGGGGAAAGATTTGAGAAGACAGCAGGAGTTCTAATGTTCAAAATGTCTATTACTTAAACCAATTAAAAAAAATAATGAAATATATGAATATGACGCTCAGACGTAGAACTGAAGAGTTCCAACAGCACATGCAGTTGGCTCTCACAGAAATTAAATCCTACGAAGTCTCAGTGAATGAAACCAACAGATACCAAATAGTGGCTCCAGGGAAAACACCTGGTTAGGGAACTGTGAGCTTACTTGTGTTTTATGGTCCAGGCTATGAAGTGAGTTTACTCAACACTGGTAAGTGATTTTCCTCCAGCCAGTCAGTCATGAAATACCCACGGCTGACCTCATCCTTAACTGAAGGCATCTCCTCCATTTTGTTTGTTTGTTTGTGGGTTTTTTGTTTGTTTTTATTTTTCTTTTTTTTGCTTAGAAATTATACATAACAAATATATTTATTTATCAAAGGTACAGTCATTTGGGTAAAATGTTAATTTTTAGTATTTGACTATTTACACATACTCTTTTCACTTCATCAAACTTGTAAATGCATTAGTTATGCTTTATTATATAATTTTTAATCTTGATGTTTTCTACTTATTATAAATATTAATATTTGTTTCTATCTAGAGATAAACTTAGAAGACTATAGAAAGTAACTTTTGTTTTTGTTTTTCAAGATAGCCTTGGCTGTCCTGGACTCACTCTGTAGACCAGGCTGGCCTCGAACTCACAGAGATCCACCTGCCTCTGCCTCATAAGTGCTGGGAGTAAAGGTGTGTGCCACCACGCCCAGCTTCTTCTCCATTTTGTTTGTTTGTTTTTTCTTTCTATTACATTCATCTTATTACCACACAGGGTGCAATGCTAGTCAGGACATTTGATATCAAGCCTTAAGAACAACACATGTGATGCTACCCCGCAACACTTCGGACATTCTCCGAGCACTTACCCCATCCTTCCATAGGCCTTGCTGTATTTAGAATCGATTGCTATTGCTTTCTCACAGTCCTTTATTGCATCTGTGTAGTGACTTAATTTGCTTTGAGCAGCAGCCCTAAGAGGAAGAGACATCAGAATAAGACAGCTTTCAAGGCACCAGTCCAGGCTTTTCAGGCACGAAATTACATAGTTCTTGTTCCAATTTTCACGTCACTCTTCATAAATGTTTAAGTCAAACTGTCTGATTATACAACAATTTTTAAAATAACTTAAAACATCAGGAAAAATATGTAAGCTTCGTTTTCCCCTTTGCATTAGATAAAAGACAAATGTGTGGGTCATTACAACCCATCTACCTATTGATTCCCTCTCAATTTGCCTGAAATGCAAACTGAAAACACTGCGGCATCTGGACCTTGGGAGGCCTGCGGAGAGGGCAGCTGCTGTGAAATGGTCACTTTAGTAGTAAGGCTAAAGCATACCAACATTTTCCAAGCCATTGACACTTCCTGCGCCTTCACTCCTAACACAGACAGACTGAACGCTGTTTCTTCAATCTCTCGAAGCTTACCATAATCTCCCTCAGCAAAAATCTGCTTCAGAAGACGGCTGACGAGACCGACTCTAGAGAAACAGCGCCTGCCTGGACAAACATCTTAGTAACTATGACCAGTCGGTAATAATGCCAAGGAGGAAGAGTTCGCTCAGACAAGAAACGGAGGAAAAACAGAAGCCTTAAGATTGGTACTCAGAGGCCAGTAAGGAAGTGTGAGGAGCCAAGAAACACCTGCACCAGGTCAGGGATGAGGGCAGGAACACAGAATCACATCTCAGGTTCTCATGACCCGACCCCACCCCAAAAGGGTAGGGTGTACCCCTCTACTCCAAACACTGTACCCCCCAAACCTGAGGTCCCTTTCTAGTAATAAGGCAGGAAGCCCTTCGGGGGCGGGGGAAGCATAGTTTCAAACCCAGAAATTGACTCAGACTCCTTCATGCTTGCGAGTCACCAGACAAAAGCTCACAGCAAACA
>OU015758.1:23527666-23547190 GCA_907169655.1 Acomys percivali | reverse complement strand
CACACACACACACACACACACACACACACACACACACACACACACACTCTTCTGGGCAGCCGTGCTGGGAAGGCTGCCGAGAGGAAGCTGGCTAAACCAATTGTGCTAATATGACTTTGGCAGATAACATCTTTTTTTTAAAGGAGATAGAATCCTTTTAAGGGGATTGTGGGAGATTAATTTCTAGAGAGATAGGACTTCAGATGTCAGGCTAGCCTACTAAGTGCTGATTTTCAGGAAGAGCGAGTGCACACATACAGCTGCAGTCAGTTAACTGATAAAATAAGAGAGTCCTGTGGCGATCTGCTACTGCATCACATGAAGGAGAACAGTGTCCAGTGTGTTGGTCAGAACCACTGGATGAAACTGAAAATGTTACGTCTGAGAATGGATGAAGGGCTTTAGTCTACCATTCCTCCGTTTCTGTTCCTGTTCTGTTCGTTAGCTGCTTAACAGGAAGGTGAGGAATAAGCCTGCAGACAGCAGGGGCCAGAAGAGTAACGGAAAGGCAGGTGGTTAGGCTTCCAGGGTCAGTGAAAGCTATTGTATGCCAGGACTTGAGTCATCGCTAATGAGCGAAAATGGTTAATAACTGATTCGGCTATAAAATGTGTGAATGTTATAAACTAATGGACTGTACATAGTAAAAGAGCAACATACACAACGAATAGCCCAAGAAACGTGTTTTTTAATGAAAACTAATTAATTTGAGTTTGTTTCGAGACAGGCTTTCTCTGTGTTAGCCTTGGCTGTCCTAGAGTCACTTTGTAGACCAGGTTGGCCTTGAACTCACAGTGATCTGCCTGCCTCTGCCTCCCGAGTGCTGAGAGTAAAGGTGTGTGCCACCACCGCCCGAAGAACTTTTCTTTTAAGAAATCACAGAGAATAACAAACTTAGAAAATAGTTACTAACATGAGCCTGAGGTACTTAAATAGATTTCTTTGTCAAAGAGATTTCTGTTGCTGCTCTCAGACCTTTTTGCCTTGTTGTGGGATTTCACCACCGTCAGCATTAAAACTTTCCTGGGCCTTTCCTATGAACCACCTTCAATGTGTAGCTACTACAGATACCACAAATACATGCAAGTGCTATAACGTAAGTTAACGATTAGAAAGCTTCCATTTATAAGATAGTCACTATGCAAACCCAGGGCACAAATGAAACGTGTGGACACAACAATAAAGCTCTAGCATCGCGCTTTATATTCGCGTGATGTTCTCCTACAAAACTGCCTCCTTCCTCTCACAGGCCCATCAGGAGACAGCAGCCGGGAGCCCTCCCTGCTTCCTTGGCTCTTTCGGAAGCATGCAAAACATCTGAAAGCCTTCTCTAGGACGTTACTAGCTATCAAGTGGCCTTGACGAACACCGCCAGCCTGAAATATCACTACCCTTGCCGAGCCACCATGATCATTTCTTTTCACGTAAGTAGTAAGAAGACCTAGACAGAGAGGCCATCGTTTTGACTTGGCTCGTAGCTGATAGATGACATAATTTCAGTGAGAACAAAAAACAAAAGCTTTTGCTAAAGGTGAAGGCAGTAGTAATGCTGTCTCCCACTTGCTGTGCTGAAGGCGGCTCGTGCTGCCCTCCCCCCGCCCAGCCCACATCCTCCTAACGATCATTATGTCATAACAAAACCAAACAAAAGGCTCCACGGGGATTAGTATTTCCCAATGCGGCCAGGCAGAGCAAGCAGCACAAGGGACAAAAATAACATTTCAACTTGCCACTTAGTGAACACTGCTACTAGAACCAAACCAGCTGCCACAAGGAAATGGCGGCAGAGACCACACAGCATCACTGGAGTGTCCCACAATGCATCACATAACCAAGCGGGCAAAAAACTTCCGATGGAGTTGCTCCAATTAGAAAGTGGTATGTCACAAAAAAAGTGTTTGCGTCTGGGTTGCTGAAATACAAATACTCTAGGTAATACAACTCAAGTGGCAATAAGGAGTAGGTGGTGTTGTTTTAAGATTTATTTTTAATTTATTATGTATACAGTGTTCTGCCTGCATGTACACCTATAGGCCAGAAGAGGGCATCAGATCACATTACAGATGGTTGTGAGCCACCATATGGTTGCTGGAAATTGAACTCAGAACCGTTAGAAGAGCAGGCGGCACTCTTAACCAATGAGCCATCTCTCCAGGCCTCAGGCATTGTTTTTATTTTATGTGTAAATTATGAGGTCATAGTATTTTAAGGTTTCAAGGCCCTCTGAGATATCACTTTCAAAGGACACAGAATTGAAAACAGAGACTAATGTACTTGCCCAAAGCACAGAACTTTATAATGTAATCCTAATATGATGAAAACACTGAAGAACAAGGATATAATCAAATATATTAGTTAATAAGCAAGTCAAATGCCATATACATACATTAATAAAAATGTAAAAACAATTATATGAAAGTTAAAATAACACTTAAGATTTATTACCTCTTTTTGAGTAAAAATAAAGAAGAGTTTGAGTCAAAGAGCAAAAGCTTACAGAGACTGGCTAGCCTTCATTGCCTTATTATTGACAAGGCATTCTGTGTGAGCAGCTCTATTACTCATCACATTCACAAGTGCTCCTCAAGTGCTGTCACTTTAGAGTTGCTGTCTGCAGAGCTGCAGAAAGCAGCTCCTGCAGGCCTAGGCTCTTACCTTCATCCTTCAGTTGGTCAGCCTTTCCCACGTCCTCAGACACCGGGTTTGAAAGGGGCAGTATATCATTCTGAAAGGAAATCAAAATGTGCTTCTTTTTAGCTACACCAAAAGTCACCCCAAACCTATAAATAATAATAAACTGCACACATCTTGGTAATCCATCTGTAATCCCACCTCACTAAGTACAACACCTAAATAAGTGTTAACAAGAAATGGGATAAAGTCTTCTCATGTACTTTTATAAGAAATATGGGGCTGGAGAGATGGCTCAGGGGTTAAGAGCCCTGGCTGCTCTTCCAAAGGTCATGAGTTCAATTTCCACATGGTGGCTCACAACCATCTATACTGAGATCTGGTGCCTTCTGGCAGACAGGTAGAATACTGAATAAATAATAAATAAATAAGTCTCTATTAGGCTGTGATCATATGGTGGGGGAGGAGGTCCCCTTCTGTCACAGACCTAGGAGAGGGGAATAGGGTGAATGAGGGAGGAAGGGAGGAACGGGAGGAGATAAGCAGGAGATAAAAACTGAGATGTAATCTGAATAAATTAATAAAAACAAACAAAAACACCAAAATAATAAATAAATAAGTCTCTTAAAAAATAATCTGTAAAAAAAAAAAGGAGATATGATTTATTGAATTTTTCTAGATAATAGTGGGCCCCTGAAAACCAACTCCTTTTTCCCAGTGCTGGGGGATTCAGAACCCACAAACGCCAGGCCAAAGTTTGGCTACTGCACTGTACCACCAGCATGATGGTTTTGCTTTTTTTACTTTACTTCAGGGTAGTGTCTTTCTCACTAGGATGCCCAGGCCATTGCTGACCCTTCTTGATAGACCAGGCAGGCATCAAACTTGTCATCCTCCTGCCTTGGAGCTGGAATTACAGGTCCAGCTTTCTTTTCTTTTCCAACATGTTTTGTTTCTACCATAGCTAGAAATCCCATTTCACGAACAAAATATGAACTTAATATACAAATAGCAAGAATAAAAGTAGAAACTTCTGGAGCAGCATGTTCATTGTCCTAACATGTATCGATACTGTTTATCGATAAGAAGAGCATCTATAATGTGATCATTTAAAGGCATACAAAAATGTACACACATACTGATTCACACACTAAGACCAGAAACTTAACAGTATTAATAGTTTGAAATAAAATTTTCATTCACTTCCTTACCTGTTTTTGTACTGAGCAATATTTTAAACAATAGTTAGAAAACAATAGGTAAGATGAACAACAGTATGAAATTTTGTTCCAGCACTTACTACCATCCTCAAACCTCTGAGGCATAAATTTCAAACCAAAGGTACGTCTGAAAGTAAACTGAACATTCAATTGTGCTCTGAATGACAATAGGAATATTCATCTCTTTCTACTTATGGAAGACCTTTTAAAATTATATTGTTTTTAGCTTCACTTTGAAGTTAAAAGTAAGTAGACAATGCAAAAAAAAAAAAAAAACCTAATTTGCAGCTTTTATGCTAATGTGCTACATTTAAAGTTCATGGTAATCCTTTGTCTGAGCTAAAGTTTCAAGGAAAGTGATAAATGAAATCTGGAAATGTACTTTGCTAATTAGAAGCAAATATATACAAGTGCAAAATCACTGACAAGGAGTTCGACTTTTGCCTAAAACAACACTTTCTCAATGGAGCATAAAGTACTAGGATAAAAAGACACAGAAACATGGAGTGCCTGGAGGGATGGCTCAGTGGATAAGAGCACTGGCTGCTCTTCCAGAGGTCCTGAGTTCAATTCCCAGCAACCACATGGTGGCTCACAGCCATCTATTCTGGAATCTGGTGCCCTCTTCTGGTGTACAGGCATAATGAAGATAGAGCACTCACCCATACAATAAATAAATAAAATCTTTTTTAAAAGACACAGAAACAGAGTAGAACGCTCATCCATAGTCACTGCTTAATGATGGTCCCAAGACATAGTCCCTGCTGCTCTATAGAACCAGCTCTCAGTCTTTCTTCTGTTTCACACCCTCCAACAAACCCACACAGTTTATTAATTTTTAAAAATTAATCTCTTGCGTCAGAATAATGTTATATTGAAATTTTTATTTTTTTTTTCTTTTCCAACCCTTTTACTTTAAGATGAAATCACCATAGTTTTTGTTTTGTTTTGTTTTGGCTTGGTTTTCCGAGACAGGGTTTCTCTGTGTAGCCTTGGCTGTCCTTGACTCGCTTTGTAGACCAGGCTGGCCTCAAACTCACAGAGATCCGCCTGTCTCAGCCTTCCAAGTGCTGGGATTAAAGGCGTGCGCCACCACGCTGGCTGAAACCACCATAGTTTTACACTGAAAATTACTTTTTCATTCTCACTGTCTAAACCTGAGCAGCTTAAAATGGTTGGCAAATGTTACAGGAAAGAGTCCATTTCACATAAGTAGAAACTGAAATAGGGGGCAGGAAGAAAAAGAGCAGAACTCTAAAATTAATGTCATTAAGGCCACATTCAAGTACACTGCATGAGATGAGCTCTTTAATCACAATGACGTCAATGATCCTTCAGGCACACGTTAGACTTTCTCCGCTGTATGAGGTTAACATGCTGAGCAGAAGCACAGGTGTAGACCATAGAGCTGCAGGCATAGACCTGGGTACTTTATAAAGGATGATGCTAGCACAGATAACATCCCTGTGACAGGGAGTCGGTCTCAACCAATTTACATTTTTAAAACAGTACACATCTCTCTGACAATTAAGTGTAGTCAGAGAGCTACAGCAACAGAGCCTCATTCAAATAGAGCACAAAAGGCAGCTAATGTTCCTGGGAGACAGTAACAGTGGCAATCAGCAGTGCTACCTTCAGTACCAAGTCAGTGGAGACCTAGCTAAGGAGCAAGCAAAGTCCAAGTGCTGTCCGCTGATGCACAAACCTTGGGAGCCTGGGCATGAGGATCTGCTTCGGCCATGGCCGTATTTAGCAACTGAAGCAAGGGCACCTCAGGAGGAAGCCACAAGCTCAGACACAGTGAAAATGACAAACAGCTCATCCTAATCAAAGGGAAGACAAGAGGAAGAGCAGAGGCCTCTAACTCCCCACGTCCTGTCACAGGAGCTCATCTGCTTGGTGAGTTAGCCTGTACCTGCAGCACTCTCTTCCACGTCTAAAACTTCCAAATTCCTCTAAGAGTTTCTTCCCAACAAGTTCTAGAAACAGAGTGTGGGAAACACAGCAACTTCCGCTGGAGATGAAGCCAACACTTCCTGTGCCAGCAACACTCAAACTCCTCACTATGCCAAGCTGAAGCACTGTTCGAGAGCATCCAAAGTGGGCGCTGTGAACACAACCCCAGTCTCCTGCACAAGCAGTATGTGTGGTTAACTGCTGAAAAATCTCTCCAGCACCATAGAGCTTGGAAATTTAAAAATAAACTATACGGGGGCTGGAGAGATGGCTCAGTGGTTAAGAGCACTGCCTGCTCTTCCAAAGGACCTGGGTTCAATTCCCACCACCCACATGGCAGCTCACAACTGTCTATAACTCCAAGATCTGACACCCTCACACCAATGCACATAAATTAAAATTTAAAAAATAAAATAAAAACTATAGAAGGCTTCAAAGAAGTCAGTGTAAGAATAGCTACTAATGTGAATGTGTAAAGCATGTTAAGTGAGGGATATTTTAGTTCCTAAATAATATCCATAACATCTATTTCTCTTAGACCCAGGAAGAAGTTGACTATTTGTAGACCTATCCCCTCAACTATTAAGAACCCAAAGATAAAACTTGCATCAAATACTGATGAGGGGAAAATGCCAACATACCTTACAGACGGAGTTTGTGAACATCTCTGTCAAAGGCTGTGAAACTGCTAGATGTGTATCTTCTGGGCTGATCTTAAAAACTGTCTCCAAGCACTGAATTGCAACTTGAAATAAAATATAAGGGGTGGGGGATTAGCAATGTTAAAAAGGAACCTCCTGTTTTCCCTTACATAAATGTAATCTCTGACAAACATGTTGATGGTCAAAGAACATAAGGAAAACTAACTGGTCCAGCTGCTACACAAAGATTTCTGCTTCCAGACGAGCTATTGGAGAAACACAGCAGTTTCACTTCTCACTAAAAAGTAAGCATTCACTAGAACATAATTTCTGAGCATCCACAGTACATTATATTCTTGTTGATGGCTACGGAAAAAAAAGAGATCATTAACATCTTACATTCCAGTGCTAATATCTAATTAGCCACCCATGTGTTAAACAAACTTAAAATGTTATACATCTATTATATATGAAAAACAAGATTTTCAACTTGATGAAAATTAGTAAGAGAATACTTGATCCAAAGCAGGCACTAACTATTAACCCTGGCACAGTAGCATGAAACTAGTTCTGTTTTAAAATATACACAGATGTAAGACAATTTACTATGTGCCTACTCGGTGTAAAGTTGTTTCCCAAGGTGTTAGAGGAACAGCAACAAACGTAACAGAAAAAAAACAAATCACTGTCCACACTATAAAGCAAAATATATAGCACAGTAAACGATGACAGTTGCCTCGTCTATTTTTGGTGGAGGACAAAATAACTGGTAGCTACAGCAAGGGTACAAGGTACAAACTGATGCAAAGACACGAAGGGAGATTATGTAAGAATCAAAGACTTAGCAGATCACAAGGCAGCTTCAATGACATTTTTGAAGAGTGGGACTCTGTGCGACTGGCAAATGGAGGGCTTTCAAGGATTTAGTGAAGGAAAATAACTGTCTGTGTTTCGAACTAAAAGGCTGGTAGGAACATTGAGAATGGGCTAGAGAGAGAAGCAGGTGGGCTCCCGCCCAAATGATACACACAAAGGAGGGGCCCAGGGCAGGAGTGAAAAGACATTATTTTGTATTCTCTGCAAGGATCTTTGAGGGGGACACGACTGGTTCTTACCATGATGGTGCTACAGTTGAAAAGGGAACCACTGCCCTTCCAACACTACCGAATAGATTCCTGCACATTAGATGAGACTTTTAAAAGATACTTTGTGTATTACTTGTGGTCTTGAGAAAAGTATCCCTGGCATGAAATAAATACTATTACTTCCAGCATCCATAGAACAATTCTCCTTAGAAAGAGCCTGAGTAAAGCCAGACATGGTGGCGCAGGCCTTTAATCCAAGCACAAGCACTCGGGAGGCAGAGGCAAACCTTGTCCGTCTGTCCATCCGTGTGTGTTTCTCTCTCTCTCTGTCTCTCTCTCTCTGTCTGTCTGTCTGTCTGTCTGTCTCTCTCTCTCTCTCTCTCTCTCTCTCTCTCTCTCTCTCTCTGTCTCTCTCTCTCTCTCTCTCTGTTTTTTGAGACAGAGTTTCTCTCTGTAGCCTTGGCTGTCCTAGACTCACTCTGTAGACCAGGCTTACCTCAAACTCACAGAGATGCGCCTGCCTCTGCCTCCCAAGTGCTGGGATTAAAGGCATGCGCCACCACGCCTGGCCAAACCTTGTCTTGAAAAAACAAAACAAAACAAAAAAAGAAAAGAAAGGGTCTGAATAATGTACCAAGTTCTCAGCAATCAGAAGTAAAAGTATCTTTTAGGGAGAACATAATCTGTTTACCCATAATTCCTTTATTCCCTTTCCATGTTTTGATATTTTTGCCTCCTCAGTAGCTAGAACTACATGAATGTGGCCTTCTCCTTTTCTATTTCCCCAAGCAATGAAGCTACACTGAAAATACTGGACTGCAAATATATTTGCCTTCCTTATCAGGACACGTACAATAATACAAAATGTAACCATATGTGTTCGTTAGCTCTTGCACCCTTCCTCCTGGATCAGACTGTCCTTTACTGTGCTGTGTAGTTTGTAGGGTTCCGTTACTGGAAAGAGTGCTCTATGTCATATGGCCTGCCATGTTAGACCGTCTCCTTGAGGACAGAGCCTATTATCTCATTTGACTTTAACGGAGTCTGGAAAGTAGTGAATGGTCAACAAATAGGATCTGTTGGCTTCTTTGTCAGCAGTCAGAATCCAAGGAAATGTAAAATAATCAGCTCTAGGGTAAAGGGCGTTTCTCTAGCCTATCACCTGCCTGCCAATACCAGAACAGCCAAACACAAACATAACTTCACAGACACAAAAATAGACAGAGAGAACAAAAATAAGCCATTAACCCAAAAACCAGGCCGTGAAACTTCCGAGCTAAACAGACAGGAATGATTCACTTCACAAATGTTCTATGGGGAAGTGTTGGCTGTATTTTACTCAGTAGACTTAGAAACAAAGGTACAGACAGCTACGTGGAATTAAATTCAACAAATAGATATGGAGCACCTAGCGCGTGTCAGGCCCCTTTCGAGATACTTGCTATAGCAGTGAATCAAACAGAAAAGAACCTTAACCTCTTAGAGCAGGGGCAAAGAGGGTTATAAATAACAAACAAGGGCAAGGTGGGTGGGGGAGGGGAGGGCAAGGGTTGAGCAGGAATGCAGACTGCAGATTCAGCTTAGAGTTAAGGCCAGGCCTCCTTGAGAAAGACAGCTGGCAAAGACTTGAAGGAGATGGAAGTGTTATTGTAACAGCAGGCAGGGATGTAGGGAGGCTATTCCAGGCCAAGGAAATAGCCAGAGCAAAAGCCGTTAGGCACAAGGATCTGGTGCCTTCCCAGTAAGGAAGCTAATTTGGCTGAAACTACAAAAAAAAAAAAAAAAAAAAAAAAAAAGTAGGTGGACAATATCTACAAATTATATGGATCCTTTGTACGATGACTAAGTAACCAAAGGAGTCTTGGCAAGATTCTGCAAAGAGAAAAACAGACTCCACCATAGCCTTAAGAGATGGATGGGTGTGGATAATCCAAGAAGCCAGAACAGGTGAAGAAAGACCGATGAGGATTTATCTAGTAGAATAAGCAATAAACAGTTTCAACCAGGGGAGATACCAGAGGAGGTGGTAATAAGTGGTTAGACTCAAAATATATTTTAGGGTTTTGGTTGGTTGGTTGGTTTTGCAGTGTTGGGGACTTGTGCACGCCAGGGCACACCAGGCAAGCACTCTATGACAGAACTATATTCCCCCAACCTTTGACTCAAGATGTATTTGAAAGTATAGACTTTTAGGCCTGGTGTGGTGGTGTACACCTTTAATTCCAGCACACATGATGCAGAAGCAGGTGGATTCCTATGAGTTTGAAGCCAACCTAGTCCATATGGAGAGTTCCAGTCAGAGATACACAAGAAGACCTTGAGAAAGGAAGAAGAAAGACAGACTGACTTTTGAAAGCACAGACAACAAGGTCTATTAATAGTTAGATGTAGAATATGAGAAAAAAAAAACAAGACCCTAGAACGATGCCCAAGGTTTTTGGCCTGACCAAAGGAAACCCTGGAGCTGCTTTCCCTGAGGCAGGGAAGTTGTGGAGAGAACAGATTTTAGGTGGGAGGACGGCGAGCTCAGTTTTGGCAATGTTAATTTTGAGAGGCCCACTAGAAATGCAAGTGGAGATATGTGGTAGGTAGCTGGTTATAGAAGTCTGGGTTTAGAAAAAAGGTCTGGACTTGGGCTACAGTTCTGAGAACTACCAGCATATAAATCTGTGGTACTTTAAGCATATAAGCTAAAAATTCTCACCAAAGGAGTGAGTGCTGAGAATGAAAAAAAAAAAAAATCAAGTGATCGACTCTGAGCAACACAAAGAGGAGAAGACAACCACGGGATTATGAGGTGCTCCAGAGGTAAGAGACCTACGTAAGGCCAGGATGACAGGCCAGGTGGCGGCTCATGCCTGTAATCCCAGCACTCCAGAGGCAAAGGCGGGCAGGTCTGTGGAGTTTGAGGCCAGCCTGGTGTACAGAGGGAGTTCCCTAACAGCCAGGGCTACACAGAGAGATCCTGTCTCAAACAAACAATAAACAGGATGAAGGGAAAAATTAGAGAGTCAAATAAAGGCAAGAACGAACCGTTCAACTAAACACAGACGTCGCCAAGGCCCTTGATGAGAGAAGAATGGGTGGAGATAAAGGCTTAGAATTCTTAAAATTAAGAAATAGAAGAATTGGGAAAAAAGCAAGTATAGACGACCCTTCCATTTAGTTTTGTTGCAAAGAAAGACCAAAAGCCACAAGAATATCCATCCATTTTGCTTTTTGTTTGTTTGTTTGTTTCTTGTTTTTTGAGACAAGGTTTCTTGGTGTAGCTTTGGCTATCCTGGACTCACTTTGTAGACCAGGTTTGCCTCAAACTCAGAGAGCTACCTGCCTCCATCCCCCAAGTGCCGGAATGAAAGGCATGTGCTACCACATGTGACCTTTAAAATATTTTTATTTTATGTTTTGCATATGAGTGTTTTGACTGTGTGTATATATATGTGTGTGTGTGTGTATTATACACACACACACACATATATATATTCTTCTGTTTACTACCTGTGTACCTGGTGCCTTCAGAGGTCAGAAGAGGACACTGGGTGCCCTGGATCTAGCATTAAAGACAGTTGTGAGCCACCATGTGGGCTCTGGGAATTGAATTCAGGTGTTCTGGAAGAGCAGGCAGTGCTCTAAACCACTGAGCCCCTGCCCCATTGCCACCAATTATTTTCATTTAGGAATGTGTGTGTGTATAAATACCAATTGTAAATGGAGTGTCCTCAGAGACCAGAAGGGGGCCTGGAATCTCCCTGAACCTAGGGCTATCCGTAGGAATGAACCACTCACTCTGCACCAGTCGGGTCCTCTACCAGAACAGCAAGTGCTCTTAACCACTGAGCCATCTCTCCAGCTCTATTCATTTTTCTTTTCATCATCTTCTTTTTATAATGAAAGAGGAACTACACTGGTGGTACATTTATGATTGGATGAAAATGATGCAGTGGAGTGAAAATTTGATAATGTAGGACAAATGGGTAGAGAAACTACAGTAAAGTCCTGGATAGTGAGATAGGATGGGGCAAAATGTGCCAGCAGGGAGCTTTCTCTGAGAGGGAATATAGCTAGTCCACCTGTCATAATAGGCAGGCACCTAGGCAAAGCATGTGGGTGATGACAGTGAGCATGGAAGCTGCTAGATGTTATTTTCTTATTGTTTCATTTTTTTATGGTGAAGAAAGCATCTAGGGTAAAGGCTGAAAAGGAAGTCTGGGGTTTCAGAAGATGAAACAGAGTATTAAAATGACCATGTAGGATAATAAAAGGATGAATGAAGGAACGAGGAACAAATACTCTAATCACCCAGTAGCATTAAAGGTCTACTTGAGGTTCCCAGTCAAGAATCAATAGAGTCAGTCAGCAAAGTTGTCCATTTTGTTCCATTAATCTATGGCCAAACAGATATAGACACTGAATGAGTAGAATTAAAAGTAAGTAAGGTTTGATTTTTCAAGACAGGAAAAATAATAGAAGAAAATATAATGATCCACTGCAGAATTTAAGACAACTAAGAAAGGGGTAGGGAAATATATGGGATCTAGAGACTGGAGAGGTTGGTGAGAGACTTGTTGGGGAATCAGTTCTGGAGGAAGTGTTCTAGAAACAGAGGCAGTAGCAGTCAGGAAGTAAAATGTTTAAGACAGAGATTGCTGGAGAAATACAATTTGGGAATGATACGGTCTAGGAAAAGGTTTCTCAAATCTCATCACCCTGGCACCTTGGATCAGATAACTCCTTGTTGTCAAGACCTGTCTAGTGCGCTATCAAGTGTTTAGCATCATCTGTGGCTGCTACCCATGAGAGGTCAGCAATACCGGCCTCCCCAGAGGTAGCAACACTCACAGATGCCTTCAGAATTTGAAGAACTACTCTGAAATCAGAAACACTGACCTGGTGTATAACCGAGTGGTTGAGATCAGGGGAGGAGAAAAACCCGAGACCTAAGTACAAGAAGCATCCAGAAGTTTTAACAGGATTCGAAAGAGTTAAGACGGGAGGGATGCTTGCAGGAGCAACAGTATGGTGAAACCACAACAATCAAACATGAAGCAGATGTGAGAGATGACAATTAGGAATCCGGCAGCACACACGTCAGAGCTGATGAAATACTGCTCCACAACAGTGCTAAGTCTAGTGCTGGAACAACAGAGCCTTTTCGAAGGCTTTTTTAAATGTCTAGAAGGTGGGCAGACACCTCCACATGATTCCATGTTCAATTAAATTAGACTCACAGAGTCAAAAATAGGGGTCAGTCACAAACAATTGGCACCATTTGTGACTCCATATATAACACACTCCAGAAACAGCTGAAGGCACATATTTTTGGCTGAATGCCATTCTAAAAATAGGTCATAACATCTTGGTTTTTAAAATACTCTCAATTTTCATGCTGCTTCATAAAAACATCATACTGCCTTAGATTAAAAAAGAAATATCTTTTTATTGTGTGGTTGCCTTCCTCTGTTGCTACACAGCAATTACAACCAAGACACTTTCCTCTGACAGCCAAACTACCTTCATCTTCGCAGTCTGACCATCAGGGAGGACAGAGAGACCTCAATATTAAACAGGCTAATGTGCAATACCCTCCCACTGTGCCTCACCAGCTCTTCTCAATGCCACCTGGGAAAAACATTATCTCATTTAGGGAAAAAAAAGTGCCCAACTTTAATTTGCACCAACTTAAAGCATGTCTACAAAGAAAGTATACAAAATTAACAGATGAGTCAGTCCTCTCCACAGGAGGAGCAGCTTGGAGATGGGACATTCAAACTGCACGGCTATGCATTAAGCTCTCCCCCAGTGTGCTCGCATTGCGATAACTAAGTCTTCAGAATACAAGTAAGCGAGGCTCACTGAACCTTCACCAGCCCATCCATCTACATCGCTCTGTCCTCTTATGGCTGTACTGAATTTAAATTGTATAACGCCGAATCATGAAACACAGCCATGGTCTCAAGGAAATGCATGGTGCGCCTTCAGTCCTTGCTCAGCTTTACAGATTGCTGAATCCAAGATTCAAAGCTCACATAAAACAAGAGCAACAGCCTCTCGCATTTGCTAGAGCTCAGTAATGGTGTAATTACTTAGATTTTTTTTTTTTTTAAACATGGTGCTATTACAATGACTAAGGTATTTTCACATGTTCTCCTGAATGAGATCCTCTGCTTTTAGGACAAAGAAGGGGAGAAATCTTTAAAGTTTGAGTTGGGATTTAAACCTCAGTTTTGTTACACAGTAACTCGTCTGTTGCTTAAATAATTTGATCTCATTTCCTCATCTGTTCAGTGGGAATAATGTTAACTTAGTTCTGATAAAGAAAAACTCTGCTAGAATATGAATTACATATTTCTGACAATAATTTTTCATTAAATAAACAATAACTCTATTTTTAATAATTAAAACAAGCCTCAGAAAATGGAAATAACACATATAGTTAAGCCATTCAACATAAAATTTTTTTCTGATTTTGCTATTAAAACCCATAAACTTGGGATTGTAGCTATTTTTTGATTTTTAAAAAAAGACTTATTTACTATTATGTATACAGTGTTCTGCCTGCATGTACACCTGCAGGGCAGAAGAGGGCATCAGATCACATTATAGATGGTTGTGATCCACAATGTGGTTGCTGGGAATTGAACTTAGGACCTCTGGAAGAGCAGGTGGTGCTCTTGACCACTGAGCCATCTCTCCAGCCCGATTGTAGCTATTTTAATTTCTCTTTTATAACTATGACACGAGCAAGAAGACCAGGCACCTACCTTCCAAACTTTCTTGTTCATCAGAAGTGTATGCATCCATCTGACTTTGTTCCCGCAAGAAACGAATAACTGAATAAACTAGAGGCTTCACAGATGACATTTTAGACGCTTAAATACCTCCTTGATTAAAAGAAGAAGAAAACAGCAAGGGTCATAAACTATGTTAAACGCAATAAAAACAAAAAAAAAACAAAAAGAATTCATTACCTTGATCTTTTTTTTTTTTTTTCTCTCTTTAAAGCATCAGGAAAGCACAAGTTGTAACAGTAATGTATTCCACATATTCATTCAAACCCTGCACTATTAAACTATGTTAAAGTTTGCATCAGAAAAAGATATGTTTTCAAAAACGTGTAGCAAAGCTTAGCCCTCACTGTGTCTTAACAATCAATGTATATGATACAGAGTATAGGAGCGCAGACATACAGAGAATCACTCCTGAAAGGCCTCACTTCTAAGATGAGGGCGATTTGGTACTGCTGACTCAGAAGGTGAGCCACTATGAGCATCGTTTCTTTATTCCAAGCGGGTTTTTTTTTTTTTTTTAATGTATTAATAATTTACACTCCACTACTTTTGTAGGTTGAGAGTTACTTGCTGACGACAAGGCTCCGTGGAAAGGTTGTTCACTCCTTGTTACCGTTAATAAACGGCGTTTCTGTTTTTAATCCACACACTGGTCAGAAATGGTCTAAACTGACTGACGGATACTACAAACCGCCCTGCCCTGCCTGCAGTAGCTGTGCTGTCGTGGACGAGCTGGACGCTCCTGGCCATGTCGTTCATTCACATGGAATACTATGCATCCAAATAGTGGCACAGGGCCAGGCGACATTAACGGCTTATTTCCACTAAATCGTATCAGCAATCTGCTCCCCGGGATCCCTAATTCACAGCCAGGGTGTGGTACCCACCGCTAGGATGTTTATTAGCTTTGTAGTTCTTTTGAAGGCTAGCCCAGTCTCTAGGCCAGAGAGGTTATTACACATACCGACTAAAGGCCCCAGGGCAGAAGAGGGGAACAGAATGGGGGCGCGCGGGGCGGGGGGTGGAGGTGGCGCTGTCCAACCTCCTCCGAGCTTCCCCTCCTACATCTCCAGTCACATCCACCTCCCCACCTCACGGTTCCCTCCCCGCTGCGCCCTGGCTTTGCCTCAACCCAGATATTGTTTGCTTTGCAAGGGGTGCGCGGTGCAGGCCTCCATCTGGGGCTTGCAGGAGACGCACCCTTCCCGGATCGAAGCCCCTTACCAGGCAAGAGGATACAAGACGACGGCTGCGGGGCCCGGGGTCGTCGGGAAGCGGGGTCCGCCTACCCCGGCCGTGCTCGGGGCTCGAGCGTTGCTCAGGATCGCCAAGCTGGCCGCGTCTCCCGAACTTCCCCGGCTCCCACGCCGCCGCCGCCGCCCCCTCAGCCCACCCGGTTTCCTCGCGAGCTAGGCTCTCGGAAGCTGGGTCTCGCTGGATCCGCCCCTGGGGCGGAGCAAGGGGCACGGAGGGGTGGGGACGGGGCGGGGCGAGAGGCGGAGCGAGCGCTCGCGGCGGGGCGGGGCTGTGGGCGGGGCCTCAGGCGCAGGCGTGGGGCTGCAGCACGTGGGAGGAGGGCGCTGGCAGGGCCGGCCGCCGCGTTCTCGAGCTCTGGTCTCTTCCTCGCCTAGGCCCACTCCCGGCTCCCGGGCGCGCAGACCCCCACCGTCCGCCTCCCGCACCCACAAACCGGAGAACCACGTGCCCGCTGCTGCCGGCCTCCCGGCGTGCCCATGATCACCCTGTGCCTTTCGGCTGTGCGAGGCCTCCACAGGTACTCCGGTGGGCGGGTTAACCTTGACCATGGGCAGGGTGGGGTCGTCTGTTCCGCGAACGCCGTGGGGCCTGGTGTTGCCGTACTGCACCCCTGCCAATGCTCCTGGGTCTGTCCTTTTCCCTCTGCCTGCTTGGTGGGCTCCGATGGGACACCTGGCGCAGCCACCTGGGGCCACCTATCCCTCCCCTGCGTCCCCCGGGAGGCCATCCTTTCCTCTTTGTTTGCGATTGCTTCAGCCGCAGTCTGTGAATACCAAAATAAATCCCAAAAGGTAAGGCGACGTTCTCTTCAGAACTGCAGAGCTGGTATAGAAGGTGCCGCAGCTGTTGACTCGGGAATGAAGCGTTTTCACATGCACCGCCTCCTGAACACGTTAGCGGTCCAGGCATTTAATATACATACGCCCCGGACCGCTTTGGTTTTGATGCTTATTTCTGTCTTTGCTTCCTAATTTCATTTCCCCCCCTCCTTCCAATAAAACGTCCGGCCTCTTACCCTGACATACTGACTTGGTTCAGAATTGTTGCTTGGACACGGTTTACAGGCAGCCTCGGCTGCTGCTTTGGATTTTTTTTTCTTAGCGCTCTAACCACACCCCTCTGCAACAGACTGGTAGCAAAATGGTGAGAGACTTTTAAATTCTTTGCACGGATATGCTTGTTTTCTGAAACAATGCCGCCGCCACCACCCAAATCTGCCCTACGCTGAAATTTCAAGTGAGAGTTCAACAGGGATATTAAAAAAAATAAAAATAAAAAACGTTGTGGTTTTTGTAGATGCAGACGTTTCAAAAACTATTTTGAAATGTCAGCACTTCTGCTTTTCGTAGTTGTCTATTGTGCTTTGCCACTCATCCGCCTGAATCTTTTGTGTTCTTTAAGCCTTGTGGTCATTATATTCTCCCAGGGGACAATAGTGATTCCGAAGAGTTCCCGTGATGACTGTGACCATTATTTAGGCTGGATTTGTTGGTTTTTCTGATCTCCAGGCTGGAAGGTGGTAAAGCTGTCAATGAAGCTGAACCTAGAAATGATGATTTACACTTAATGGAAAAGCAAGACGAGAGAATAAATTTTCATTATAAGGCAGCTAGCTCTCCTCTCTAACTTTTTAATATCGAAATCCTTTTACTTTTAAAACCGTTGCTGAAAACCTAAGAACATGAATTTCATTTTTGTTGCTTATATCTGCCCATAGTTAACTATATAAAATTAAAACTGGGACATACTTCGAGGATTAATATGTTTGTCATATAGTACCAAATACATTATGTGCATATTTTTTACATTTATCCTGTCAGTGGACACTGGAGTGACTTAATACAAAATAGCTTGGTTTCTACATATACTTATACATTTAATCTGTTTCCCCATTTTATTTTGACTTAAGAAGGAAAATCTTAGCTGGGCGTGGTGGCGCACGCCTATAATCCCAGCACTCGGGAGGCAGAGGCAGGTGGATCGCTGTGAATTCGAGGCCAGCCTGGTCTACAGAATGGGTCCAGGACAGCCAAGGCTACACAGAGAAACCCTGTCTCGAAAAACCAAAAAAAAAAAAAAAAACAAAAACGGAAAATCTTACCTCACATTTATATATAGTTAGAGAATACTTTAGTAGCTTTCTTAGGTAACCATGGGCCCTCTTTGATATCACATCTAAGTTGGAGAGATGGTAGTGTTCTGTTTGTTTAATTTTTAAGATTTATTTTACTTATTGTATATGAGTGCTTTATCTGCAGAAGAGGGCATCAGATCACATTATAGATGATTGTGAGCCACCGTGTGGTTGCTGGGACTTGAACTCAGGCCCTCTGGAAGAGCAGGCGGCGCTCTTAACCACTGAGCCATCTCTCCATCCCACAGATGGTAGTGTCTAAAGGTTGGGTTTTGGAGACAGGGCCTTTGCTGTATAAAGCCCATGCCAGCCTTACATTCCTGATCCTGTTCTCAGGCCCCCGCTGCTGAGATAACAAGCAGGAGCCACTTCCCACACCTGCTAGGGTTCCGTCTAACATCGAAGTCAAAGTAACCTGGAGCTTTGCTTTGCTTTGAGTGCCGGAATTGAACGCAGAGACCATGACTGCCTAGGCAAGCACAACAATTCAGATTTGTTTGTCATTAAAAATAGTATTAAAATCAGGCAGAGTGAGCGACGCAGTCCTGTCATCTGAGCATTGGAGACTGGGACAGCGGTTGAAGGCCAGCCCAGGGTACATCGCAAGCCCCAGTCTCAAAAACACTTCAGTAATTTCTTAAAAATAAAAATAAAATAAAGGGTATTCCATGAAAAGAAAAGGAGAAAAAGAGATCTTTTGCCTCACAGTTCACCCACTTTCACAAATGCTTTGATTTGAAACAAATGCCAGTTTCTCTGAAACATCATTGTACCAGGGTGTTCAGAAGTGCTGTATGTGTGCTTGGACATATGTACACACTGGAGAATTGAAAGTAATAAAATAGGCAATACTTAGTACCTCAGCAAGAGATCCTGCAGTGTGGCCAAGAGCAGTGATAGTTTTGAGTGCAAAGATGACAACAGTTTTATCCATCATTGCTTTTCGTTATCACTGCAAAGGTCTGGAGGCAAAATCAGTAAGCTTTGGTGTCGTGGATGATTTTCTTTTTTTAAGTTTTTTCGAGACTAGTTTTCTCTGTGTAGCCTTGGCTGTCCTGGACTCACTTTGTAGACCAGGCTGGTCTCAAACTCACAGAGATCCGCCTGCCTCTGCCTCCCCGAGTGCTGTGATTACAGGTGTGGGCCACTGTGCCCAGTTTATGGAAGATTCTTAACCTCATGCTCTCCTTGATGTGTTCTCAGGGTCTGTTCTCCAGTCCTGTGACCTTAAGATTTGCACTTGAAATATGGAGAACCACTTATATATTGTGTCAAGAGGCTTCATTCGTGCATGGAAAGAAATAAACATGTAAAAAGCTATAAAATTGTTATCTTGTTAGAAGCTAATAGTAATGCCAAGTATTGTGGCACTTGCCTGTTATCTCAGCATGTGATAGGAAGATTGTGAGTTCAAGGCTATCCTGGGTTTCAAAGAAGATCCTGCCTCAAAAGAGCAACGAGAGGAGCCTAGTAATCTACTATAAATATATCAACTCTGTTACTTGAAGACGTACGTAGCAGTTAGTCACTACGGTGGTTTGAATAAGAATGGCCCCCCCATAGACTCATGTATTTGAATATTTGATCATCAGAGAGTAACGCTATTTGAAAAGGATTAGGAGGTGTGGCATTGCAGGAGGAAACGCAGCACTGGGGATGGACTTTGAGGGTTCAAAACCTATGCCAGGACCAGTCTCTGTCTGTCTGTCTGTCTGTCTGTCTGTCTGTCTCTCTCTCTCTCTCTCTCTGTCTCTCTCTCTCTCAGACACACACACACACACACACACACACACACACACACACACACACACA
>OU015758.1:23493494-23527656 GCA_907169655.1 Acomys percivali | reverse complement strand
CACACACACACACACACACACACACACACACACACACACACACACACCCGTGAATCAGGATAGCTGTCAGCACCAGCCCTGCCTACCACCGTGTTCTCTGCCATGATGATAATGGACTAAGCCTTTGAAACTCTTAAGCAAGCCCCTCCCCCCCCCCCATTAAATGCTTTCTTTTATCATAGTTGCCTTGTCGTCGTGTTTCTTCACAGCAATAGAACAGTCACTAAGACAGTCATATACAGAGGTAAATAGTCCTTGACTTTGGGCTTACGTGACATAATGTAAATATAGAGTCTGTTATCTCTCAAACGCTGTATCCTTACAAAAGAGTTGACACTGAACAACATGGGAGGCTCTCTATTCTCTCTCTCTCTCTCTTTCTGTTTACTCTGGCACTGGGGTGTATCTGGGCTAGGTTTTTATTTGACAGAGGTATTGAGACACTAGGGTGGAGAGCAACAGAAGTTGTGCCCAGCATTGGCCTCCACAAGCACACGAGTGCACATATAAGCACCTTTATACACCACACAGAAAAGAAAAATCCAAGTTCTGATAATCGTATCAGAATATATAAATGTGGTTTCTCTATACTTTTTAACCAATACCTCAGCATTTAGGTATTTTTCATCCTTAACCAATTTGGTAAGTGGAAACTTACTATAATTTGTATTTCCTTATATTTCTTTTATTTCTTTGGTGATTTATTAGATGAATATAATTTCTTGACAAGTTCAAGACTGTGGTATAGAAACAAAAAAAGTAATTTGTTTTTTGGTGTAAAAAGTTAAGCATGCTGGGCTTAGTGGCACATACCTTTAATCCCAGCACTCAGGAGTCAGAAGTAGGTTAATCTCTGCTAGTTTGAGGCTAGCCTGGTCTACAAAGTGAGTCTAGGATAGCCAAGGCTACATACACAGAGAAACCCTGTCTCAAAAAACAAAAACAAAAATGTTAATCATATGAAAAAATCTTAGAAAGTCAAATGTAGTTATTCATAAATTCAGTAGTTGTTTTTTACATGTCTGATCATAATTAAATCAAATTGAGATTGCACCCCCAAGTCCAACACATATTAACCTTCAAGTCTTAGAACAACACTGCCAGGAAACAAATTGTTCAATAAAGCAAGGATCTGAAGGCACAAATATCAAAAAGCGAAACTAAGATTATTTGTCCAAAGCATTGATTATAAAGAAGTTACAAATGGAGATTTTTGTTGTGATATCTTTTTACTGCTGATTTTGGTCAAAAGATCCTGTTACTTCTTCAAACTCAAATATAATCTTTTGGTTCAGACAAAGTACAGAACTTCTGTGGGAAGAAGCACCTGTATTAAAAATGTGAAGAGCCAAGGAAATGGACAGTTATTGTGTGCAGATTTACATGTCAAGTGGGTGTGGCGAAGGGCATGCTAGAAACAGTGAAAGAGCCCCTGTGACTAGGGTGGAGTCAATATCAGGGGTGTAAGCAGGAGATAAGACAAGGAAAATACTCATGCTTACGAGTCAAAGATGAGGGGCTGGAGAGATGGCGCGATGGTTAAGAGCACCGCCTGCTCTTCCAGAGATCCTGAGTTCAATTCCCAGCAACCACATGGCGAGTCACAACCATCTGTGATGTGATCTGATGCCCTTTTCTGGCATGCAGGTGTATATGCAAGAGAGCACTGTATACATAATTGAAAAAAAAACTTTACCAAAAAAAAAAAAAAAAGAGTCAAAGATGATAAATAAGAGGCGCTTTGGCGATTATTAGCTTTCCAGCAGCTGCAGTGTTCGTTACAGGAACTTTCTTTACAGTGGTTCCGCAGGTTTCCTTCTCTTGTCTGTACACTTACCGTCAGCCATGTGCTGAGTAGGCAGCTCTGCTTGTTCTTACACGATGGAGGTAAGATAGCTGCTGTGGGGGGCATCTGCGTCTTGTTGGTATGGTCTCTCACCCAGCAAGGTTGCGTGAGAGAGCTGACACATGGCAAGGCTTGTGTTAGTGGGAAAAAGGAACACCGTCAACTCAGCCCCATTCCATTAGCTAAAGCCCAAGGCCAGAGCAGATTGAAGAAATAGCATAGGGGCTCTATTCTGGTGGGAAAGGCAGCAAACTCACATTGGGGGTGGAATGAAGGAGTGAATGCCTCTAGAGTGGAAAAACTAAGTCTCCACCATCTTTGCCAGTGCTCTATTGCTATGACGAGACACCATGACCATGGCAACTCTTACAAAGGAAAGCATTTAACCGGGGCTGGCTCACAGTGTCAGAGGTTTAGTCATCATCGGAGGGTGTATAGCTATACAGGCAGACACGGTGCTGGAAAGTACCTGAGAGTTCTACATCCAGATATGCAGGCAGTAAGAAGAGCAGACAACGGATCTGGCTTGAGCTTTTGAAACCCCATAATATACCCCTAGTGACACACTTCCATCAGCAAGGCCACCTCTCCTGATCCTTTCAAATACTGCTTCTCCCTGGTGACCAGGCATTCAAGTCTGTGGGCCTGTGGAGGCCATTCTTCCTCAAGCCACCACAACTGCACTGTCACATAACACAATTTCAATGAACAGTATTTATTATTTTATGTCTGTTATTAGTTATTATTTTTATGTCTGTGAGTTGACGGTTCTTTATTTTAGACACTTTTGAATTAGGATTGTCAAGACCTGGTAGGTATTTCAGGGTGTTTTTGTTGTTCTACTTTGAACTTTCAGAAGGATTATTACTGCCTTTTCCATTTTTGCTTTTGCTCTACGAAAATTTTAAATTTTGAATGGATCAGCTATAGCACTCCTTTCCTTTACGACTTATGTGTTTAGTCCCACACCTAGAAAGCACTTCTCTACTCCAAGATGATAACATCTTCAGATTTCTACAGTTTCTCTACTACTTCTGTTATTTATTTATTTGTATGTTTGTAACTGTGTGTTGTATATGCCGTACGGGGTGGTGTGCTCGAGGAGGACGGAAGAGAGCGCCAGAGCTCCCAGAACTAGAGCTACGGGAAGTTGTTAGCTGCCCATTGCGGGTGCTAGGATCTGAACTCAGGTCCTTGGGGAGATCAGCAGGTGCTCTTAGCTGTTGAGTCATCTCTCCAGCCCTTAGTTTCATCCTTCGCGTTGCACGTTTACATCGTTTATCATAATGGTCAACTTTTTTCTTTTTTTTTTTCTTTTGAACAAGAGTCTCATTATAGAAGCCCACCTGGCCTCTGTCTCCGCCCCCACCCCTACTGCTGCTGTACCTCCGCCTTCTGCTGCATGCCGGGACTACAGGGTACCACCGTGACTGCCTTGAAGACTGATATTTTAAGACTTCCAGTCATTAATTAAAACCAAAGGAAGTCAATATAGATAGTAAGAAAGAAGCTCCAACTTTTACAAAACCATGTTTCTGATTTACACAGCTAACTTAGAAGCCCCCATCTCCACCACTCTTGAGATTATCCATTTCTCCGACTGGGCATTTAAAAGAGAACTCTAATACTTCAAGCCACATTGAGCTGGTTGGCTTTGCTTATGTGTGTGGGTGTTTTACCTGCAGATGTGTGCGCAGTGCCTGTGGAGGCCAAAGAGGGCATCAGGTACCGTGGTACCGTGGTTACAGATGGTAGCGAGTCATTCTGTGGTTGCTGGGAGTGGAGCTAGGACCTCTGGAAGAGCAGCTAGTGCTCCTCATCATCGGGTCTTGTCTCCAGCCCCTGAGCTTTCCACTCTTTGAGGGGCCCAAGTTTAAAGTTTAGGGTGGGTCTTCTTACCATAGACGATCTGGGTGGCTTATCCTACTTCAAACAACCCAATCAAGAAAAGTCCTCACAGGTGTGCCCAGCTGCTTAGATTTTAGTAAATCTGAGATGTAGCCAAATTGACAACCAAGAACAGCCATCACTATATCTTTACCTGTTTGCCTATTGAACTTGTATTTCCTTCCTTCCTTCCTTTCTTCCTTCGTTCCTTCCTTCCTCTCTTCTTTTCATTCAGTAAAACCTACTATGTGTATCACAGGCATGTGCCACCGTGCCCAGCTTTGGTGTGCTACTTTTATATCCAGTGTGAGCTCTGTTTATGTATTCTCTATATGGTCTATACATTCTACTTGTCACTTGTTTACAGTGTTCAAAAGATCTAGTTATAACATGTTTGATTGGTATTTGTTACTGAGCTAAATTCTGGGGGGGGGGACTTCAGACAAGGCAGAAACTGTCTCTGCTCTCACAGGAGTCAAGGAATAAATAGACGTCTGAGGTAGATTATGAGAGATGCTGTCTATCTTAGCTCATCTTGCACTTCTTGGGGTGAGTTTACCTGGCCGCTCCTAAATTCCCTTCCACAGCCCTTATTACTTATAACAGTTGATAGTTTCTGAGACAGGAACCCAGCTTTTTGTTGTTCACTTTGATAATGTAATACATAATAGATGCCGAATAGATGTTTTTATTGAATGGATGAGTGAAAAGATAGCAGTAGGAAGTAGGTATTTTAAACTGTTTGAAATGAATGGGGTTTTTTGTTGTTTTGTTTTGTTTTGAGACAGGGTTTCTCTGAAGCTTTGGCTGGCTCTCCTAGCCTCACTTTGTAGGCCAGGCTAGCCTCAAACTCACAGAGATCCACCTTCTTCTGCCTCCCAGAGTGCTGGGATTATAAGCATGCACCGCCAAGCCTAGCTTGTTCTAAATTTCTTTAAGCAAAATGCCAGTTGCTAAGGAAAATTAGTATGTGTAGGTGTTAGTTAGCCAATAAAAGCCTAGTTATAAACCTAGAGTGGAGTGATACGCAGTGGTCAGGTAGCTATTGGTGGCTTCAGAAGCTGATAGAGAGGAATCTTAGATACATACTAGGGTGAGCACAGGACAGACATGAAGCCGTGGATGAGAAGTGGGAACTTTTGTCATATCCTGCAGTCATCACTGGAGGCATTCAGAGTTGCCTGGTCCCTTACAGAGCCAGGCATTAGCTCTGTTAAGCACTAGTCTAATTAACGACTCTCCAGAAGCACAGCTCTGCTGAGTGTGTTGCCTGGAGATGGCGGAAGCACCAGTCTGTGAAATACTGGGTCAGAAGTAACGAAGCAGAAAAGGAGCAGAAGGCAGGTCTCTCTTGAGTGGGCCTGGGGTCAGCTCCTGGCAGGGGAGCCACACTCTCCGGACATGTAGGACTGGACAGGTACCTGAGATTGAGGACGCACATGCCCCAGAACAGGGCATGTTCCTGAGAGAGACAGATTCTGGTTGGTCGGATTAAGGAGGAAGGGCATGCAGTTTGACCTATGTGCACGGGAAAGTACCCAGCCCAATGATGCCATGATGATGAGGCCATATCTGGACCATATCTTGTACCGGCTGTATTAAATCCAGCCCGTCATGCCAGACGCACTGTAACCTCCTAACACCATGGACTTACCTGACAAGAAGTAAACACATGACAATGTGAGTTGGAAGAGCAGAGGACCCAGCACTAGGAAGGCGTGTGACTGCCCACCGAGTCCTTCTTACCAACAGTGCAATGCTGTAAGCCTTCAGCAGTGGGGCGATAGTCAGACATGGCTGCTGCAACCTGTGTGTCAACTCCACAGCTTCCTTCTCTTATTCATACACCTCAGCTTGGTGTGGTTAACTGTGCAGGGGACAGTGCAGTTAGGCCCTGCTTGGCTGCACTTAGATTGGCGCTATTACTTACTGAATCTGAGTCCTCTTTCTCAAACATATCTACTCCCAAGCTTCACTTGTGGTTACTGACCTACAGTTGTGTGGTAAAATGAATGAAATAGTAGCCAGGAATGTTGGTGTATATCTGTAAGAAGATTCCACACATTGGAGCTAGCCTGGGGCTCCAGGGCAAGGTCCTGTCTTGAAGAATGAATGAATGAATGAATGAATGAATGGGCAAGATCCTATCTTGAAGAATGAACGAACGAACAAACGAATGAACGAATGAAGGTAAAAGGAGAACAGTATTAAAGAAAGAATGTTGGGTCCATCTTATATTTTGTGTTGGGCTTTCTAGCAGTTAAGGCAAAGGAAAACAAACTATATGAATTATTCGGGACTAGAGAGATGGCCCGGTGGTTAAGAGCCCTTGCTGCACTCCCAAAGGACCTGAGTTCTGTTCCCATCACCCACACTAGGTGGCTCACACCTGCCTGCAAGTGTAGCTTCAGAGAATCTGATATCTTCTTCTGGCCTCTGAGGGCATAAATAAAAAATAAAGTGACTCTTTTAATAAACACTTAACTATTATTGAAAGCATTTTTTTCTAAACACTGTTTCAGAGAAAGATGTATCATGCAGACCCATAATGTAGCTGAAGTTGATCAATACCACAAATAATACCCTAAGGAATACTGTGTGGTAAATGTGCAGGTAGACTTTTAACTTTTCATAGGGCCAACTTTTAACTTTGTTTTTATTTTTCTTGTTAGAAGGCAAAGGAAACACAGTACAATAAGGGTGGAAAATCACATAACTTGTTAGAATATAAATGTGAAGATGATAGATCCCTCAGAGGGTAACAGAGGAGTCGGTAGGGCAGTTCAAGGGAGAGGGGCCATTCCAAGATGGGGCTAGGCCTGAGGACGTGACGTATGTGCTGCAGCTGGCCTTTGAAGGACATGGGGTTTGGACATGTAAAGGCCAGTGTTTTCTAATCCCTTGTTTACCAGAACCTAAAAATAGCACAGTGGGTAAGAAGGCAAAGGCTGCTCAGAACGAAGGAAAATGAGCTGAGGAAGAGGACGTGCTGTGCTGCAGACCCTGAGGTCCGTGGAGGTTCCACACTCAGGCTATTTCACTAAGCTACCCCAGTGAATATTAAATGCCTCCTACAGTCTTTGTAAAGACTGGAGCAGTTGATGCGTTGAAAATATAGCACAGTGTTTGGAATCCAGCGTTGTAATTTGTTGCTTCCTCCCTTCCATTCAAGGCCGAAGAAGTGGAGCACGAAGGCCTGGATAGCTAAATACTGCATGTGATACTGAGCGGAGCTCAGTGGTACAGCACGTGCTTAGCGTGGGCAGGGCCCCGGCTCCATTGCCTGGACCTTCAAAGGAGGCTACAAAGCCGTGACAGCGAGGGAAGGAAATAGAGGACCTACCTACTGATGAGAATTTTTAAGAGGAAAAATGAAGGATCAGAATTCTAGGTCTCTGCTCACTAGAACACCGGTTTGATAAAGAGATTGTGAATAGTGTTCATTGTGAGGTCTTGTTTTTCTGCTAAATAAATACCTAGTGAGAGCAGGATAACACATGAACAATGCCTAGGAAGATGCTGTGGTACCCTCTGTAGTTTGCAGCTGGTAGATTGATATGGCTGCCAAGAAAGGGCAGTGGGGTCAGGGGGCTAGTCAGTGATCAGGTGATGCCACATCTGGGCCGTCAGTCACCAAATGGAGCAATTTCCAGCCTGGACTGCTTGGTCTCCATGTGATAACACACTGACTTCCGGAGCAGTTAAATTCATAACTGTCCTGTCGTCTGACCTCTCCTCCCAGGCTCCCCTTCCTATGGCCTGCACCTTGACGGTGCATTTCCTCAGGTTCTGTGTGCCTCCCTGCGGACTTCCTCCCTTTAGCCCACATACACACTCCAGCTTCCACGCCACATCCCTCTGGACCCCTCCCTCAAGCCAGCTGCCACTCAGCTCTTCTCCCCCTGCTTGGCCAGAGCCCTCTGTTGCTGTACACGTGTGGTTTGACCGTGCAATGTTCCCGTGTGCTCTTGTGTCTCCTGGAGACACTTGGTTCCCAGCCGAGGAACTATTGTAGAGAGCTGTGTTATCTTTAGGAGGCAGAGCCTTGCTGGCCCTGCTGCCTGGCCACCCTATGCTTGCTGACTCCATACAGCACGACTGTACACTCCCGCTCCCGCTGCCACACCTGCCAGGTCATGATGGGCTGCGTTCCCTTGGTCTGTAAGCCCCAAAGAAGCCCTTCTTCCCTTCAGCTGCTTCTGGTCAAGCACTTGGTCAGAGCAGAGGGCAAAAGTGCTTGCCACTCAGCTTGGCCTGAATTCAGTCTCCAGAACCCATAGTAGAAAGAAAGCACCAACTCCCAACCACCTGCATTCACACACACATACACACATGCGCACTCTACACCCATGCACACACATACGCACTAACATAGATAGGAAATTATATAAATCACCACACTTGCACAGCCCAGTCTCTCACAGGCACTTGAGTATAAAATAATCACATCTGAACCATACCTAGTAGTTATTCCCCAAAGCCACTCATTTGCGAGCTCACCCAAACTAGAAACTTTGTAGCATTTCAACTTTTACAAAGTCCTGCCCCTTTAAAAAAATCACTTGAATATTTCTTGAATCTATTATTTTATTCTACTACTGCTCCTTTTAAGTCTTGTTATCTGGATCGCTATAATTTACTGGGGGGGGGTATATCCTCTTTTGTCCTTCAAAGTCAGCCACCAGAGTGCCTAATGACGTACAGCTCCTTCCCAGGCCCTCACTCCAGGGTTCTGCTTGTGTGCTTGCCTGTTGGACACAGCCATCACTCTGAAGCCCAAGCTGGCCTGGAGCTCATTGAAGAGCCCAGGCACCCTAGTCTCCTGTGTACGGAGAGCGCAGGCTGAGCTGCCGCACCCATACAAGAAGCTCAGGCTCTCTAACATGACTTCACAAGCTCCCCCATGGGTGCTGGAGAAATAGCTCGGTTTGTGCCCGTTACTTTGTGCCCCTGAGTTCCAGATGCCCGCTACACATCTTACTTGGACATTGCTGTCATCACACAACCAAATACAAGTGCACACAGGGCTCCTGCCCGCCTCCCCCAGCCCCCATAGCCTGTGCTCTCATGGCCAACACCACCATCCCAGAAGGGAAAGAAAGCCCCATTCTAACTTACTTCTGGATTTCAGCTTGGTGACTGGCACTGTGTCCATGCACAGCAGAAAGCTCTGTCTCTGATGTCACCCTCCTATCACCCTCACAGCACCTGGTCGTGTGGCGCTGCCGTAGGTGATAGGATCAGCCTGGGCTCTGCTTCCACAAGTCTGCTGTTCTGTTGTTGGGAATTGTCTGGTTGACGGAAGCAGCTTAGTAAATGGTAAGGTTCAGGCTCTGGACTGAGATCGCTCTCTCTCTCTCTCGCGCGCGCGCACACACACACATGCTGCTCACTTAGCTATGTGTCTTGGGTAACTGACGATTAACTCGGCATTCTCCACCTTGGTTTCTTCATCTGTGGACTGAGAGGTAATTGGGATAATGAATAGAAACACTTAGCATGAGCACCCAGGAAGTAAATGACTGTGGACACAATTAAGCAGACACTCTCCTTTGGTCTCAGTACATCTTCCAACTCTAAAGAGCGATGTTGGGTCATTAGCTGGCTTTCATCCTTCTTAGGAAGGTTCATTTTATAGGCTACTTTTTATCTTTTATTGGTTAGGAAATTCTCTTCCCTGCTTTGAAGGCTAGGCTTTTAAAGTATAGGCCATCAAAACATCTGAAATCATTGAAGTCAGTTCCCCTAGCTTCTGCTTGCACTTTAGGATGGAAGGTGTCATGACTGCCTTCGTTTCCCACATTGACTGTTGACCGTGGATTCATGTAAGAGAAGATGGTGGCTTCTGGGGGTCACTGTGCCAGACCAGACCTCTGATTGTGTCCCTGCCTGTCTGCCAAAAAAAGACACATGAGATTGAAGAGAAGTATCAGGTACTGACGATGTGTCAAGTGACCACTGTGGCAATGGCTGTGACCCTTAGAGTAATGGGAGTGCTAAGGTGAGTGATGAGGCTGACCGGATAGTATAGTGCTTAACTGCACGTGCTATGAAGCCACCTATTAGTCCTGTGCCCCAGTGGTGGTAGTAGTAAGTTCTGTGTCGGTGCTGCTGCCGGGATTCAGTTAGTTTATATACAGGGTTGTTGGTTGGTTCGTTGGTTTTTGGTTTTTGAGACATGGCGACTCTGTGTAGCCTTGGCTGTCCTGTCCTTGACCCAAACTCACAGAGATCGGCCTGCCTCTGCCTCCCCGAGTACTGGGATTACAGGCATGCGCCACTATCCCCGTCTTATATTGGTTTTGGCAGTGCCTGCTACGTGACTGTTTGGTGTCACTGTTCCTATTAGCAGCAAGGATTGGCCATGTTGCAGCAGCAGTTAGAGAGAGAAGCAGGAAACTAAATGAACCAGCCTCCGACCCTCTGACTGCCACACTTACACATCATCAACCTCAAGCTTAAGATATACCATGTTGATATACATTGATTCTTCCTAACAGTTTGTTTTCAATATGCTCCGCACTCTCTTCAGAAAAACAAAGTGCTCCAGTCTGGCCTGAGAGTTACTTGAGACCTAACATCACGGGCCAGCATCCTAAAGTAAAGGATTTGAACTTGGTGGTTGCTAGGAGCCCTTCTCACTGTGAGCTGTGGATCTTCCCTTGCTGGCCACTGTGTTCAGTTTATTCCTTCTGCCTGTCACCCGTTATGCCTTTGACCATTTTGTCAGTTCATACATTTTTCTGACTACCCAAGTTTAAAATAGCAGCTAGAGCTAGGAACATGCATAATTATTAAATATATTTTAGGCGACATTGGACATGTTCAGGATGGTATGGCTGTAGACTAAATACATTTAAATGTACTAAGTATTTTTAATGGGGCAAATATGATCCAAAGTACATTGTATGAGGATATGAAATGCTTAACTAACAAATTCAGATAAGCATAGAAAAAAAACCAACTTCTGTGCATAAAATTTCAATCATAAGTTATGTAATAAACCTCCCCACCATGCTGCAAGACTGTCAGCTCCTGACCCATCTTTTTCATACACCACTTCCTCCTCCCAGTTTTTTTGTTTGTGTTTTTTGTTTGTTTGTTTTTTAAGCATATCCACCACTATTTTATTTTCAGCATCAACTATTTCAGTCTGTAGCACTAAGAAATAAAATATTTTTTAAACCACAATGCCATTGTCACGTGTTAAAAAAATAAACACTTATTAGCAATTGAGCCATACTGAAAAGCATCACCGTTTAGCAGTCAAATGCTCTTGCATAGAGGACACATTCAGAAAACCATCCCAGAGTAAGTAATGCACGGAAGAGGAAAATTAGTCTCCCGTGTAACTGCGGAGGATTTCAGTTCTGAGAAGTGTACACCAAATGCCAATTAAATGTGCAGCAGCAGTTCATTCAAGCGGACTGCTTTCCTGGCCAGGCTGTGTCCCTGTGGCCAGGCCTGGCCTGGCCTGATAAATTATTAAGGAACTTCTTACTAGAAAAGCAGTGCTTCTTTTGCCACTCTGGTCCAGGCCACCTTGACTTGGGCCACTTACTGAACCTAAGCACAGAAGTCTTTTCATATCTGTCTATATTAAATGTCTAGAGCCTGTGGTTGACTATATCATATACAAAATAAGAGAAAATCAGGCTAATACCTTATTACTTGTTTCTTACAACCTGAAAGTTCTCTCTTTCAAGCTACAACTGTCTGTCATATGTTCTTGCATCTCATGGTCTTTCATAAACTATTACCTAGTAAAAATAAAAATAAAATTCAACTTTTAAAAGAAGGGGCTGAAGTCCACCTTTGCTGAAGTCCACAGGAGCATTTCTGTGACGCGTTCTACTTACAAGAGGAAGTTGCACACACTGGCATACTAGGGGGCGCTGTTTTCACAGCATTTTTATTATCAAAGACCAGGGGAGGGCTGGAGTTAGGGGAAGACTAAGACTGGCTAGGGGTGTAGCTCCAACTGCTAAAGTTGTCGTGTTTGTTCTTGTCAGAGACTGTGAGCATACTCTTGTTATAACAACAGAGTGCACGACAGCAAAAACTAGTGTGGCTGGAAGTGAGGTGGCATGCCTGTGGCCACAGCACTGTGAGGTAGGAGGATCTCACCTGAGCCAGATCCAGATCCTGTCCTCCGTCACTAGCAAACAGACAGAAAAATGTGACCGTGATTTTGGGTTTATCAGACAATAGAGGCTTCTCAGAATAAATACCAGAATTAGTGCTGTGCTTGGTTTGTGTGTCAATGTTTGCCCTGTTACCTTGACAAGAAGACTTTGAAACTCAGCCTTGTTTATTTTTCTAGTGCTGCCAGCAGTTTTACCCAGTCTACCAACAGTTCCTCTCCTGTGCCAGCAGGTGGCAGCAGGAGCCGGGGAATGGCAGCGCCCTGCCAGTGTGTGTCCCGCTGTTCTGTGATCACATTCCTCCTGGCACTGCCCTGATGGAGTCTGCCACTCCGGTCCTGATCTCCTGCAGTTTTTTTTTGTGGCGTCATCACTTGCCTGACTGACTTGGTGACTTGGTCTGAGTTTAGGAGTCATTCTAAGATGGACACATGTAGGTTTACATCTCTCATCTGTGTTGGCTGACTGTGTCATTGCAAAGCACATGCAGTGTGTTCTTCTACATTTGCCAAGAAAACAGTTAGGACAAGAAGCCCATTCCTGGGGAGCTTATGCTGTAGTAGAGTTAGGCGGAAAGCAGCTCCCTCCCCTGGACTGGGTAGCAGCAGGGCAGTCAGCCTTGTTGGTCAATCTCCAGCAGAGCAGGACTGGCCTAGGCGCTGTTAATACTTGGTATCACACAGGCAGGACTCCACTTAACAAGAGATAGTGTACTGGATATTACATAAGGACTTTAATTTTAATGTGAGGGTTTATTTTTCCTTAAAAAAGAAAAGAAAAGAAAAATCCTTAAGAAAAGGATCCATTATTTGAAACCTTCATCACCAACTATAAGGATAAAGTAAACCACTAACATACACATCATAACCACCACAGAATCTTCCATGAGAGGAAGCCAGTGTGAGTAACATTCCCTGACTAGAGAATCCTCTTCAAATGCTGTTCAGAATGAAACCATGATGCTAGAGATCAATTTTGTTACCTGTGTATTCACAGCAAATGGTAATAAAAATTATTCTTTTACATAAACGATGTAAAAGAAGAGAGCCAAGTTTTAGGTTCTATCTAGAGTGAGAGAGACAAACTTCAATTTCTTGGAAGATTTAGTACTTAAAAAAAAATACTGATTTTATTTCATGTGTGCTTGTGTGTGCCTGGCTGTGTATATGTGCATCACATGCCTTGAGGAGGTCAGGAGAGGTGTTGGGTCCCCTGGAACTGGAGTTATAATTGTGAGGCACCATGTGGGTGCTAGGGACTGACTGGACCTAGGGTCTCTGTGATAGCAGTAGGCGCTCTTAACCACAGAGCGGTCTCCCCAGCCCCAACTATCAGTAAGAGCCAGGCTGTCCAGCATCACAGTCCACTGTATATTCAAATGTCCAACCCAGTGGAAAGACTTTCATCCCCATCAGTAGCTTCATGAAGCTCTGTCTCTGAGAGGGCCTCTGCTGAGGCTTTCTGTGTGAGATGTAAGTAGTCCGTCTGCCTCCTTTGCTGCTTGGAGGAAGAGTTGCTGCATCCTACGATGTACTCTCCCTGATGGACACTCTGGGAACGAATGGGAGCTTGCAGAGGGCAGCTGTCCACATGGGCCCATCTGCAGTCGGCTCACCCTTGGGAAATGGATGGCTGAAAGCTGCTCAAGCCAACACAGCCTGGTTTTTAGGGCAGAATAGAAGTTAAAGTGGGATGCTTCTCCCCAGTCCTGGCAGCAATCCCTCGGCAATGGTAGAGGTAACACATCAGATAAGTAGTGTGCCTTTCTGTCAGTTAGCTTGCTGCTCTCCCTCTATAAAACCCCGAGTGAGAAGTTTGATGGTTTCCTTCTGTGGGTCGTCATTGGAGCACAGCAGAGTCAAGAAGGAAGCTCCACACTTGCTGAGCAAATTACTTTTCTGTCAGTTGATAATACCTGACTTTCAATTTGTTGAGGGAATTAAATAAGAAAATGCTTGGAAATGCATGGGGCTTGTCTCTCAGCTGGTGGTGCACACTAGGCATCTGAGTGGCTAGTTTCTAGCTCAGATGCCTGGGTGGAGGAGGAAACTCAGGCAGAAGTCCTTAAGCACAATGGAGTTTTACACCTGTTGCCTTTGAGGTGTCTGTGAGCATGCGGCTCCAGCTTGAGTTCAGGTGCGGGCTGTGGATGGACCATGAGTGGTTGTGGGTGGTCTGTGAGCATGTGGCTCCAGCTTGAGGTGCAGGTACAGGCTGTGGATAGACCATGCATGGTTGTGGTGGTCTGTGAGCATGTGGCTCCAGCTTGAGATGCAGGTGTGGGCTGTGGATGGACCGTGTGCAGTTGTGGATGATCTGTGAGCATGCGGCTCCGGCTTGAGATGCAGGTGCAGGCTGCGGATGGACTGTGTGTGGTTGTGGTGGTCTGTGAGCATGGGGCTCTGGCTTGAGATGCAGGTGCAGGCTGTGGATGGACTGTGCACGGTTGTGGTGGTCTGTGAGCATGCAGCTCTGGCTTGAGATCAGGTACGGGCTGTGGCTGGACTGTGCGTGGTTGTAGCTGGTCTTAGAAACCCTGGGAGTGGAAAGAGCAACATGAGGAGAGATGCCAGGTTCAGTTCACATCCGGATAAAGGAAGGAAGAGATGCCGTGAAAAAGACAGAGAAGTGTCTCGGCACTGGAGAAATGGGCAGGACTGTTTAGCTTGGGGGTGCAACACCCACCAGCACACAGAGGCCCTTGCTTCAATCCCCAGGACTGCAAAGGGATTAAACAATGACAATAACTATTTTTAGAGAGAAAAGTAAAAGAAGAATCTAAAAAGAACCAGAAAAGCCACTTGCCAGCGTGCTTCTAGTGGGAGAGCAGGGGGGCAGTGACAGACCAAACGACACTTAAGTGTGACATGTGTAGGATGTAAAGGCTGAACGCTGTAAATTGACTTCTTTCCTGAAAACAGGGGAGGGAGGATAGGAATGGGTCTACTTGTTGTGCTTACTCAGAAACAAAACAAAAATGGCCTCTCTGCACATTAATTCCTCAGATTAAAAAAGTAGCTATGTTAATGAAACATGGCTGTGGGTCAATGCATTTAATTCTAGATCTAGAATATCCAGCTTATTAAGTACTGCAGTCCTAAATCAAATAAAAACGATCCTTATATGAACAAGCAAGTTCACTGTTGGAACCGTGGTGACTAGACTCTCAGCTTTGGTGAGGGCTGTAACTTACCACATGGAGGCTGGTGGTGGGGAAGGGAGGGGCAGCACTCCTGCACTGGATTCTCAGCCAGATGCTAGCACCACAGCTGGCTGACACCTCAAGGCTGCACTGCATTGCTGGCCGTCACCCAGGCCGCCAGCTCTGTGTGGTGCCTTCTGGAACCACATACACACATGGAGCTAACAAGCGTGTAAACAATAGAAGAACAATATTGAACAAATAAGCTTAAGCAATAATTTAATTTTTTTATTTTTATTTACTCTATATGTCTATCAGTGCGAGCGTGTGCCATGTGAGTATTGGTGCCATCTGAGGCCAGAAGAGGTCATCCAGTGCCCTGGGGTTGGAGGTACAGGCTGTTGTGAATGCTAGAAACTGAACTTGGGTCCTCTGGAGGAGCAGGCCTGGCTCATCTCCAGCGCCAGCGGTCTGTCCTGTGGGTGGTTTTGGTCTTGGTGTGGGCAAACATACCACGATTAAACAATATGTGCACACCACAAAACGGTGACAGATTGAGGGTCTGCAGATGTCACTAAGCCCAAGTGTCTGTTTAAGGTGAGCTGCAGACACAAGTGAGAACGCAAATGCCCCTCCACTGGTATGCATGAGCTGAAGGATTTGTAGGGACACATAGAACTCCTGAGTCGGTCTGAGATGTTCAAGGAAGCTTTTCTAGAAAAGATGAAGTCTGAACTGAGATCTTTAAAATAAGAGATGACAGCAAGGGCTAGAGAGACGGTTCTCCAGTTAAGATCACCGGCTGCTTTTAACTCTTCCAATGGACCCAGGTTCAAATCTCAGCACGCACATGACACTTCACAACTGTCTGTAATTCCAGGTCCAGGGGATCTGACATCCTCACACAGACATACAAGGAGGCAGAACACCAGTGTAAATAAAATAGAATAATAATTAAAAATAATTAGAGAGAGATGGTGGTGGTGGCGATGGTGATGTGGCTACTCAGATGAAGAAGACAATGTAGTTATCCAAGCAAAGGTGGAGATGCTGAAAGGCCTGGGGAGAATACAAGAGTACAGCACAGACTGCGGGACAGTGGGTGGCATTGAGAAAGCCAGTGAGACGCACAGGTGCAAGCAGCTCCAGAAAGGTCTGTGTGTTAACCTGAGCACCTGGCACCTGGCCCAGCAGTCCCTGGGGGAAGGTGCCATTGAAAGGGCACTATGATCAGATTTGCATTCTGGACACTCTGCCTTTGGCCTACATAATGGAGTGTATACTAAGGAGTCCTTGTGGTGTGTAGAAGTAGGAGCTGGGGCACAGGAAAAAGCCAGACGTCAGTTTACCATAGGGCATCCTGACTTGGGTGGTCATTAATATGCCAATGAAGCTAAACTGCACACAGCGATAGGAGTCTAGCGCTCAGGAGATGTATTCTGAGGCACAGACCCGGAAGCCCGAGACCCTGGGTAGATGAGGGAGAGTGCACAGTGAATACAAGGAAAGGTGACAGAACCAAATCCCAAGAAACTGTTGAGGAATCCCAGAGGGGGGGGGGGCTGGGACAATAAAATGCCAGCAGATGGCAGCAGTTAGAAAGGAACAGCCAGACACAATTATAGTTTCCTCCTAATGGCCGCCCTTAATCCAAGGTGTGCATGCATTTGTAGTGCTGTTCATTTCCAGGAAAATAGGCTCAGGAAACCATTTGAACAAGGAAATCTGGGGTCCCATATACCTGGAGCATAGCAGGGTGGGGGGATGTCTCTGAGCAAGCTCATCCCAGTCAACCTCTTGAGCTGAATGCAGGTACAGGAAAGCTAAAGTGGGCCTGAAACACAGCCAACAGGCAGGCCCAAGGGAAACAGGGCAGAGAAGCCTGTTAGGTGAGAAAGTACAGGTGTGGACAGAGTGAGGGTGTAATGGAAGCAGCCCGTGGAGCATCACAGCAGTTCAGGTGGGAGCTGGAAGGACAGGAGGTTGTGGATAAGGAATAGACTGCTCTTATCTGTGAGGATCGTCTGTCTCCTAGTGCTGGTGAGAAGAACGCACATGATCATTGTTAGAAGCAGATCACGAAGCTGAAGTTGAGGGAATGGCAAGGCTCATTCACCTCCCTGAAACCTTCTACACATTGCTGGAAGCCTGAGACAGGGAAGACTTGAGGCCAGGAGAGGACTCAGCGCTTAAGAGTGTGTGCTGCTCTTTCAGAGGACCACACAGTAGGTCACACCTGTCTGCAACGCTAGTTCCAGGGGTCAAATGCCCTCTCTGGTTTGTGCAGGCAGGGCACACATGTGATGTGCCAGCATACTTGCAGGCATAAGGTAAAGATGAATAAAGGCTTTTCTTAGAATAAATCGTTTTAAATGGAGGTAAGACTCTGATCTAGTCTTGGATATATGTGAAGAAAGGACAGAGGTTAGAGGTTGTGTGATGACAGCAACAGAGAGCTAGCAGTGACATAGCAGGAAAGGAACAGCTTGGAGGATTAGGACGAATACAGTAATGATTGGGAAAGCCCTTTAAAGATCTAAAAAGAAGCCGGGCGTGGTGGCTCATGCCTATAATCCCAGCACTTGGGAGGCAGAGGCAGGTGGATCGCTGTAAGTTCGAGGCCAGCCTGGTCTACAAAGCAGGTCCAGGACAACCAAGGCAACACAGAGAGACCCTGTCTCAAAAAACAAAAACAAAGATCTAAAAGGAAGTATACCTTGTCAGGGCCTGGTTGCATTAAGAAACTTGAGAAAATAAGTCACTTCCTTGGTGGATGAAACTACCCAACCCTGGGTGTGTTTGTCATCTCTCTGTCACTATGACAAAATACCTGAGGCACACAGAATCAAAAGAAGAAAGTTCCATTTTGGCTCATGGGTTCAGAAGTTTCAAGTCACTGGTTACTTGATCCTGTTACTTGCCTCTCACAGCACAAGTGCATCTTAGTTTACTTCAGGGAAGCTCAGAAGCAGAGATAGTCAAAGGGCAAAAGTCCCAAACTCCTCTCTGAGGGCACTCTCCTTGAACTAAGCACTTCCTGTGCTCCTGGGGCAGGTGCCCTACAAAGGCAGTTTAAGAAAAAAGGCTTATCTTGGCTCACGGTTCAAGGGCGCAGTTCACGTGGAGGGGAAGGTATGGTAGCAAGAGGTGAGTGGCTGGCCGGGCTACATCAGTGTCAAGAAGCAGAGCATGGTCAGTGGTGATGCTCAGTCTTCTCTTATGTGCATTCTGGGATCCCAGCCCATGGGATGCTGCCACCTGTATCTAGGGTGGGTAGTCTCACCACAGCCTGATCTAAATAATCTCTCAGACATGCCATGAGTGAGTCTAGAACTTGTCAACTTAAGGACCAATATTAATCATCATATCACATTTACTAACTTCCTCCCACTGGGCCCATCTCCTAAAGGCAGCCCCAGTCTCACCCTGGGATTAGAAACTAAGCCTTTAGTTTAGGACAGTATTTAAGGCCCATTCAATAGCCTGGCAAGATGACGCATACCTGAATCCCACTAGGGGATTGTAAGGGTCTTTGGAAGGCTGAGACAGGAAGATCATGACTCAGATGTCAGCCTGGGAAACATAACAAGTTCCAGGCTAGCCTGGACTATGTAGAGAGCCTCTGTCTCAAGAAACAAAGAACAGCAGTTAAACCAAACCGTAGCAGCAAGTCTCTGTTAGGACAGAGCCAAAAATGCAGTATTCTGTGCTACGGGTGGGGCAAAGGGAAGCTTGTGTCCTGGAGAGGTTCACCCAGACAAAATACTGGGGTTGGGGACAGAACATACAGCATGAAGGGGCTCAGGATAAAGGGGCTTGCCACCAGGCCTCGTGACCTCGGTTTGATCCCCTAGCCCCACATGATGGAAGGGAAGAGCCAACTCCTACAAGTTGCCCTCTGACCTCCACAGGTGCATCATGGTGTGTTTGCTCACTCGCCCTCTCCTCCCACACACATGAAATAAATGTTTTTTAAGGGGCAGGGTTGCAGAGAGGAAGTAGTGGTTTATACATGTTTGATGTGCTGCAGTGTAGAACCGAGCACTACTAGTTAAAATCTTCTGGCTTAATCTATCTTGCTAAGCATAGTTAATAAATACGATTAACTCTCCTATTAAAAACTAAAGAGTATAACCATAAACAAGCCCACTCTCAAACACACATAGACACATAATTTTTTAAAATCTTCAAAAGTTTATGTGTCAGATGTAAGGGTGCACACCTTTAATCCTAGCAGGCAAGAGGCAAAGGCAAGTGGATCCTGTGAGGTATAAGCTAGCCTGTTCTACAAAATAAATTCCAGGCCACCCTGTTTCAAAAAAAAAAAAAAATTTTTTTTTTTTAATTTTTTAAGAGGACTAGAGAGATGGCTCAGAGGCTAAGAACATGTACTGTTCTTGCAGAGGACCTGAGTTTAGTTCCCAAGCACTGGTCAGGCAGTTCACAAGTCACAAGTAACTACAGCTCCAGGGTACTGAATCCCTTCTTCCCTCTTCAGGCAGTGCAGGTGTGTGTGTGTGTGTGCTGTCTGTCTTCCTTTGTGTGTTTATCTGTCTACAGGAGTGCACACCCACACATGGTTAATTTTTTTCAATTAAATATTTATTGAAAATAATCTCATAGGAAGAGCAAGAATAAAGCCATGTAAAATATCATAACACCCACGTTTGTAAATGTTTTCCCACCCATTCACAAAGAGTTGCTGGTTTGTATTCCTAGTTTTTATACTTCCTAAAAAGGGACCCAGTTCTTTGAAATGTTTGGCTGATATTTCTGTTCTGATCATGTTGTCAGTGCCTTTCCCTGCTGTTGCCAGGAAAGACACATGTTTTTTTTTTTTTCTTGTTATTATGTTCTTGAAAACAAGGTTCATTTTTATTTCTCAGCACTGTAAGGGCTGGGCGGAGAGTTGAACACCTGCCGCCCTGAGCGGCTCTGCAAACGAGTTCTCCCTTCTTGTCCTTTCCCGCCCTTTGTCCCTCCAGGGAAGGTACACAGGACCTGGTTTGCAGCCGGCTAGGAAAGCGTACCCTTGGGATAGCACAGTCAACGCTGCCTGGTGAACCACACACTGGCAGGTAACATTTCAGGACTGGACTGTCCATGGGACCTGCCTGATAGGTGGAAATGCTGTCAGCATTGTCCTGTGTGGTCTGCACTCACCACAGTTAACACTTGCAGTGTGCTTGGTACAGCGGGGCCACTAAACTGTCCCTTTTATTTGTCGATGAAGGGAGATGGGGTTGCTGTTGTTTCTTGGTTTTATCAATCCCAGCTCACTTCACATATATAATGAGCACTGTGTGAGGTGGGTATTGTCAGGGAGAAAATGTGACATAATAAGATGTTTGAGAAACTCCCTGTGTGGTTTATACTATAAAACAACAGTATAGTAACTGAGGAAGTTGACCATAGCAGTTTCACTATCTACAGTGAATGGCTCAGATGAAAGACAGCAGAAAGCTAGGCGGTGGTGGTGCATCCTTTAATCCTAGCACTTGGGAGGGGAGCATGGTCTTTGCCAGCTGGAAAACATCCTTGTGCAGACTCTGAGAGGGTATAGTCGCCCAGGAAGAGAGAGGAGTCGCTTTGAGATGCTCCTGGAGAGAAATGCTCTGGAGAATGTTTCTGCTTCTGCTGTTTGCTGTTTATCTGGCCTTCTGGAATCCTCATGAGGAAGAGTGGAATCAACTCAAGGAACTGAGTCTAAAAACGTCTACATCCCCTGTCTCTACTAACCTTCTTTCTCCTACCAAGGGCTGGTGGATTGGAAGGAAGGTAGAGGCATTGAGGAACCCCAAGTAAAGTAGGTTTTTAAAAAATAAAAGCCTACACATGTTTCCCCACACACACACAAACTGCAACCTGGTGACCTTTCCAGGACTATCCGTCTTCCCTCCTTTGCCTGAGCACTTCTTGGTTTTATGGACAGAGGGGATCTTAGTCTTCACATATGCATCTTCCTGTCAGTCACCCTGCAGTACTCTATTCTTTCCTGGTTAGACAGTTCACACATATTTTAAAGTTCTGTGAAGAAAAGGAGACAATGAAGAATGACAGAAGAGCCTAGAGTTCTTCAGCAGAAGGAAAAATGTCTTAAGTTAAATGATGATTTGTCTGGATTGCAGTTTTCAAATAACTGCGCCTAGTAACTCCCATAGAGCAAGACAGGCTCCTGCTTTCAACTTCCAAGCGACTCGGGCAAAGCTCCAAAGTCCTCACCCGATTCTCAAAAGAGCAGACACCATTTCCAGAATGGCACAAGCTGTGCAGTTTCCACTAGGAGTGCCTCTCAGAGGCTGCAAAGGTGCTGAAGGGCAGAGCAAAGCACTAGGCTGACATCCAAAACACTGAAAGAGTTTGAAAATGTAACATAAGGAGAGAGACGGGTATTGAAGTGAAGGCAGCAGAGATGATTCAAAGGGGTAACACTCGGCTGGCCAGATGCGAAAAGTATTAGGAAACTACTGTCTCTGTTGCCTTCCTTTGCAACAATAATTATAAATCCTGAAAGACATTAAGATAAGATCCAACGTAAGGGACAGGAGAGATGGGTGCCTCAGAGGTTAAGAGCACTGGCTGCTTGGCTATTCTTCCAGAGGACCTGGATTCAATTCCCAGCAATCCCTTGGCAGCTCACAACTGTCTGTAACTCCTGTTCCAGGGGAATCCAAAATCCTCACACAGACTAAATAAGTTGTTAAATAATACTAATACTAATAAATTAAAATGTAAAAATCCAAGGTAAGAAAACGACTATCTGGCCAATGAGATGGTTCAGCAAGTAAAAGCTCTTAAGTACAAGCCTGACCAAATTCAATCCCAGAATCCAAATAAAAGTCTGCGTACAGGAGTGAGCATCTGTAATCCAGTACTTCTGTAGAGAGATCGGACAGACGTGGGAGACTCGCCCAGAAGCTTGCAGGCCAGCCATCCTAGAGTGCATAGTTGCAGCAATAGAACCATCCAGAGAGACCTCTTCTCAATAAGGTGAGAGGCAAAAACCAACTCTGGAAAGTTGTCCTCTGACTTCCATGCACGTGCCATGGCGCTCAGGTGCCTGCACACATGCACTTAGTAACTATATAAAGATTTATAAGGAAGATTAAGGTAAAATGCTTACCATGTCCCGTTGCCCGTAGCATGGTGATTTCTTCTTTTCTGGTTCTCCTGAACATTATGTGAAAGCGCGGGTAGCTTTCTTTAGTTGCAGTGGAGACCATGCAAGGTGCTGTCCCTTTGTTCAGATGGGAGCACTGACATTCTCAGTCTACGGGAGCTAAGGGCAGATATGATACAATCAAACAACAGCCTTTTGATATAAGCATCAGGAAGTAAGGGAAAACAGGGGAGCCTCTCCAGAGGAAATGTCTGCTATCATTTTATTTTAAAGCTATTTAACAATAATGAAAAAAATGTTCATAACGACTGATTATGCAGAGCTACAAGGAATAGTACTAGAGCAGAAATGCTGTATTTCAGACAGCGCTGTTCCTTTAGTGGATGTACCCAGCTACCCCAGGGCCAAGGACCTGGTGGAAGCAGTCATGGCCATGGCGATTCTTTCTCAGAGTTCTCAGCTCTCTGTATCCACGAGGGGCTGCAGGGCTCATAAGTTAAAGCCCACAGTGAGCATCATGTGTGGACCCAGTGTGGAGCATGTGGGAGCCTCTTGTCCTACCCATCATGCCTTGTACCCTGACCTCTACAGGGCTGGCTGGCTGGCTGCTGCTGCTCCTGCTTTCTTTTCTTCCCCCTTCCTCTCCTTTTTCTTTTTCCTTTTCCCCCCTTCATTCTTTCCTTTACCAGATAGGATTCTATATGAAGCCCAGAAATCTAAAAGCAGACTTCCTCTGTTGTAAACAGGGAGTGGGTTTATTGACTCACACTCCTGGAGAGGCTGACTCTGGGTCAGGGTTCAGGGCCAGTTGGTCTAGGAGCTCTGTGATGTCATTAAGTACTTTCTTCCCTTTATTCTACCACTCACAGTGCTGATTTCATTGTAAATCACATCCTACTCTGTCTCATAGGATGGCTGCCAGCTACAGTCGGGAGCACAAGCTTCCTCAACTTCAGGGAGGAGGTGACAATGGGACCATTTTCTCACACAACAGTCCAAGTATGCACTCTGTGGTTAGAGGCAGTCGCCTTAGCTTGGACAATGCGGGTGGGATGCACTGGGAAGAAACATTTGCCAAGAATTTCAAAGAATTTGGGTGAATTTCAGGGTGTGTACAAATCATGTAACACTATAAGAAATACTATAAGAAAACTTGGGGCTGGAGAGATGGCTCAGTGGTTAAGAGCACCACCTGCTCTTCCAAAGGTCCTGAGTTCAATTCCCAGCAACCACATGGTGGCTCATAACCATCTGTAATGTGATATGGCGCCCTCTTCTGGCCATATACATGCAAGCAGAGCACTGTATACATGATAATAAATAAATAAATCTGAAAAAAAGAAAAAACTTGTGCCAGGCGTGGTGGTACACGCCTTTAATCCCAGCAATTGGGAGACAGAGGCAGGTGGATTGCTGTGAGTTCGAGGCCAGCCTGGTCTACAAAATGAGTCCAGGACAGCTAAGGCTACACAGAGAAACCCTGTCTCGAAAAACCAAAAAAAAGAAAGAAAGAAAAAGAAAAAAAAAGAGGAGGAGGAGAAAAGAAAAGAAAATCTGTGCAGCCGGCGGCTGGATGAACGCCCACCTGCCCTCCTGCTGTACTCTAGGCTCCACCGTCAGTGTTTCCCATGAACTCCAAGACCCAACTTTGTCATAGTCTGCTGCAGCTCTTCCTTTCTTTTCTGCCCTTTTCTAAAATCCTCCTGACCACCAAGAAAAGATCCCCACTATATCTTTCTTTCCACACCCTGTACCACAAAGTAAGGGGACGCATCGCTGTCCTTTCTCCCTCCCAGACCAACATCTCCACCGCTGTCTGAAATGGTTGCAGAGCACGTGCATATGGCATTGGCTTGACCCCCAGAGATGAAGAAACGAACCCTTTGAGGCTCTCAGTCTGGCTCTAGCACTCTGTGGCTTGCATTTGCTGTCCGCCTCCAACAAGGTGGCTGGTCCCCTCCGTATTTAAAGCTTTGTTTCTGGTGTGGTCTTCCTTCTACTTCCAGAGGCCCAACCAACAAGCTGCTGGCTCCAGTGTTCACACAGGCAGCCTATCCAAATGGGGCTCCATTGTTCCTGCTCTGTGGCTTCCTGACAAGAGCCACATATTTAAGGGAAATTGCCTGGGCCTTACACTCCTTTGCTTACGAGTTCATTTTAAGATCTTTCTTGTCTGTCTGTCTATCCATCCATCTATTCTCTCTCTCTCTCTCTCTCTCTCTCTCTCTCTCTCTCTCTCTCTCTGCACATGTATATGTATGTACACATGTACATGTGCTTTCTAAGAGGAAGAGTTCAGAAGTAAATCTCCCAATTTATACCTCATAGTGAAGGTCAATCTTCTAAGGGAATGGGACCCCAGACTCTTGGGTGACACTGTGAATTGTCTGGATGGAGCCAATAACAACTTCCGGGTGAGACAGGCCAGGCAGGAAGACATGTGCTGCACTAGGAGGGCAGGTGTGGTGGAGTTAGACTAACCCTCACAGGCAGAGGGTCCTAAGACACATCAGGATTCATTCCCACTACAGACCAGCCAGCAAGGTCAGAGGACAGTTTAAAATTCCTTCTTTCTATTGTTGCAATTTTTTTTTAATGTATCACAGTTTCATATGAGCGCAGGTGCCCTGAGCGACCAGGGATCAGAGGTGTGGGGTCTCCTGGAGCTGGAGTTACAGGCAGCTGTGAGCCACCTGCCATGGTGCTGGGACTTAAACATGGGTCCTCCGGAAGAGCAGTAAGTGCTCTTAACTGCTGAGCCATCTCTTCCACCCCACCCACTGAACTGTTTATAGTCAAATGTCTTTGAGTTTTTACTGTCACCCCTAACACTAACCCTAGCCTTAACGGTCACATCACTACCACCATTTGCCTGTACTATTAATTGTACCAAGACTAAAGTTTGTTTTCTCTGTCCTACCCATGCCTTATAGCCCATTTTCTCCTGGAGCCATAGGGACATTGTGTTCTGTATCTTTTAATTGATTGAACATTTTTGATTCCAGGTAAAATTTTTTTTTTAATTCTTTTTGAAATTTCAGAGTGCCCATCACCTCCATGGCTTCCACTCTGAGACAAGGCTTTCAGGCCTGTAGGAAGGACTGGGTTGTTATTTCTTACTCTTTTCTTTGCATATGTTATAAACCACACTTTTAAAAAAACCACACTTTTTTCAGCTTTATTGTGATGGTTTTTTTAAAGTATATGTATATTTGTGTCTCTGAGGTGGAGGGATGTGCATCTGAGTGTGATACCCACAAAATCCAGAACAGGGTGTCAGATCCCCTAAGAGCTGGAGTTACAGGCAGACATGATCTGCCCGGCGTGGATCTTCTGTTGGAGCCATGGGCGTGCTTAGCTGCCGAGCCTAAACGACATCTTTGATTTCCATTGTTAATTTTTTTTTTTTTTTTTTTTTTTTTTAAGGAATGAGAATTTAATGTCGTACTAAGTAATATGAATTCTGAGGCCTTCTGAATTTTTAAATTTGTAGCCAGTTTTTTACATTGGCCAGTTTTTGTTTCTGGTGTTTAAATAGCTGTCTTTTAAAATGTTTTTAAAACATTTTCTTTATCTCAGGGGGAAAAAAAAACAGATTCTTTATACACTTAATTAGATAAATATTTAAATTATGCTTTAATACATTTGAGCGTGTTTTGGAGCAGTCAATTTTATTCTACTGATAGAGGGCCAACCTCGAGTGAGCCTCAGCCAGTTTCACATAAGAAGTGTTGTGGTGAGGTGAGGTCAGTGTGTGGGTCCCTCCTGTCCTCCTGTATAGCTCGTCTGTGTTGGACCTTTCGGCCTCTTGCTCTCGCTGCTTTCCTAGCCACGTCTGTGGAGAGCTGCCTGCATGCTCGCTCACCTTCTCCACCTCCTGAGTCTCACACTCCAACACTCCCTGTTCACAGCTCTGGCCAAAGCCGTGAACCGCATCCCCTCAGCCGCCTCACACTGGCTCCTGCCATCTATCTACATGCATGACTGTTGCACCCTCGCTTCCTGTCTCATTCATAGCTTCTCTCCCTCAGCCCCAGCCTGGCCTGGTTTTCCTTTTACCTCAGTGAGGTGTGATGGTAGAGCCTTATATCCTCTTCCCAGCCCAGCCAGCCCTGTAAGTGCGGCCGCCGTTACTTCAAGGAGTTTGACTTTGATGCCACCGCAGAAGTAACACGTTCGTGACTTGCTCTCTGTCTTTCCCCACACGTCTCTTGCTGTGTTCTCTCAGAACCCAAGCATTTCCTTGAGTCTTTCCGTTGCTTGCTCCATACCAGTATTGTCTCTACCTCTGCAAATTTCCATCACTCCAGCTCACCCATTTTCTAACTCAGTGTCACCTAGTCACTTGGAGAAATAGATGAATTTTCTTGAGATAGAAAGCTTTCTCATCTCTCACCCAATGCAAACTTGTCAGTGCTCTTTTGCCTTCTGAGTAAGTTTGAGGCAGTGACAGAGCCCTCCTGCTTCCAAACTGCATAAAAGACAAAAACAACAGAACAGACCACCATTGCCACAGAACAACGATTCCCCAGACTCCGCACCGGCTACTTCCCACATGGTCTTTGGCCTTCGAATAGTTTGACGTGTTCAGTGTTCTTCCAGAACACTAGTGCTTCACACACTCTCCCAGACTAGAGCAGGTGTCCCCTCTGTGGTCACCTGTCCACCTGTCCTAGTGCTCACCACGAAGCAGTGTAGTTTATTTGTCCCTGTGCTTTTCTTCCTGTTAGACATCGGGAGCCTGCTCAGATTGTCATTGTACCCACCCCTCGCTGCCCCTCACAGAGGCTGCACGTATGTAGCCTGTGTTCTGTTGTACAGATGACCCTTAAACATGTGAGCTAGGCTCTGAGGCTCTGTCACCTCACCTCACTGACTCTCCAGAGGCTAGTTCTGGATCTGGTGAGATAAATTAAGCTGAGCTTAGTGGCTAGGGGTAGGTTCTAGTCCATACCGCCTGCTCTCTAATCTCGGCTCTCACCGGATGGCAGGCTGTGTGGCATCAGGCAGGTCGCTCGGTCTGCTCTAGTGCTGTCTTCAGTAGAAGGAGACGCACCACAGGATGTGGCTGTGAAGGGCTGCTGAAAGTCTTGAGTTTTACCACATGGAAAATATTTTGATCTGTGCCTAAACACTCACTGCGCAACTGTTACCCAGTAAACACAACATTTTTTTATTTCTAAGTTGTAAAACTGAGGCAAGGGTTGAAGTTGGGGAGAAAAGACAGATTCATACAAGCAAAGTGTCAATATTTTTTGTTGGACTATCTAAGGAAATAAGGACTGGTCTCTTTATTGACTATTTTTTTTCCTTTATCACAATGTGATATCTATAGCAGAGACAAAATACTATTTTTATTTATATAAAATAAAGGAGGAGATTGATATCCATCATGACAAGAGAATATTTGTAATTTTCTTTAGCAAAACTATAATTTAAAAATTCTGTGTACACTGTAGATAGAAACTAGCACAGAAAATATTAGTGGTTTTTGGTTTTGGTTTTTCAAGACAGGGTTTCTCTGTGTAGCCTTGGCTGTCCTGGACTCCCTTTGTAGACCAGGCTGGTCTTGAACTTATCGATTTGCCTGCCTCTGCCTCCCAAGTGCTGGGATTAAAGGCGTGCGCCACCACACCTGGTGAAAGGATTAGTTTTTAAAGGACAATTGTTATCTATCTGATAGCTTCTTCTTTATGGTTTCATATATTCAAGTCCATGTTTGAATAGTAAATATTCCATTAAAGTGATAATTATGTAAGAAAATAAATAATAAGTAACATTTTTACTCATTTTTTTTCCTTTAAGAAAGGGTTGTTTTGGGGAGGGGGGTTTTTTGGTTTTGGTTTGGTTTGGTTTTGTCCTAGACTCACTTTGTAGACCAAGCTGGCCTCAAACTCACAGAGATCCCCCTGCCTCTGCCTCCTGAGTGCTGGGATAACAGGCATGTGCCACCACACCCTGCTTGAAAAGCTCTTACTTGGTATCAGATTGCATTATGTGTTTATATTTTAGCTTCCAGCCCACAGAAGTCCCTAATTTCTATTCTTTTTTTTTCTCCCCAATTTATTTTAGAGCTGGTGCTTCAGGAATCCTGCTCAGAATGACATTGGGAAGCGAGGTGGCGTCTCCTCTTCAGGCTGTGTCTTCCTACACCACCACTGGCAGGAACGTTCTAAGATGGGACCTTTCTCCAGAGCAGATAAAGACCAGGACAGAGGAGCTCATCTCACAGACGAAGCAGGTGTATGACACCGTGGGGACAATCGACCTAAAGGAAGTAACTTACGAAAACTGCTTGCAGGTGCTGGCCGATGTGGAAGTTAAATACATAGGTGGGTGAAGACACAAGTGAATCGGAGTTTCATTTTTGTGAATTCACAGCCGTTTGGCCCTTTTTTTTTTTTTTTTTTTTTTTTTTGTCTGAACAGCTAATTATCCAGTTTTACAAGAAATTACTCTTACACGGGGTGATTACTGCTCAGAGCTGCGTGACGTAGGTCTGTGAGCCTCGTTAGGTGCTACACCGCGTGTGCTCTCCTTAAAACCCTGCTTGCTACACATCAGAGCTGCTGAGAGCCTCCTGCCCTTGCCTAGAAATTCATTCCAAAGAAGTAGCAAAGGTGGGGCTGGAGAGATGGCTCAGAAGTTAAGCACTCCCTGCTCTTCCAAAGGTCGTGAGTTCAAACCCAGCAACCACATGATGGCTCACAATAATGAGATCTGGGACCCTCCTCTGGCGTGCAGGCATTACGTACAGGCAGAACATGTTACATACAGACAGAACACTGTATACATAGTAAATAAATAAATCTTTTTAAAAAGAAAGAAAGAAACAAAGAAAGAAACAAAGAGAACAAAGCAAGATTCTTACATAAATTAACATTTAAATGAGACTGTTTTCATACCAAAGTCTGAGAAACCAGCCTTAAATGTCAGCCGATACAGAATCACAGTGTTGAAGAATTAGAGACACAGTTTGGTAGTTAGATAGGTGATGAAATTCCATCCTTCATAAGTCTATGTAGCCACTGAAATCATTGTTATAAACAGTATATAAGAGCATAGGAGAAGCATGCAGAAGGAACCTGGGAGCCTGGGGCAGAGGATTGTGGGAGTTTAAAGGCAGCTACTGTTGTGTAGTAAGTACAAAGCTAGCTGGGGCTACAGACCGAGACCAACAAACCGCACATGGAGGGAAACTGTTAATGGTGTTATTTCTACTGTGATTCTCTAGGAAAGCAGAGCCACCAGGGTATATGCATGCTGTAGAGAGATTTCTCTCTGGAGCTGGCTCACACAAGCATGGAAGACAGCAAGTCTAAACCATGCAGGGTGGGCCTGCAGTCCCACAACCGTGCGGTGTGACACATAAAGGCAGTCAGTCTACCAGAGAATTCTTCCTTATTTCTTGTGCTATCAGGCCTCAGTTGGTTGCATGGGGCTACTCGCCCGTGGAGGCCTGTGAACTCCACTTCCCCAGCTCAGTGCTAGTGTCAGCCAGAAGTGCCCCAAGTCAGCACGTAAAGTCCCTCATCACAGCGATTAGTGTCCAGGGTGCGATGCCTACAGTTGAGTTTTCTTCACTCGTTTCTCCATCTTCGCTTGTGTAACTTAAACACATCCTCAGGCTTATACAAGTGAAGACTCACTTTGCTTACCTCTAAGAATCAGACATATTTCTAAAGGATAATTGTGACTAAACAACCTTAGCTGTGAGTCCACGCTTCACTAAAAATACATTTTTAAAAAGCTGCAAACTGGATGTCATAAGCATTTGTATGTGCTCTAGAAGTTGAAAGGCAGTCCAAATCGAGTGCAGCTCTCTTGGCTGGTCCTTCTGCCCTTAGCCCCTTGCCATCTCCTGGTCACCAGTGTTTGCTACCCTACACACCACTGTCATAAGGACTTGGGGATTCTCTCGTCCCTCTGAGTTTGCTTTCATATCTGTTCCCACTACAAGCCTCCCCTCTCCGCTTAGTGGCTACTGTGTCTTCTCAGGTCTTACTGTAAACTGCAGAGTGAAGGATCTGCCTAGTCCATTTGCAGGTCACAGGGATGGGGACAGTCCCTGTTATGCAGGGCGTTTCCAGCAGCAGAGGTTTGTTCTTGGCTGAGATTGTCATTTCTTCTTCAGTTACTGTTCCTTAGCCAGCTACTGTGCCAGCCTGTCTGCGTCTGACTGGGAAGAGAGAAAACAGTGAGGGCAGGAGGAGGCACAAAGTCATTTAAAAACGGTTCCCTTGAGTCCTGGGTTTCCCCAGTAATGAATATTTTAAATGTGTATAGAAGTTTGTGGTATTTATTCTTGCTCTCCATAAATTTACCTTTAACCAGTAAGCCTCTGAGGGATCGGACTTCTCAAAACTAACTCCCTCTTACCTGCCTGTCCTGGGGTGCACGCTGCAATGGCTGTGCGTCTCCTTCATTCAGTGTCTGGCTGGGCACAGACAGCGTTGTTTACAGCTTGGCAGGGAAAATGTAAGTCTGCTTCCAAGTTAGTGTGAGGAAGGAAGGAAGGAAGGAAATGGCCCTCGGAGTATTGTTCAGGGTTCTTTCTAGTTTCTGGCTCCTGCACGGTATGGTGTTAACCATTTAGGTTCTTGAGAAACTTTCATAGCTTTTTAATAAGCCAAAATTGTAACTATATTATTACCTATAGTTCTAAAGCAGTGTTCTATGTATGAAGATTTTAATCTGTGTTAACATTTTCCCTTAAGTCGAGTGCTACAACATAATTACAGAATCTGATATTTTAAAGAAATGTATATACATTGTGTAGCTGGGGGAATGGTTCAGTGATACAAATTATGCATTTATTTTGCTGTTTCTGACATGATTTCCATAGCTTTACTGGTTGCAGTGTTTTAAGAAGACCATCGTGAGTATTTTACTGAACTATTTCTTACTGAGTAAAGGAAATCTACTCTATATCGCTTGTGTCATTTTTTCCAGTTTATAAAACAGGCAAAACTCTGATCATAAACCCAAACATGGTGTTGTATGCCTGTATTGTAAACACACAGGAAGCCAAACAGGAGAGTTCAAGGCCAGCCTGGGCGATATAGTGAGACTACATAGTGAGACAGTAGATGTATTCCTTGTCACAGCGCAGCCACAGCCATCACTGAAAGTTCTGTAGTGACAGTTACGTCCCTCTAATATCAGAGATTTGTGTCCGATTAAAGAATATGAAAACCCCATGGCTAACTGTAACATGTGAAGATTAGAGCAGACCATTGCCACTGTCACTTAATAGGCGCAGCCACAGTACCTGGATGCTCGCTGGACGTATCTAGAATTTCATGTTTATTTGATACGTGCACTCCGGGTGTGGTCTGTAATTGAGATGGATTCTTCAAGGAGTCTCTAGTAGGGGAAACGATTAAGAACTTTTTTACACAAACTCCTTCCTGCTGCATTGATTGGCTTGGTTTGTAAATATCCGGCATTCCCGCCGCCGGGTCCCCTGCTTTCAGTCTCTTATTTTTGACAACACACTAGGCCCTTCCTCTTCTAGAGTCATTCTCCACAGCATAGCACCTTGTGGTCTAGCCCTTGGGAGCTGCTGCCTTCTGACCCAGCACCCCTCTCACTGACGACCCACAAGCTCTGCCATCCATTCTTACGCACCAGGTCCCCGCCTCTTCAGATCGTAAGACACCTACATCCTCACAGTTCAGTCAGTCAGTTAGGCCCTGAGTGTACTTCGATAAGGGCCGAGACATGGCCTTACTGTTAACCTGACAAGTCCTGTGCTACCCACCAGTTCTTCTTTTATCCACAGTGGAGAGAACCATGCTGGACTTCCCTCAGCACGTGTCACCTGACAGAGAAGTGCGGGCTGCCAGCACAGAAGCAGACAAAAAGCTTTCTCGGTTTGACATCGAGATGAGCATGAGAGAAGATGTATTTCAGAGAATTGTCCGTTTACAAGTAAGTAATAAATTACAAGTAAGAGAGCCCTTGAAAAGGAATAAGAGAATGTCCCTCAGTAGAAGAATGGATAAAGAAACTGTGGTACATATACACTATGGAATACTACTCAGCTATTAAAAACAAGGAATTCCCGAAATTTGTGGATAAATGGATTGAACTAGAGATGATCATAATGAGTGAGTTAACCCAGAAGCAGAAAGACTCAAATGGTATATACTCACTTATATCTGCATACTAGCCCAATGGACATGTCCCATGAAAGCCTTCCCTTACCAGGAAACTGGGACCGAGGGGAGGACATCCTATTGGGACTCTAGATGAGAGAACAATGGGTGAATAGCAATGTAGAAGGATCCAGTGGGTTCTAGAAACCTACAAGTAGAACATTATGATAGGCAGATTTGGGTCATGGGGTCCCGCTCAAACTAAGGCCCTAGCCAAGGACAATACAGGCGGAAAAATTTAAACCCCTACCCTGATCTAGCCCATGGACAAGACAGTCTCCACACTTGAGTGGAGAGAGGGATTTGACTTTCTCAAGTACTCTGGTGCCTCACATCTGACTATGTCCCCTGGCGGGGGAGACCTAGTGGCACTCAGAGGAAGGACAGCAGGTCACTGAGAAGAGACTTGATACCCTATGAGCATATACAGAGGGAGGTAATCCCTCTGAGGAACAGTCATAGGGGAGGGGAATAAGGGGAAAATGGGAGGGAGGGGAGAATGGGAGGATACAAGGGATGGGATAACCATAGAGATGTAACAAGAATAAATTAATTTAAAAAAAAAAAAAAAGAAAAAGAATAAGAGAAAACCTAGGGCTAAAGAGAAAGCTCAGCAGGGCGAGTGCTTGCTGCTCTTGCAGAGGACTCATGTTTGCTTCCAAGTGCTCACACTGAGTGGCTCACAGGCTGCCTTAGCCCCAGCGCCAGGGCATCCAAACCCTCTTCTGGCCTCTGTGTCATGTGTACTAGCATACCCATACACAGATGCACATAAACACATTTTTTTAAATTAAGAACCTGGGCGCTGAGTGTAGTTCATGGTAGAGCACAAATATGTATGTGCTGGGCCCTGGCTTTAACCTTTACTACTAAAAGAGTAAAAAAGTACTTGAAAATCCTAGAGTTTGTTTCCAACAGTTATAGTAATTGGCACTGTGTAGTAATTTCCTGTGTTGTTTTATATCCGTCAGGTCTGTGTTGTGTTCTTAGTTGCATTCACTGAGAATTAAAGACTGCATATAGAAGGATGCACATCCACAGAATCGAAGCTGTTTGGTTTTGTTTTTTGAGACAGGGCCTCTCTGTGTAGCCTTGGCTGTCCTGGACTCACTCTGTAGACCAGGCTGGCCTCCAACTCACAGAGCTCCACCTGCTTCTGCCTTCCGAGTGCTGCTGGGATTAAAGGTGTGCGCCACCACCACCCTGACTAGAATGTAAGCCTTTTAAAGCTATCATGAACTTGTTAGCTCAATGGAAAAACCTCTTAGAGTTTTCAAACTATTGCAAAGTTTATAGTAGACCAAGTCAATTATTAGATGCCTGAGGATCTTGTGGTTGAACTGTAGTATTGATAATAACTGCTGATGGCAGAGCCATTCTCCGTCTTATCTCCCTAACGTTTCCAGGACTCGGCAGAGATCTCAGTGCTGAGTGTTCTAGGTGAATCTGCCTGGGATGCCATTGATGTCTTAATTCCGAGTGCACAGTTGCCTCCTGGCATTGTAAGCACGCCTTTCTTCAAATTCTTACTTTCCCGACATTTCCCAGCATTCCCATAAAATTACTGAAATTTTCATTTGGGCTTTATCTTGCATGTTTCTTTCTGCAAAACCAGAAATATAAAAAACCTTTTTTTAATGGCAAGAGTTGAAAGAAGGTTTTCTTTCTTTTTGTTTTTGTTTTTGTTTTTGTTTTGTTCTTGTAAGGTTAAAAGGGAAGGAAGGAATGGAGGAAGGGCGCTTATGTAGTGTTATGAGACAGAGAACCTCCCAAATGCCATCTACTCCTGGGCATAGGACCGCTGTTAGACCAGTGGGACTCTATTGGACAAAACTAATTTTCTTTCTTTCAATTTTTTTATTT
>OU015758.1:23478619-23493484 GCA_907169655.1 Acomys percivali | reverse complement strand
CTCTTCCTCACAGCCTTGCCTGTAGCCGGCTCTTCCTCACAGCCTTGGCTTTTAGCTACCTGAGTACCCTCTACTCCTTTTTGTTTCTGCTTGAAAGTCTTGTCTTCCTTTTTGGCCTGCTTTTGGGGCTGTTTCAGTTTCTGTTTTTTATTTTTTGTTTCTTGCCACCTTCACAGCCCAGTATGGCACCTGCAGCTCCTTCTCCAGACCCTGACCCTACGCCTAATTTTAAAACTATGTCTAGTCTTCTCGTCATAGCCAGTACTTTTACAGCTTACAATTCTGTTGGGCCTTGAACAGCTCGGGAACTCAGATGTAAAGCGCCAGCAGGTCTACCCTGGCTTGGTGCCCTTGCTTTTGTTTCATGTGCCTGTCTTGTCTAGTACCTAATGACTTCGTCCCTCTTTGTTCTCAGTGCTGACATTATCTGTTAGTAGATTGTTTTGCTTTACATATGGCTTAGAGGTCTTGGAAGCTCTTTGTATATTTCCTTTAAATAAGTAGGGACATGAAAAATGCCACGTGGAACATTCACTATATTCTCTTATAGTTCCTCCCAAAGAATGTGACCCACACAGTGTGTGTGTGTATGTGTATGCGTGTGTGCATGCGCGCGCTCGCTCTTGGGGGCATCATAGGACTGGTGAACACTTGGCCCAACCTGTGGGGGAGCTGTGGTGCCACATTGTGTCAGGGTTGTCAGGCAGGTTGTTGTGCCCACCAGCCCAGGAAGTCAGGCCTTGGCCTGAGGTTGTCTTCCTTAGACCTCTCATTAGCACAGTCAATGTCATGGGGATGGAGGAGGAATAGAAAATGCAAATGGAACAAATAAGCAAGTTCTTTCTCTATTTTAGTATGTGCAGTAGACCCCTGTAACACATTCTGGTGTCTCTCAACATTAGCAAATTCATTTCATGAATCCATTTCTTAGCATTCAGAGTTCTTTCAGCATTATAATGTCTTCTTTGTTACATTTTTTTCTTTCTTTTTTTTTTAATCAAGCTAGGTGTGGTGGCTCATGCCTTTAATCCCAGCACTTAGGAGGCAGAGGCAGGCAAGTTTGAGCCAGCCTGGTCTACAAAGAAAGTCCAGGACAGCCAGGGTTCTGTGAAACAGAGAAACCCTGTCTTAAAACTACAAAACAAAAACAAACAAACAAACAAACAAAAAAAGTCAAACTAGGCATGGTGGCTCACAACTTTAATCCCAGTACTCAGAAAACAAAGGTAGTTAGAGGAGGAGGAGGAGGAGGAGAAGAAGAAACAACAACTAGATATATGAAACTCTTGTGAAAAAGAGATTTTGGGCTAAGGGACCAAAAGTTTGGAGGGAATTTTTAAAAAGAACAATTCATTTGCTGAATGTGGTCGCACTTGAATTTAATGCCAGCTCTCAGGAGGCAGAGGAAACTGATCTCTGTGACTTTGAGACCAGCCTGGTCTACAGAGTTAGTTCTAGGACAGCCACAGCTACATAGTGAGGCTCTGTCTTAAAATAAAACCTTATTTTTATTATGAGGTTTTAAAGAATTAACAGTGAATTAAGAATGATGATGAAATAATAAGGAAAAATCAATAAACTAAACATTTGAAGAACTTTTCACGTTTGACATCTGTGTGGTCTTAAATTTGACCTCGGTTTTCTTTACAAGCATGTGGGATGTGAAACACAAACATGCATAAAACGCTGAGTTAGGGGAAGTAAGTCTCGTCCGCACAGGTATCGATCAGGGTGCCTACCATCAGATCATCTGAATTAGACACCTTTGAAGAAGAGAGGCCTTGCCTGAGGAGACCCGTGAGGTCTGAGGGCCACAGTCCTCGTTCACAGAAGAAATTAAAGTCCATCAGAACAGGCTAGCACAGTGGTTCTCAACCTGTGGGTCGCGCTCCTTTGGTGGTTGAATGACCCTTTCAGAGGAGTCGCATATCAATCAAATGTTTACATTTCGATTCGTAGTAGTAGCAGAATTGCAGTTATGAAGTAGCAATGAAAGTAATGTTATGATTGGGGGTCACCACAACATGAAGAACTGTATTAAGGGGTGGCAGTGTCAGGAAGGTTGAGAGCGTTGCCTCTTTGCATTTAGCAGATTCTCATGTGAGAACTCTGACTCACTGGGGATTATAGAGAACATAATACTGTGAGAGACGGTGGCACAGCAGTGGGGTTAGCAAGTGCATTTTAGGAGCGCCTCAGTCTTCCACAGGCCTGTGGAGACTTCCTGAGACTTCAGCGTCTGTGTAGAACGTCTGATTACTGAGTCGCAGTTTTGTTCAATGTCATTTTTATGGCAAGTGAAGTATCTCAGTATGCTAATTGGCTTACTTAGACTCAATTCAAAGTTCTCTTCTCTCAGCATATTCTTCTACCTGTTTGTACTTGTCCCGTTCATTTTGAGAGTATGTGGGTTTAATTTTGATGTAGACTGAATGCTACACTTACGCTCCTGAGTGTCTACCTACCGATGTGGGAGTGTAGTCCTACTGTGAGAACCCGCATCAAGCGCAGCCATGGAGTAGCCATGAATGCCCCTTACACCAGCTGATAGGACCAGGTGTGTGCCTTAGCACCTCAAGGCCAGCTGTCTGCTGTGGACCTCAACTTCTAGGTCCTTAGCAATAACCCCAGCTCTGGCCAGGTCCTGCTCACCGTACCACACATGGTTGCGGCCTCGCTGCTTCCCCACCCCCACTCAGCCTCACAATTGCAGTGTCATTCTATCCAGAGACCCCTGTTGTCACGCTCACACTTCAGGACACACTTCCTGGCACTGTTGAAATGTCATCCGCATCAACATTGTGACTTGAACTGCTCACCGTCCCTGTGGGAGCCAGTCCATAGCCGAATGGTCTCCCCAGACGCTCTGGGTTTCTTCCCATCGCGGACACCTGCTGCTGCTAGGATCCCTGTAAGTGCCACAGCCAGCTCAGGAGAGTTCCAGCTGCAGTCATGCCCACAAACTCACAATTCCGCGAGACGCACAGGGAGCTTACAGTGTCCTTCTCCTCTGCTGAGACTCCACTCAGGAAACACTGAGTAATGTTGGGGGTGCTTTAGTTCTGTGGCAGCGATTGTTGCTTGGTGGCCGATGTGAGGTACTGTTTCTGTTCCGAGTGGAGGCGCTTGAAACACAACTCTGTTTACCTGCCTGTCGCCAGCCATCTCAAATGCCGCTCCTAAAACTGAATGCCATTCATTAAAAGCCTAATCAGCTGGGAATTTGGACACCACTCAGAGGTGGACAGCCCTAGTCTTTCATGGAGAAAATCTCCAACTGACAGGAGGTCTGTCAGCTCCAGTGACAGAAGGCTGTCATTGTCCCTCAGCCAAAGTGAGTCCTTTGTACCTGCTGAGTCTGTCTGGAGTCACACTTTCTCCCAGGGACCCTGAGCTCACCAGCCCTTAGATACACTCCACACATCCTGAGACTTGTCGTGGCTGGAGAAATTTCCCAGCTTCCTCCAGGGCCTTCTGTTCTTTGGAGGCTAGCAGTTTCCTTCTGTTTTTGTGGGGTGCTGACTCATTTTCCCCAGATACTTGGGCATATGCAGCCTGCTGTAGTTCCTTGATCTCCCTTGCCAAGTGACAGGAAGGCAGTTTTGAAGTATTGGAGCCGCTTGCTGGGGTTTTATCCAGCTGCCCTTGTTTGGTATTTTGGCAACAGAGTCCTAGCCAGCATTTGTGCAGAATTCGCCCCATTGTTTCTCTTCCTGCAGCTCAAGTGGAACCAGGTTAACAAATGACAGAAAATTAAATCCAGATGATTTGCAGTAAGAACTGTGTTATGAAAAAAAGAGCATTGGTCATACAGCTGCTCAGAATGAGAGGATGCAAATGGATCCATTATCACACACCTTCCAGGGCTCGGCACTCTCAGTTCTGAGGCAGGGCAAGGCTATGCTGCGTAGCTTTTGATTTATTTGATATTTCTGTTTTAAATTAGAAGCTCACCAAAGCATAAAAGAAATTAGGTCTTCAGTAGAGCCTGCTGCATAATCACCTGTGTTTCGTGGCCCCACAGAGAAGGTGGCTGTATCGCACTGGCTTTGGCCTGGGAGCTGATTGTTTGCCTGTGTGCTGTTAACACCAGAACCCACCAGACGTGCTTGTTAATTTCAGGAAACGTGCGACTTGGAGAAGATAAAGCCTGAGGCCAGGCGATACTTGGAAAAGTCAATTAAAATGGGGAAAAGGAATGGTTTGCATCTTTCAGAGCAAGTGAGAAATGTGAGTTTATCTTTCTTTTTATTTTTTATTAATAAGTTTCAGTCTTTGACAGTTTCATATATGTATAAGCTGCATTCTACCTCCTCTAACACACACATACCCCTCATCTCCATCCACCCCCGTCATTTTCTTATTGAGGAGAAAGAGAAAGAAATGCAACAAGAACAAACAAATAGGTAGAGAGGAGTTTTCATAGAATAACCTATGATAAAAATCATTTACAATATGTTTCGTATTTGGTGTTTTTACTTTTCTTTTTTAAAGGATTTATTTTAACCTTTAATCATGTGTGTGTGTGTGTGTGTGTGTGTGCTGATACCCACAGGGCCCGGGCAAGAGATCCTGGTGCCCTGGAGCTACAATTACAGAAGCGGCTGTGAGCTGCCCAGTGGGATGCTGGGTATTGAACAAGGGTCCTCTGGAAGAGCTGCATGCGCTCTCAACCACTAAGCTAGCTCTTTAGGATAGGATGCTCTGTGATTAATATATAATAATATATATAATCCCTCACAGGAAGAGAGATTAACCACTGAAAATCACAGCTCAAATACCGTCTTGTGGAAGGCAAATCAAGTCTTCCAGGCTCTGTGATAAACTCAACTGTTTAATTAGCCTCATTCTCCTTGGACAGGAAATACAGCCCATGATTTATTTCCAGGTCATTCACATAGACTGCAAACTGGAAATAAGTTTGACAGATGTCCAAACCAAATTTTATTTGGTAACTGATGTCATCCTGGCAGATACTACGGAAGGCGGCATGGGATGTCACATCTTTCTATCACCTGAGTGTCCTTTGATCGCTTGTGTCCTGGTCATTCTAACTGGACAGCTGATGTTACTCGCTTGACTTTTTGACTTCCTGGTCAACCCTCCACTCTTGTGTACATGAAAAGTAGTAACTGAGCTATAATTGGTTGCAGCAAACAGAATCTCATTTAAGCAACTTAAGACATCCTGTCAGAAAACTTTAGAGGTAGAGACAGCTTTGCGTGTTTTGTCTCTGGCCACCTGACTTTCTGTTTCTCTGCTCTGTCTTCTTCAATGTTAGTGTTTACTTAAAAAGAAAAGAAAGAAAAAAGCCTACTGATCTAAACGCTGCCGTTGAGACACACATTGAACTCTGTCTCCGGGTCTCGGTGCCCCACAGTAAATCCTTTGCCAAAGTCCCACTTTGCTTGATGTCAAGTAGACTTCATTATCCAACACTTGCAGCAGAATGAGGCTGTCTTAAGTTTTTCCTGTGCTCCTCTGTCATCCCCTGGATCTCCTACCCAAGACTTTTCTGGAATTGTTAGAGGAGTACAGATGTGGGCTGTTGGAATCAGTCATTCCTGCAGGAAGATGCTGTGGTGACCTAGTGACACTGAGGACACAATCCTGGAATGGTCACTTTCAGGTCCTCTGAACTATGTGACTGGTCTAGAATGGGGAAGTGAGGATGATGAATTGGGGGTGCAGCAAAGTGTGTTTAGGCACTAGTAGATGGACGGACAGGACAGCTGCCTCACAGAATGTTTCTAAGAAAGGACTTCTGAGATAAGACAGAGTTTGACTTCACATAAGATTGAAACATGTTAGCTGATAGAAATGAAAATGAAAGGTTGTTTGCATTGTTAATGCCCCGTCTGTCTTCCTTCCCTTCAGGAAATCAAATCAATGAAGAAAAGAATGAGTGAGCTGTGCATCGACTTCAACAAAAACCTCAATGAGGATGATACTTCCCTTGTATTTTCCAAGGCTGAACTTGGTAAAAATTTGCCATTTTGCTAGAATGAATTCTATCACCTCACATGTTCCAACCTAAGTTAAAATTCAAAGAATTACTTTAAAAATTGTCCAATATCACAGCTGGAGAGATGGTCAGTGGTTGAGAGCACCAGATGAGCTTGCTGAGGACCTAGGTTCGATTCCCAGCACCCACGTGGTTAATCTTTCCTGGGAACTTACACTGGTGTTTGTTTAACAGCCTTCAAGCCTCAACAGCTTTTCTGCCTCCCATGTCTCCCACACTGTAAGCGATTCCCTTACTCTGGGGGTCTCTTCTCCCCACTTTGGCCTAATTTTGCCCGTTCTCCATTAAAATACCATCTGCACAGGTGCGCCAAAACATTTTCCTCTTTCAAATTGTCATTTCCTGAGCCACCTGGCCCATCGCAACACAACTCAAATAAGATCATACAGTTGTCCTCCCTGCCTGAGTGTCAGCTACCACAGCCGATCCCTCGGGCTGCTGAAGAGAACCGTGCCACCTGAGGAAGCCGGAAATGAGTGGGGATTGACGTGTGAGGACATCTTTTTGCAGGTGCTCTCCCTGATGACTTCATTGACAGTTTAGAAAGAGCAGATGACGACAGGTACAAAGTCACCTTAAAGTACCCCCACTACTTTCCCGTCATGAAGAAATGCTGTGTCCCCGAAACCCGAAGGAGGATGGAGATGGCTTTTCATACACGGTGCAGACAGGTACCGTAAATGTCTTTATTTTCATCTTAACTGAAGATATTAGGGAAAGGGTGTGTTTTGTTTGCCAGTGAAGTCAGCTCAGCGGCCGACAGTCCTGTTGGCAGGCAGACTGCATTTACTAATTCCACATACCTACGAGGCTTTTAGCTTTTTCAGTTCCTGGTTGTCAGTTTCCTGGGTGTGCCACAAGCTAGACTGCTATAGTAAAACTAGGGCAGATGAAAACAAACAAGTTGCATCCCTTTCCTGAATTGGAAGGCCAGAGCTGGTAAGGAATCTCTCTTCCTTAACAGGTAACCAACCACCCAGATAGGTTCTAGAAATTACTATTACTCAGCCTGGGGAAGAACGGAGAGAGTACAGACCACACATCCTTAAAAACCTGTCTCAGAAAAGTTATACAACAAAACAACAACAAGAAACAACAACAAATAGCATCCATCAGCACAGACTGTGTGGTCATCTCTAGTCACAAGGGAAGCTGCGATGCATAGTCTTCAGTTGTCGGGCTCTGCTCACTTACTATCTAGGGCTCAAACAGCAAGATCTCTGCTTGCCGTGCAGCCACCCCATCAGAGTGTCTCATGATGTCGAAGGCTAAGAAAGGAAAGACAGGTAATTAGCCCTCTCACCCCAGTCCACACCCAGAGCTAGAATAGGAACAGAATAATCACACGGATGAACAGACGGACAATGGGAAGAAAAAAGCAAAGCCAAACCAGGTGTGGTAGTGCACGGCCTTAATCCCAGCAGACGCAGGTGGCTCCCTGTGAGGCAGAGTCCAGCCTGCTATGTATGCCAAGCTCCTCGACCACCAAAGATACATGGTGGGGCCCTATCTCAAAAAAACAAAAAAGGAGGAGGAACAGAAACGTGGTAGATTTATAGACATTTTCGAAAATCACTTGGCAAGAAGCCCTTTACCAGCTGTATTCCATGCCCCCTACATTTGTGTACAGGGAGTTCTCTCTTGACTATTTTCCCTCGTGGCCACATCTTAGGGGACTGCTAGGCAGACTCCTACTGTTTGAAATACAAGGGCTAGGAACCAAATAGCCATAGTATTTTGCATGTCCTTGATATAAAACATCTTTAAAAACTTAGCTTCTCATATGTTAACCTCTAGGCAGTTAAAACAGCTGCACCCAAAAACTGCTTTTGTTCACAGTTCCTGCCAAGTCTTATTAACTGATTCATTTCTACATTTGTTCCTCTGTCTAAAAGGCTTTGCTTTGGGGCCTTTTGGAAAAGGTAAGCTTTTGCAAGGAAAAAAATAAATAGGCAGTGTTTTCCAGTCAGGTCTCTGAAGTGACGGTGGGAGTGCAGCACAGCCGGCTTCTCCGCAGTGTGAATCCTCAGGGCAGGGCCCTCGTCGTCCATCGTCCTTCTTTGCATTCTCGTCTTATAAACTAGCAAGTTCTTTGAACCTGTCTCTCTCCCGTAAATTTTTCTAAAAGTAGCAGTTAGTGACAAAGATTATTATTTTTCCCAAGCAATTCCTCTAAGACCTAGTAATTATAGGGCATTTCTTCAAAGTTATGGCAAGCAACAGCTGCAGCAAATATTACCCATAGCATTATATATCTATACATGTATATATGTGTGTGTGTGTGTATATATATATGTATATATATCCATATATATAATTGCTTTCTGCTTCTATACTTTTTTCATTTTTGTTACAGCAGCATTTTACCCACATCAGTACCAATATTCCATAGGATCTTTACAGAGCCAATCAAAAGCATAGAAAGTCAAGCTATAATGTGGATTTGAGGCTAGCCTGTACTATAAAATGAGCCCTTGTAGCAGGGCGTGGTGGCTCATGCCTTTAATCTGGGAAGGCAGAGGCAGGTGGATCTTTGTGAGTTTGAGGCCAGCATGGTCTGCAAAGTGATTCCAAGACAGCCAAGGCTACACAGAGAAACCCTGTCTGGGGGGGGGGGGCTTGTCTCGAAATCAAAACAAGCTGAGACAAGCAAGTTCCTGTGAATTTGAAGCTAGCCTAGGTTACATTGTATGGCACATCTTAACACCCCCCCCCCAGACACAAACACACACACACACACACACACACACACACACACACACGAATGAAAACACAGCTTTGGGGCATGGCTTGGTGGGCAAAAAGGCTTTGCAAGCATGATGACCCACACAAAAACAGCTGCAGAGGCACACGTGTGATCCCAGCAGTCTTACAGTGAGATGGGAGGCTGAGGCAGGAGAATCACCTGGAAGCTCATGGACCAGCTAGCCAGGTATGCAGGGCAGCAGTAGAAACAGGAGAGACCCTGCCTCAACAGAGTGGAAGCCAGAAACTGGATTCAGAGAGTTGTCCTCAGACCACCACATACGTTCTTCGGTGTGCACATATTTCTTAGCACATACACACAAGTAAATTATTTAAAATTTTGTATATAAATGAAAAGAAATTGGTTCATAAATAGTTTGCTGAGTTGATTGTTGGGATTAATAATTTCTTTGACATTATAAGAATTACTTTTCCAGGGCTGAAGAGATGTGTCAGTACTCAGGAACAGTTACTGTGGTAGCAGAGGACCCAGGTTTGCTTCTCAGCATCCACATGCTGTCTCACAACCCTGAGTTAATCCAGCACCAGGAAATCTGATGACCCATTGGGACCCCTCAAGCACCAGGCACAGCAGGCAAAACACTCATACATAAAAATAAAATACTTTTTTATTTTATTTTATTTTTTGGTTTTTCGAGACAGGGTTTTACTGTGTAGACTTGGCTTTTTTCTTTCTTTCTTTCTTTCTTTCTTTATTTATTTATTTATTTATTTATTTATTTATTGCCAGGCAGTGGTGGCGCACACCTTTAATCCCAGCACTTGGGAGGCAGAGGCAGGTGGATCTCTGTGAGTTCAAAGCCAGCCTGGTCTACAGAGTGAGTTCCAGGACTCCCAGAGCTGTTACAGAGAAACTCTGTCTCAAAAAATAAAACAAACAAAAACAAAAAAAGATTTATTTATGTATTATGTATACAGTGTTCTGCCTGCATGTGCACCTGCACATCAGAATAGGACACAGGATCTCACTATAAATGGTTATGAGCCACCATGTGGTTGCTGGGAATTGAACTCAAGACCTTTGGAAAAATAGCCAGTGCTCCTCTCCTCTGAGCTATTTCTCCAGCCCTACTTTTTTCTTTTAAAGTAAGTTTTCCTATGATTCTGAAGCTATCACTTGGGGTAGTGAGTTCCAGGCGTGTCAGGGCTACAGTTTTTGCTTCTCAAAAAGAAGCAAAACAAATAAGTAAGTGTGTGCGTGCGTGCGTGCGTGCGTGCGTTGTTTCTGAATATTTTGGTACCAAATAGAAAATATGTTGAGGAAAAGCCTATAAAAATTATTTTAAATGTAAAATACCATAGTATGTTCTTCTATTTCTGCTATTTAAACAAATACTATAGGCTGGGTAACATAAACAGATTTATTTTTTATGATTTTGAGGGCAGGAAATTCAAGATGCTATGTGCTCACTTGAAAAAAGGAAAAACTTTTAATCGCAGGGGAACAGGGCAAAAAGTGCCTAAGGTGGTTTCTTCAGCTCTCTTGTAGGCTACCGATCAGTTAGTGAAGATAGCGCTAAAAGGTCCCATCTCTTAGGACCGCACAGTACAAATTAGTGTTTAACGTTCTAGAGGAACCTTCAGACAGTAGCATGTAAATTAAGCTTATGTACGATGTTCTCGAACCATCACCAACACCTGCTCACAGACCTTTTCACAATCTCTAACTGAAACTGCATTCATCACAAGCTAAGTCCCCATTCAATGCTCTGCTGTCCATGTCTGTAAACTTAAGAGGCTGCGAGAAACTCACATGTATCTTGTGACTCACATTTACTTAGCATAGTGTCATAAAGGCTTACACACTGAAGCGTGTCAGAATGCCCTCCCTTTTCAAGGATGAATTATATGTCGCTGTATAGGTGTACCACGTTTTCTTGATCCAGTGTTCTGTCCCTGGGTACTTGTGTTGTTTCCATGGTTTTACTATTGCGTAGTGGTGCTTTGAACACAGGTATCTGGAGATGTCTATTGTGTGTGTGCTCTCAGTTCTTTTTTTTGTTGTTGTTGTTGTTGTTTTGTTTTTGTTTCGAGGCAGGGTCTCTCTGTGTAGCCCTGACTGTCCTGGACTTGCTCTGTAGACCAGGCTGGCCTTGAACCCGCAGACATCCGCCTGCCTCTGCCTCCCGAGTGCTGGTATTAAAGGCGTGCGCCACCACATCTGGTGTATGTGGAACTAGGGCTCAGACCTCAGGTTTCATAAATGTCAGGCGAGCACTTTATTCTCAGCCCATCTCTGTATAACTTCTGAAGAATCACTGAACATTTTACATTCTCATCAGCAATACACAAGGTTCCAGTTGTCCTGCATCCTTATCATCACATTGTTTTCCGTGTGTGGATATAGAAAAGCAAGGCAAAGTGGTGTGAAGTTAAGATGGTAAACTTTATGCTGTGTATAATTTCCCATAAACACATCAGAAAATTGTAACTATGAGTATTTGAGTTGTAACTATTATATAATTGAAAATAGGTGAGAAATCACAGTGGTTCATGAAGCACATTTTTGCTCTGAGTTTACATTCGCCATAGTTTATGAAGAACTTATAGCTATCTCCAAAGAATAAAATGTTATAAATTAGTTCAGGAATAACATACCACATTTTCAAGTTTTCTTGACGCTAAGATGGAAGCCGTGTTTGGGATGGTCTGAAACGGCCTCACAGATGCAGGGACTGCTCTTATGGCGCTTGGCATCCTCTTGATCGTTTTCTTCTGTTTTTGTTGTCTTGTTACTAGGAAAACACTGTAATTCTGCAACAGCTCCTCCCGCTGCGAGCACAAGTGGCCAGACTGCTGGGCTATAACACCCATGCTGACTTTGTCCTTGAACTGAATACTGCGAAGAGCACAAGCCGTGTGTCAGCCTTCCTAGGTCAGTCCTTTATTTAGGGTCAGTTGGATGCTTTCTCTCCTGTACCCTGTACCATCTTACTGCATAGTGTTACCTTAACGCCAGCCTTAGCTGGGCACCATCGCGAACATCCTGGTTTCAGGAGAAGGGTATTGATCAGCTGTTACCTTCATGAACTCACTGTTCTTATGGCTGCTGGAGTCTCTGTCTCGTACGTTGTTGGGGCGTTGACTCTGTGCCTACTACATGACAGTTGGTAGGCGTGGACTACTAGACTGTTGGCTCATTGCCTTTACTCACTTCCACTGGGTATTGGATACTATACTCTGGTGGCCTTGTATGAAATAAGCGGAAGAGATGGTATAAAATGAAAGCAACATACATAAACAAAAAAAGGCACTTTACTCACCAAAGTCCACTTTTAATATAGAATACTTCAAAAATGCTACCTAATTACTGTAGTCACATTCATTTTAAGTCTTTTTTTCATAAAGCTTTTTAAAAACTAGGGTTGCCTGGGCCTAGTGGCACATGCCTTTATTCCCAGCATGCAGACAGATCTCTGTGAGTTCAAGGCCAGCCTGATCTACATTGTGAGTTCAAGACCAGCCAGAGCTGCATAATGAGACCTTGACTCAGGGAAAAAACAGTGACAGCTAAGGTTTCTGATACAGGATGATGGTTCAGTGAGTAAAGAGCCTACTGATCAAAAAAAGAGGGCTGGAAACAAATCCCTACAGTGCTTGTAAAAGCCAGGCAGGCAGGGGCCACCTGGAATCCCTGCACTGGAGGCAGGGTGTCCTTAGGGCACCCACTTTAGTTAGGCTAGACAAATAACAAGCAAGGGTTCAGTTGAGAGACTCTGCTTCAATAAATAAGGTATAGTAGAGTGACCGAGGAGATGATAACAAATGTTAACGCACATGCACAAATGCACCATCCCACACATGTGAACACACATGCACACACAGGATACATACTCTGCCTCTGCCTCCCACGTACTGGGGTTAAAGCACACACTACCACACCTAGCACAAACTCTTAAGTGATATTCAGAGTACTTTTCCCCCTTCAACAACATGTCAGTATATAGCTTTAATAGCCTTTTATTAGTGAATCAAGTTGCAACTGGTTATTAATGGGTTAAAATTTGAGCATGGTGGCACACACCTGTAATCCAAGCAGTTGGGGCTGACACAGGAAAATTGCATGAATTTGAGGCCAACCTGGGTTATGCAGCAAGTACCAAGTCAGAGAGTCACAGTGTGAGACCCTGGCTCAATAAACAAAAGAACAAAAATAGGTTAAGAAATCAGCTTTTAGCCTAAAACTCACTCTACTATTTTTTCTCAGTAATCATGTCATGGTTTCCCTGTATGTATGGTAGAACCATGTATGACTTATAAAGGGTGCTCCGGCAGTGGCATATAGCTCATTAAATCCTACAAGTCATCTGTGCATTCATGAGCCATTTGGTATCACTGCCTTCTTTTAGGAGTGGAAGGTGGTATGCTAAATGGTAGAGGCACAGACACAGTAAGACAGCCTCCTTCCCTGGAGCCTCTGCTTGGTGGAGAGAGCAGAGATGGGAGCGGGTAACTGCTGTCAGGGCTGGTGCTGTCCAGGAGGAGGCTCAGCTCGGGCCTTTCTCAGGTTGGCAGAGAATGCTCTCTGTTGTAGTGGTGACCGCCCTCGCCTAAGGTCTCCCCAGCAGCCACTGCATTAACCCAGTCCTGTTAGGTGGCACGCTCTCTGGCTGGCCTTGTGCTGCCTGTCTTCACATGGCCTCCTCAGGCCTAGTGACAACTGTATTTCTCTGATCTTCCTGAGGTTTTTTCCTCTCTTCACAGTATTCATTGGACAGCTGCCACAATCCCACACAGACCTTTGCACTGCCTCTAACCTGTGTCCAATACAGACCTGAGTGCATTTTTATCTTAATATAGTTAACAAATTGTGAAAAGAAATGCAAAAGAGCTTACTCGTTTAATCAACTTTTTAAAAAGCAAATAATCAGAATTTGCCTACAGTACGTAAATTGTGGTGACCATCAGTTTCTCCAGCTAAAATCTAAAGCTGCCGCCTCCAAACCCTCCTCCTTCAGCATGAAAAGCAGGCCAGACCCATGGTGAGCTGTGCGGAGCATTTCTAGAGGGCGCTGCCTGCAGGGCTCAGTTGTTGTTGTTTTAGGAACATAGCCTTGCTGAGTTCTGGTGACAAGCTTCACCATTGTTACCGCAGTAAACTGTGGCTGGATTTGGTGGTATGAAAGATAAGGGGAGAAAAGGTTACCAACTAAACCCCTCTGGAGAGAAAGCCCTGCCCCATCCAGTGCTCTTTCCTTCTCTGCTGTTTCCCTCTGACTGATCATGTACAAAACTGGCAGGACTTGTGAATACGCTTGCTCCCCAGCATGCATCACTAACTTGGCCATTTCCCTCACAGATGACTTAAGCCAGAAATTAAAGCCCTTGGGTGAGGCAGAACGGGAGTTTATTTTGAGCCTGAAGAAGAAGGAGTGTGAAGAGCGGGGTTTGGAATACGACGGGAAAATCAACGCGTGGGACCTACATTACTACATGACACAGACAGAGGAGCTCCAGTACTCAGTGGACCAGGAGTCCCTCAAGGAGTACTTCCCCATCGAGGTGGTCACCGAGGGCTTGCTAAGCATCTACCAGGAGTTGTTGGGACTTTCATTTGAGCAAGTGGCCGATGCTCATGTGTGGAGTAAGAGCGTTTCACTTTACACTGTGAAGGATAAAAGTACTGGAGAAGTGCTGGGACAGTTCTACCTGGACCTCTATCCAAGGTACTGGATTGGCTGTTAGAAGCAGCCTGACTCCTCCCTTGCACATTCCCTACATGTGATGGGTAGGTAGGTAGCGCAGGGGTTAAGAGGTAGGCTCTCGCCCGGCTGTGGTGACACACACCTGTAATCCCAGCACTCAGGAGGCAGAGGCAGGTGGATCTCTGTGAGTTTGAGGCCAGCCTGGTCTACAGAGTGAGTCCCAGAACAGCCAGGGCTACACAGAGAAACCCTGTCTCAAAAAAAGAAAAAGAAAAGGCCCTGAAGCTAGAATGTCTGCCTTCATCCCTTGTTGCTGCTTTACTGGAAACATGAAAGGGCACTTCTTGGTGGATTATTGTGAAGATTACATTGGTTCATTACATTCATATCATCACACACCTGCAAAAACAAGCAGGTGTGTGTGTGTGT
>OU015758.1:23457759-23473388 GCA_907169655.1 Acomys percivali | reverse complement strand
CTGCAGATAAACATGCAGGCAGATAACTGTATACATAATAAATAAATAAGTAAATAAATAAATCTTAAAAAGAAAAAAGTTAGAAAAGTAAATGTAATTTCCTTAACTTGAATTGTATGGATTCAATCAGTCAAGTTCTGGGTGTGTAAACAAGGCTCCACCTTTAGAATGGTTGGCCTTTTTATTTATCTATTTATCTATCTTATTTTTAAATGTATGGATATTTGCCTGTATGTATGTATGTATGTATGTATGTATGTATGTATGTATGTATGTATGTGTACCATGTGTATGCAATACCCATGAAGTCCAGGCGAGACCGTCAGACCCCTTCGGATTGGAGTTGCAGACAGTTGAGAGCTGCCATGTGGGTTCTGGGAATCAAACCCATGTCGGTTACAAGAACAGTCAGTGCTTTTAACCACCAAGCCATCTTCTCCAGTCTTGTTTATTTTGAGCTGAATACTTCTCCAGAAAAATGTCCTTAGATTTGCATTCTGAAAACTGTAAGATGGAAATCCAAAAACTCAGAAGACACCCCTTCCCCCCTGCAACATGTGCGCGCGCGCGCACGCACGCACGCACGCACGCACACACACACACACACACACAGAGCCCATGCAGCTGAGAGGATGATGAAGGACAAATTGAGAGCTCCTGATTCAGGAGTTGACTACCCAGTGTTGACTGTTGATGGCAGCTTTACAAAGAAGTAATGCGGTGTCTTATATTTATGAAAATAGTAGTTATCTTCCAGTGGGGTTACACTGCTCCTGGTACAGCCTCTTGAGGCATAGTCCTCTTACGATGCCATATCGTGTGCTTGCCATACTCTTCAGACCACTCTCCACAGCTCTGTCATTCATATTATTTTGCATTACCTTTGACCCTTTGAGGTAGTCATGTTAGCACTGGAAAATACTTTATTGATGTTCTGTGACATTTGAAAACTGATACGTGGAACAGAAGTAATGCTTCATATTGCAGCTTGATGTCTATTTTTTAAAATCTACTCTAATTATATATGTATGTGTATTTTGCCTGTCTGCTGCCTGTGTGCCTGGTGCCTAAGAAACCCAGAAGAGGGTGTCGGATCCCTTAGAACTAGACCTACAGATGGTTGTGAGCCACCACGTGGGTGCCAGAAATTAAACCTGGGTCCTCTGGAAAGAAACCCAGTGCTCTTAACCACTATGTCATCTCTCTGTAGCTAGTGTTTCTCTCTTCAAGCAGTCAGTTCCCTTGAGTCCTCAGACCTCTGGCTAACCATTCATGAGCGAAGTCTGTGGTCCTTTTGATGAGTAACAAGTTGACACTATCCTTTGAGTGGTCATCTCTTCATGAGACTACCTTTGAAAACCATGTCTGTTTTTATCATCTCAGATGGCACACGGCCTTTTAGAATGTTGGAGTGTTGAGGCATTCATGCCTGGAGCCAGTAGCCAGTACTTTCCACCTTCTGTACACACAGATCTGTGTGTCTGCTGCTTTTAAGTTTAGACACCTTTTGTACTGATCTCAAGCAGGTGGCAGTTGAGTGAGATTCGTAACTTGTGTGCTCACTAACACTCCTGATTTGGCCATACATGTGCAATAGATTGGATTTAAGATGTGACACCTCATTGTTTGCGTTCTGCGCTGCAGCAGCCTGCAGGCTGAATGCCAGAGGAGCTCACTGGGGCTTGTCATGGTAATATTTAAATATGTGTGCAGGAACTTCCAGTTTTCAGGCATGTGGGTGCCCCAGTTCATTGTTTACTATGTCGTCATCAGGTACTTGAGTTTCACTGTGTTTTTCTGTGTGTACTGCACCAGGTCAGTAATTTGGAAGATACCAATCAGGAGAGGCAGTGCCAGTATCTGTCCCTGTTTCATGGTTGGTACTCTCTGTATCCCTGGCCTTTTGAACTTCTACAGAATAGAAGAGTAATGCTCTCAACAGTTTTCACTCATGTTGGCTGTATGTTGAAAACAGTCATGAGTTGTGAACTATAAAGAGATAATTATTTTAATAAACATAAGAGTCACAATAAAGCCTTAATTAAAAGTGAAAGGGCTGTATATAGTCAGACAAACTTCAAATGAGACCTGAAATAGTCTGTACACTAAACATCATCAGTCTTTTCTAATATTTAAATTATACACCACTGTAGAGAAACAGACGTGTCAGGGGAACTCTGGTGCTGTGATACAACATTGGATTAAAATATATAGGGGTAGGTTCAATTCCATGCACCCTATCAAGAAAAGAAAAAATGCTAGGCATGGTAGCACACGCCTGTAATCCCAGCACTCAGAGACTCAGAGGCAGGTAGATTGCTGTGAGTTCAAGGCCAGACTGGTCTACAAAGGATAGCCAGGGCTACACAGAAACCCTATCAAAACAAACAGAAAGTCAAACAACAACAAAAAAACCAAACAAAACCCTTCTCATTTCTCCATTCATAAAATGGAGACAAGCCTGGCATAGTGGTGCACACCTTTAATCCCAACACTGAAGAGGTAGAGGCAGGCAGATCTCTATGAGTTCAAGGCTAGCCTAGTGTAAATTCTGAGTTCCAGGACAGTCAGAGCTACATAGTGAGACCCGAATGGAGGGTATGTCACTGGCATATTGGGGAAATTAAATATGTAAGAAACTGAGAACCATATTTTAGTATTTTCTCTTTTCTTTCATTTTTGGTTTTTCAAAACAGGATTTCTCTTGGGTAGCCTTGGCTGTCCTGGAATTCATTCTGTAGACTAATCTGGCCTCAAGCTCACAGAGATCCACTTGCCTCTGCCTCCTGCTAAGAGCTAGAATTAAAAGTGTGTGCCAGCACCACCTGGCTAGTATTTTATTTTGCAATAGAGTCCCTTTTGATTATTCTTTTTGATATATTTTTTAGTAGTTTTATAATTGTTTATGTATAATTCAGTCTTTGTAGGACCAAAACTGAAGAAGTTGGGGGAGCTGGGCAAAAAGAAGTAGACCAGAGGCCGTGAGGTTCAAGAAAACGCAGGGTGCTGTGGGTGAAAGGCTGCCAAAGGCGACGGGAAGCACCAGGCTCAGGGCCTTTGCCTCACTCAGGTGATACTGGCGGCTTCAAAATCTGATTCCAAAAGCAAGAGCAGCGTGAGCCACTTACACATTGAGGATGGTAGAGAAGCAAGGTGTGTTGTTTTCATAACTCACATTAAGATATGACTCCTTGGCTAGATATAGGTGCTTGGTCAGAGCAACCAAGACTCAAGGCAGGGTCAAATTGGGCAGGCTAAGAAAAAAAATTGTGCTGAGTGAGGTATCATACACCTGTAATCCCAGCACTCCCGAAACAGAAAGATCACAGGTTCAAAGCCAGCATGGATTGCATAGTGGGTTTGTGACCAGCTTGAGCTGTGTAGGGAGCCATTGTCTCAGAACTTAAGAGATGAGAAGCAGAAGCCAAAGCCGCCCAAACCTTCAGTGCACCCTCCTCACAGCGCTGCACACTCCAGCCGCGCTGATGCCTACTCTGCACTCAAGGCAGCTGTGCTGATGTGTGTTCTACTTTAGTTCCCACATACAGCTCCAAAGGGTGTCTTCCTAGGTTTTGAGCTGGGGTTGCAAAGTATGAATGTCTAGTTTCACTTTTCCCTGTGACCTTTTAGAGTTTGTGACTATGACATCAGACATGATTTCTTTCTGGATTTCTCTTTTATTGTTTTGGTATTTCATTTTGCTTTTTTAATTTGTATACAAGTGAATACATATATGTTAGCATAGAATAAATACTAACATAAACCAAAGTGTGAATGTGTATAATATTTGTTTGGAAATTTGCTTATTTCTTTTGTTTAATACAATTTTTATATATACTATTTTAGCTTTTTTAAAATTTACTTTTATATGTCTATGAGTATGGATGCCAATGGAGACCAGAAGAGGGCATCAGATCCCTTGGAGCTGGAGTTATACTCAACATGGTGCTGGGAACTGAACTCTGGTCTCCTGAAGAACAGCAAGTCCCCTTACCCACTGAACCATCCTCCAGGCCCTGTATTTTTTTTTTTTTAATTATTAGAGAAAGGTTTTGCATTTAATCTAGCACTCAGAAGGCAGAAGCAGGCAGATCTCTGCTCCGCAAGCCTGGTCTACAAAGAGAGTTCCAGGACAGTCAGGGCTATTACACAGAGAAACCCTGCAGAGAGAGAGAGAGAGAGAGAGAGAGAGAGAGAGAGAGAGAGAGAACGGTTTTGTGAAAAAGAATGATCAGATCAGTTTTTTTACAGAAGAATTATTGATTATCTCCTATGTATGACATACAAAGAATGGTAGGATAGACCTCAAACTCTCCACACTTGGGTGGAGAGTGGGATATGACTTTCTTACGTACTCTGGTGCCTCAAATTTGACCATGTCCCCTGGAGGGAGAGACTTGGTGGCACTCAGAGGAAGGATAGCAGGTTACCAAGAAGAGACTTGAAACCCTATGAGCATATACTGGGGGAGGTAATCCCCCTCAGGAACAGTCACAGGGGAGGGGAATAAGGGGAAAATGGGAGGGAGGGAAGAATGGGAGGATACAAGGGATGGGATAACCATTGAGATGTAATAAGAATAAATTAATAAAAAAAATTAAAAAAAGAAAAACAGAAAAAAAAAGAAGAGTATCTTGACATTTTAGAATTTAGTTTGAGGACATAAAAGCCTAATATTCTTGAGAAGTGAGACAAATAAAATGTTATGTATTCAAAGAACACAGATAAATGACATTAGGCTGGAAGCTGGACCAAGTGGAACATAAGAGAAACTATCTTTGGATTAGCTGAGTTAGATTCCCCACACACCACATTTTTCTCACACCGCAATGCACAGACCTCAAGTGCGGCATCCTCTGGGCATGTGCTCCGGCCAGGGTCTTGGGATAGTGAGCAGGTTCACTCTCTGACCTCAGCATTTGCGGGTAAGCGGAACTTTGATTTGTTTTCATCTAAAAAAAGAACAGTTTAAATAAGTGCCTAATTAGGACAGCAGAGATAGTTTGAAGGCAAGCCCATGGGTTTCACTGCGACACTCAAGGCTGCTCTGAACTGTGTGGGTTTTCCTGTGACCTCCTGAGCTACAGGACTGATGTAAAGAGTAACAAAAGATGAACTGTCACCCATGTTTTCATCACTGCTTTTTTTTTTTTTTTTAACAATGATGGCTAGATGTGTAGGAAGATAAAACTGTGACCTCTCAGCCATCTAGAGATCTTTCAGCGAAGTCTGAGAGAGAAGCGGCCCCTTGTCCCGTAGTGCCTTGCCTTATCACGTAAACTTCTCCATGAACGGCAGGCCTGGTAGATCACACAGATTAGGACATGGACTCTGTGCTGTTAAGTCAACAGTGGGCCCAGGTCAGCCCAGGTCACTTCTCCTGAAGCCTGTCATTTATCCCAGGCACACTGCACTTACTGTTATCATAAAAATGATCCATAGTCCTGACCAGTAGAAGGGGCTGGTCTCTTAATTACACAATAATAACCCATAATTCTTCGGCCTTTAAATCTTGTGAGAGTGCACATGACAAATTTAACTTTGTGTCATTTTACTCTAGTGTGTAAGTTTTAAATTTAGTCTCTATGTCAGCAAGACATAGGTTTTAAATCTGTACTGGAATACATCCTAATGTCTGTTTGAGAGACAGTAAAGCAAAGGCTTATATTTAGGGCTGGACAGATAGATGATGGCTCAGTAGTTCAAAACAAAACAAAACAAAACAAAAGCGTTACTCTTGCAGAGGACCTGGGTTCAGTTCCCTACACCTGTATGACAGCTCACAACCATCTGTAGCTCCAGTTCCACGAGATCTGACCCCTGTTGTAGCTTCCATGGGCACCGGCATGCATGGAGTGCACACACATAAAATAGATCTTAAAGAAAGGGAAAAAAAAATCTCATATTTAGGTAACTTTATTCCTCTCAAAATCTAATCTAAGCTAACCTTGTTTTTTTAGGCTTCCATGGTCAAAACCCCTGCAATAAGCTGTGATCTGCCCGTTGGACTGTTCTGTGGGGCGCACAGTACTTAGTCTTATCCGGGAGACAGATGAGCTTCGCTAGCTTTCATGCTCCCAAACTATCATTTTCAGCATCCCCAAAGCGATCACGCTGAGAACTATGTAGAGACTTACTGTAGGACTCTAGTTAAAACCTGGGAAGCGGTGTGCTTGGTAACGAGGGACAGGGCAGCCCCTCCGCAATCCTGTGCTCGAGGTCCCCTCACACTGCAGAGCCCAAGTCTCCATTGCCCTGTGCACGTTGACTGTGGCTTGGCGATTCTGTTGTTTGCTGGAAAATGAGCTTTTGAAATTTGTAGGGTTGTTGGTGTTGTGAGGTTTTTTTTCCCCTTCATGTGAAAAATATTTAAATGATGTTGCCCAAAGGGTTCCCAGAGACACAGCGTGGCTGACTTTTGGGAAATTTGTAAGCAGGAGAGCTATTTTTAGCTCTTACTCCTTCCTTGCAAACATTTCCTTTTGTTCTTCAGAGAACATTGTTGATCTGTTCGTTCACTGGCAGGGCCCTGCCCACTACAGCAGGCTTCGGGAGAACAGCTCCTTTCTTCTGCACTTGGGGGACATAACTGTGTTGATTCTGTTTGTCCAATTTTAGCTTTAACTCATGAATTACTCACTTGTTCATGTTTTTCCCTGGATATTGAGCGGGCTCTCCCCCCCAGGCGTGTGTGTGTGTGTGTGTGTGTGTGTGTGTGTGTGTACGTGTATTCACATGTGTAAACCCTTCCCCCAGATTGTGTACGTGTGTTACCTATATGCATGTATGCATCTGCAAGTGCTGACATAGAAATCCTCACACAGGCAAGATTTACAGAGCTTCTAATTCTGTCGTGTTGTGCGGTGGTAGCTGGTGGCTTGATTTTTCTCTTGTTTGCACTGTTAGTATCTGTTTAAAAGCTATGGTTCATAAAACCATGCAGTTAGCATCACTAGTTCAGAATAGACAGTTGCAAAGCTTGACCTTGTGTACCTCAGCCTCTTGTTAGGTCTTTGAGAGATCTTCCCATCTCAAGGAATATACTCATCTTGCACTTTAATTCTTCACATAAAGAGTTTGGTAAGCCTGCCCCCCCTTTTTTTAAAAACATCCCCATTTAAAAGATTTAGTCACTTTAAAATTACTGTAATTCTTTCTCCATGTTTCTGCACAGTAACGATGCATTAGACCAGAGCATCCTTGCTGCGGTTATAAGCTATAGACTCATCTGCTGCCTTCTGTATGGCCAAGTCCTTTCCTGTTCCCTTCTGGTCCTGAGTCCGTCTTCTGCTATTGTTCTGCGTAGCTCACCAACAGAAGTAATGGGACTTGCATCACACAATAATGTGGGGATGTTCATGTGTGTGCAAGTGCACATTTGTACACCTGGGTATGGAAGCTAGACATCCACCTCTGGTGTTTTTCCTCAATAGTTGTCCACCTTTCTTTGAGACAGTTTCTCACTGAAAACTGCGACTGATCCCAGGTAGGTTAGGCTGGCTGGCTAGCAAGACCCTATCTCCTCTTTCCACTTCCCAGGTGCTGGCATCACACGTGCATACACCACCACACCTGCCTGTTTGCCTGGGTGCTGGCATCACACGTGTGCACACCACCACACCTGCCTGTTTGCCTGGGTGCTTAGTTCCTCATGCTTACACAGCAGAAATTCTACCAAGTGAACTATCTCCTGTGCTTCTTGTATAAAGATGTAAATCATACTGCCCATGTAAGAGCCGGACACAATGCCTGACACAGGAAAGTCTTCTCTGGGTACTGGCAGTTACAGTACTGCATTAGATTGTTATACCCATAATGTGGATGCAGCCTCAGAATGAGGGAAAATACTATTTCGGGGGGGGGGGGGTTGGTCTTTGCTTCTTTCCCCGTATCATCTGGGGGAGGCAAGGTCCTCCCTTGGCCTCCTGTCTTGCAGCCTTCCTATGTGGATTCAGCACAACCATGATGTGAAGTCAAGCAAAGAGTATTTTTGCATAGAGGAAGGCAGAATGTGCTGTCATTCTGAAATCTGTGCCGGTGCCCTGGGCCAAAAGCAGAATGCTCGGTTATACACTGCTGATTTCACCCCATCTGCTGCCTTCTCTGTGGCTAAGTCCTTTTCCTGTTCCCGTGTAGAGCCTGGGGTGACAAAGCCTGAGAGAGTGCTGGGATGTGAGGCATCCCAGAGGAAAACAGGACCGAGGCACAGAGAAACAGGAGGCCCATCCCGTATGTGACCCTGTGGGGTCAGTGCTAACTCTTCTCTGCTGCTAATGGTGTGCAAGTGTTCTGTGGATTAAAAAACACCAGCCTGAAAAGCGAATGAAAACAGGCCAGTGGCCTGTTGTGAGAAATCTCTGTCTTTCTGTTGGGAGCTTTTACAACATCTGACACAAACGTTTTTAAAATTTGGTGTTTAGAACTCTTAGTCCAGGCCCCGTATTGTATTGCTTCTTTCTTTTTTCTTTGTGCAGCTCATTTGCAGGCTTACCTTCCAGGCCAAGGCTTATTTTCTCTGCTTAATCTGAGAGGTCCAGCTCAGACTTCCCACAGCATGGCTGTCTTAGGATCACGGATATAAACTTTAGAGCACAAAACTTACACGACACACACGCATGCACGCACACCAGTCTGGAATGTTGTAACTTAACTCTTTAACTAATTTAAACTTGAGTAGTTGAGCAACAGTGGTGAATGCCCAGAAAGGCATGTACTGATTAAACAAGATTAACCAACTACAAGGAGGAGCTTGAGAGAAACTATGTATCCCAGGGAAACTGGTTGCCTTCTGCCCAGCCCCCAGTGCGGGGGTCAGCCTCACACAGTAGGCAGCACTCGGCCACTGAGCTACAGTGCTTTGCTATGATTCTGCCTTGAGTTTTGGTGGGTCTCGTTATAATTCATTGCATGTTTAGTTTTACTCAGTGCTTTTAAAAATACTTTTATGCTTGCTTTCTAGACTGACTTTGCACGATTTAGTGGAACAAATGTGGAAACTGACTTTGTAGAGGTACCATCGCAAATGCTTGAAAACTGGGTGTGGGACACTGATTCCCTGCGGAAACTGTCGAAACATTATAAAGATGGAAGCCCTATCACAGATGACGTGCTAGAGAAGCTTGTTGCTTCTAGGCTGGTCAACACAGGTACGCGTCAGCATTCTAGAGAAGGAAAGCAAGTAAGGAATGTTGAGTGCAGAGCTGCTGGCTGTGCCTTCTCACGGATGCATGTTCACTGTCATAACATAACCCTGGAGTGCCGTGCATGGAGGGGGGTGCACTGAGACGCCTTGGACTGAGCCTAAAGGCAACGTTTCCTCTAAGTCTCAGATGGTCGGGATGCCGTTCTGTCTCGCTACCCTTTGTGATGAGTGGTACTGCAATCAGTTTTCAAATCTCTGACCTTGTAGTAGTAGAACACATAGTTCTCTCTCCAACACATTCTTCAAACGCTCTTAACCTTATTAGGTCTCCTGACACTGCGCCAGATTGTTTTGAGCAAAGTTGATCAGTCTCTCCATACCGATGCGTCGCTGGATGCCTCGAGTGAATATGCCAAATACTGCACAGAAATTCTGGGAGTTGCAGCTACGCCAGGTAGGAGGGGCTGGCCCTGAGTTCACTGCCCTTGTGAGACCTGAGAAAGTCCACAGCCTTACAGTCAGGTGGAGTTCCTCAGAGCTCGGTTCATTCCTTTCTGCTCTCCGTAATCAGACCATAGCTTTCAGATAAGCACACTCTGCCTTAGGAGTTGTCCTGGCCAAATGTGCTTGAAGGAGAGGCGGCTCCAGAGTCCCAGCATTTCAGTGTAATCAGGCGTGAGCAATTGGCCTCCGCCCCAGAACAGAGCCATTCCCGTTTGGCAGCACCTGCCTGGCCCCTCCCTCCCCGCACGCACCAGGACTTCCCTGTGATTTTCAGGAAGAAGTTGGCAGAAGGGGCATTTCAGGAAAAGCAGGAACCTCCTTCATTTCTGACTCCAGTGCCTATTCAAGCTTTCGCCTGGCAGTTTCTGACCTGCTCCAGTGTTGCTCTTGTGTGGGTCTAAACTTACATGTCTACTTTTAAGCCGACTGATACATATGCATTTGGATGTCAGTTGCAAAGTAAACATCTTCATTAAGGAAATTGTTGCTAAAATGAACCAGCCACAGTTACAGAGGATACTAAGAGTGAGTGGCCCTTGACTCATCCTAGCCTCACTTCCTGATCTCTACACCAAGGAGCAACAATATGTCTCTTTGACAAAGTAGCAGCCCAGTGTAGACTCACTTGGTAAACCTCTTCTCACAACACTTTTCATTTTCAGAAATTATCAACCTACCCAAATGCCATTTTAATTTGAGTCATCTGAGATACAAGAAGTGTGGCAGGGGGTGGGTTGTAGTTCAGCATTAGAATTAGACTGGGTTTGATTCCCAGCACGTGCTTTTCCCAGCAAAAAACGGAGTTATTGGTGGAGTATTTTAAAGGCGCATTGGCATCTAAGGGCTGACCCCCCCCCCCCCCCCCTGCACTACTGACAGGCGTGGACAGAGCTTCAGAAATTAGGCACTCCAGAGCTGAGGCTGAGCCACTGACAAGAGCAAAGCTTGTGAGCACCTTGGCCAAGGGTACACACCACACAGTGAGCTGTTATCACCTCTGTCCTCCCAGCTGAGATCCCCAAAGGCGAGCTAGCTAGCTCATGCGCTGACTAATTAACATTTGCCATCACACTAATTGAAATGTATCTCTTTTTAAGGCACAAATATGCCAGCTACATTTGGACATTTGGCAGGAGGGTACGATGGCCAATATTATGGATATCTTTGGAGTGAAGTCTTTTCCATGGACATGTTTCACAGCTGTTTTAAAAAAGAAGGGATCATGAATCCAGAGGTATTCTATGCTTTTTTACCCCCTTGTATTAATTTTGTAGCTGCCCTTTCTACCCTAGCTCCAAGTGTAAAATACTTGTAATAGCTAGAGTTTAGTGTAATGAGAATTGTATATTTTTTTATTTTTTTTGAGAATTGTATATTTTTTTAAAACACACAAAAACATTATGGGAATATGTTTTTGTTTTAATTCCAGATGTGGAGATATAGGGCTGTTTCGAAGCAGCTGACTGTGATTTGCCTTGTGTTCTGACAGGGGTGTGGTTTTGCCAGCTGCAGATAGTTTCTGGGTGTGTGTGACATTTGGAATTCTGGGTACTTTTCAGAGGCTATATAAATGCTAGAGGCCGAGCGGTGGGTGCTGGTCTGTGGTTAGATGCTGTTGGTTGCAGTTTGATGCAGCTTGTCAAATAAATGAGAAAAGGAGATTCTGATGCAGAAGATGAAACTTACCCCAGGGAACTCGCTGCCCCGATCCGCAGGAAGTAGTCTAATGATAACGTCGACCCCTTTCCTCTCTATCCTTTTTTCTCTCCTGTCTAGTGTTAGGGGGTTGAAAGGGAAGAGGTGAAGTGTCAGAGAGAGAAAGGAACCCACGAAGTGTCATAACACAGGTTACAGCTTAGAGTAAGGGACTTGGTAGCAGCTTTTAACTTTAAGGCCTGGCATCTTCTCAAATCATCATACATCATTAAGTTTCAGTGTACAAGCGATTAACTCTTAATTCTATAGGTTTAAAAAAAGACCTACTGCACTTTCTTGCTTATTAACATTCCAGTATATTGCATAATTAAAAATTCAAAGCCTTGTTTATGCACTTGAGAGTTTATAGCTACTAGTTTTGACATGTGCCATGCAGTGTTTCTGTTTTATAAGAGGTTGAGAAAGAAAGGTAAACTTCTCCCTGATGCAAATAGTCTCTGTGTTCAGATTCTCTTTACAGGTTTCCTTGTACATTTTCTGTGGCCAGCATACTCGGCCTACTACATAGTTTGTAACCTAAGTGCCTTTGGGGTAACTTAAGATCCTTCATTAAGCTGAGCCGTTCCTTCCCATGCACAGTGAGGTGGCTGCCAGCCAAGCCCTCCTGGTACAGACCCCAGTCTCCCTGCTCATCGGCGACTCGACTGTCAATTATGTCTAAGGCTGGTATATTTCCAGTGTTTCTGAGTTCTGTTTGGTTCCGAAATTAGAACAAATCACCCAAATCAAGCTCCCGGTGCTTATTTCCATCAGCCAACTTGTTCTTTGGGCATTTGTTTCTAGGCTGCACAGTGCCTCTCTGCATACAGATTGAAATATGCCATATATTTTAGGCCCCCGTTTCTCTGTGTCTCCCTCCCTCTAAAAAAATCTCCCCAGGCTAGCCGTACTGCATTATTCATTGCAGACATTCCCTCTCCCCTCCCTCCTCCCCCAGCTTCCTTCTCTGACCCTCCCCACCCACTCACAAAGCCTGATACTGACTTCTGCGGTGCTTTCAGCGCGTGCCTGGCCCTCACACCATCTCTTTGAAAAGGTGCCCTCAACGGGGCCTTCTGGAAACGTCCGTGTGCATTTATTTACTTGTGTCCTGATGGCTAACCCGAGCTGGTCACTCAGTGCTGCTCCATAGTCCCGCCCCATTCTCTTTATTTATTTCCTTCGGGTCCCCCAGCCTCTCTACTCTATAAGCTTGCCCCTCCCTCTCTTTCTTATTACCCCATCCCCAGAATTCACTGTATAATGCAAGACGGCATCAAATACAGCCTTCTTTGGCTTTGGGGATTACAGACTTGTATCTCCGTACTCAGTCCACGTTCCTCCTTGGTTAAGAATTGAGGCAGAAGCCTCGCGTGGTGGCGCACACCTTTAATCCCAGCACTCTGGGAGGCAGAGGCAGGCAGATCTCTGTGAGTTCGAGGCCAGCCTGGTGAGTCTAGGACAGCCAAGGCTACACAGAGAAACCCTGTCATGGGACAAGGGGCAGGACTGAGCCAAGAATGTGGCTCAGAAGTAGCTCTGCCCACTTTCACCCATTTATTCCTTCTGGGCATTGCTCTTTAAATGTGTGCCTTCCACACATCATCAGGCACAGTGGCACACACCTGTGACCCCAGCGCTTGGGAGGCAGAGGCAGGAGGGTCAGGAGTACAGCATCATCTCTGGCTACATGACAGCTTAAAGGCTATGAGCTTCATGAGACCCTGGTTTCAAAACAAACAGAAGCATGCTTTTTTTTTTTTTTTTTTTTTTTTTAAATCTGGGCCTCTCAAAAACTATGCTGTTCTTTAAGATCCCACTCAAAAAGCCACTTAGGGGGCTAGAAAGATGACTCAGTGGCTAAGAGCATGTGCTGCTCTCATAGAGGACCCACATCTGGGTCCCAGCATCCACTTAATGTCCCACAACCCTCTGTGACTCCAGCTCCAGGGCTCCAGTACCCTCTTCTGACTTACGCAAGCACCAGGGACCAATGTAATACACACCCATGCAAACAGGCAAACCGCTCCTACACATTAATAATCTAGGAATATTCTCAGAAGGCCAGGCATATATGAACTCTTCTAGACCATCCAGACCACAGCAGCCCCTTCCGCCCTCCTAAGAAGACTGCGAGCCTGAGCACGTGGTAAAGGTTCTCGGGAGACTTTTGCTTGTGTCTGGATTTTTGGGGGTAACTACTACATAAAATGAAAATATTCCATGTAAAGCGTTTCACACAATATTCTTAATGCATGGTTAGAACAGAAGCACAGCATGTGCTAATGCCTCTGGCTAGTGAGGTGTCCAAAGGGCTTAGTGTTTCTCTGAGCTTCTCATGGAACTGTGCCTTACTGTATATATAGCCCACGGGTTGGTGTAGGACTCAGAACACAATAGGTGTTGGGGCATGTCTGGGGAAATGTTTTGGTGTCTTTGAGACAGTTTTGCTTGGTAACCCTAGCTGGCCTCAAACTAATAGCAGTTCTGCCTCGATATCCTGGGTGCTAGGGTTACAAGCATGTACCACGAGCAGAAACAGTGTTTGCAGGAGAGGAAAGGTGAATTGGGAAAGGCCCAAGTATGACCTCGTCCTGGCCCCTGTACTTAGGAGGCTTCCTGGCGTAAGCACACGCTCCCTCTGAGGTGAGCCAGCCTCTGCATTTCCACTCATCTGGCCCTCCACCCTTCCAGCTGTCAAAGCAGCAGCCAAACTCAGCATCCCAGTGGGTCTCAGGCTGCTCGTACATCCTACAGAAGCAGCCCTGCTCACAGGTTTCTCTGTGCTTTTCAGTCTCCGGCACTTGGCAGGCAGCCAGGCCGCTCCTCATTAGGCGAGGCCAGGAGTGAACTTGGAGAAAGATCCCAACAACGTGGAGCTGTTTCCTGGGATGTTAGAAACAGCGTCCAGCTTCTCTGAGTTTCCGGGCACCATGGCAGCGCTCAGTGGTCGTCTACTCTGTGCACGCAGGCTGCTTGAGTTTTCCCTTCCCTTTCAAATACTGTCGTTTCTCACGGCCTTGCGGTGACAGTGAGTGTGGGCCTGGCTGGAGAGGCCCTCACACCCCACCCTTGCTCCTTTCCCTGCGTGTGCGGAAGCTAGAACCAGCTTTTTCAACAGCCATTTGACCCCTCCCCCCTCCTGTAGCTAACACTCTGTTGGTTTTTGTGGGGTGGCTTCACTTTGTTTTGTTTTACAAATATTTACTCTAGCACCTGACTTACGGAATACAAATATTTATCAAAAATTAAAAATTCTTGGCACTGTGAAAAAGCCTCCATTGTTCCTACAACTGTGCAGAGATAGAAGAGAAGAAACCCTGTTCCTCAGCACAGGGACCAAGCACTGCTAGTTGTGTGCATCTCAGGCTTGCCGCCAGCCAGCACTGCAGAAGGCGGCGGTGCCTGGGCCGTGCGCCTTTCGCTTCACGCATAGAGGTAGGTAGGTTACATAAGCAGAGTAACAATAGGAATTTTTACAGTATACAGCAGTGCCGCACTTGTCTGAAGTCATGGGAATAGTCCATTACAGTCTGTCTCATACACTCTTGCTCAAGGCCTCACACTCCCCAGCATTCCAAGCATTTGAGAAGTTAGCCAGAAGTGGAAGGACTCAGTCCCAAGCACCGGAGAGCCTGGGATTGGGACCACGTTGGTCACACTCTCCAGAAGCACCTCTGCTGTCCTGCAGAGCCTGGTCTGCTCTGAGCTCCATTTCATACCCTGGTGAGCAGCGCTGGGAAAACAAACATGGGGGGTCAGATGTCAACCTGCAGCCTTCTGAATACCAAACCCCTGCTTTGGGACTTCTCCCCAACTGTTAGAATTGGCCACTCTCCTGCTGCAGCCTCACACTCTGCTACCTGGGTTTTCTCTGTAGTTTTTCAAAATATTATTCTTTCTAATGAGCAAAGACCACATTTCAGCTACTTAATTAGCTTATTATTATTTTGTCCATAAATTCAGGATTGGGAGGTGGTTCAGTTAGGAAAATCTTTGCCTTGCAAGGATGGGGACGTGAGTTGGCATCTCCAGCATCTCTCCACCAGAGACAAGACAAAGGCGGGTGGATCCCTAGAGCTCACAGGCCAGCCCGTCTAGCTCCAGGCTTAGTGAGAGACCTGCTCCAAATCCTACAGAAGGTGGACAGGGACTGATGGAGACATCCAACATTGCCCTCTAACTTAGACAGTGCATGTGCACACAAATACAGAAACACATGTGTGCACATAGAGGAACATACACACACACACACACACACACACACACACACACACACACACACACA
>OU015758.1:23405268-23435268 GCA_907169655.1 Acomys percivali | reverse complement strand
GGTCTCTAAATCCACCTTCAGATTCACACATCTCTAGGATAGGCAGTGCATTTCTGGTGAGGTCTTCTCTTGGTTTTAAGATCTTGGGAATGTGAAATGGTATAGGTGAATGGCATGCATCTGTCTCCTTCGTGTGAGTACAGTGTGACACAAGTAAACACTGTTTTCTACGCAAGTCATTAGCTCTCGGGGACTCACATATGTATGTAGCTGGCACACGGCGACACCTAACTGAGAGGATGCTTGATTTCATCTGTCAACTTGGCCAGGTTATCTAGTCCCCCGGCAGTCATTCAAACACTAACCCGGGTTTTGCGGCAAAGGCATATTAGAGGTATGGTGAACATCTGCATTTGACAGATGTTAAGAAGAAAGATTCTTCTGTGGCCCAAGGGGATCAGATCCTGTCAGCCAAAAGATCTTCAGAGCAAAATCAAGCTTCTCTAAGAAGAAACTCTGCCTATGGACTTCAGTGTTGGCTCCTGCCTGTCCCTCCTGATAGACCAGCAGACGGGTTTAGACTTACTTTCCTAGACCCAAGATTTGTACAAATGAGTTTCTGCAAGAGATTGCTTCCCCCCACCTCCCCACCCCACCCCTGTGTGTGTGTGTGAGTGCGCGAGTGAGCACATGCATGTATGTTGAGTAGCAGCCAGAAATTGTGGAATAGAAATAGATGTGAGTCCCTCTACCTACTAATTTTCTGATGATAACCTCTGAGGAAAATTCCTCCCCAAATATTCACTCAGAATGTGTTTGTGGTATCTGCAAGGCCGATCTCTAAATGATAATGGAATGCGGCCATTTCTTCTTCCTCCCTCTCCACGATGGTATCTTTGTGTGGATTTCCATACCCAAGGTATCCCACCCTCTCGCAAGCCCGGCCCCAAAGCAACCTCCATGTCCCCCACTCTGCGCTGAGACTTGAGTGGTGAACACCAGCTGGATTTTCCAGTACTGTTCCAGGCCCACTTCACTGAAAACCCAGACATTAACATCTCTGTAATTAAGGTAAATTTATCATGGTCTGGGATGATAAGTGAGGTGTGGCAAGCTAGCTCAGCAGGTAAAACACTGGTCATGCAGGCCTGCCAAGCTGAATTCAATCCACAGAAACCGTGTGAAGGTGGAGGAGAGATCTCACTCCACAAAGGCGTCTTCTGGTTTCCACGTGTGTGCCGTGGCATGTGTGTGCACCATGGCATGTGTGTGCACCTCCACATCACACATCAGCTCGCTCACTCTCTTTCTCTCTCTCTCTCTCTCTCTCATTAACACATATGCACACACCATACAATAGAACTCCCCCCCACACACATACACATACACACACATAGCACACACATGAGTAATAAGAAATAAGTAAATAAAATGCATCCTTTGTACACATCAGAGGTGGCTCCACCTGTCCTCATTAGCTGGGTCTTGGAGTCAACTAGCTGTCTTTGCAGCAAGTTCATGTTGCTGTCAAACCTTGAACAAATCTTCGATCTTGCCCAGATCCCTGGCTCCGTGCAGCCCCCAAAAGAACATTATGCTTCCTTGTTATGGCATAAACTTGGAAGTCATGTCTCAGCCAAGGAAAGCAAGGTCTTTCTAAAGCCAAGATATGGCTTTCCTTCTGGTGTGTATATGTGTGTGTTTGTATGTGTGTGTGTGTTTGTATGTGTGTATGTGTGTATATGTGTATGTGTGTGTGTGTGTATATGTGTGTGTGTAATGGTTTCAGAAATCAAACAACCTTACAACCACTTCCTTGTCTAGCATCGTCTATGTAGTCACTATGGACCATTCTGTCTGTCCTGCTTATTGCAGATTACGCCATCTCTAAATTCAGATGCATCACTGAGGATGGGAGCATGTTTAGCACATACATAGCTGTATGTTTGTTGAGACAGGCTCGTCTCAGACTCTCAATCCTCCTGCCTCAGACTCTCTGGGGCTGGGCTTGCAGGAATGCAGTGCCATGCCACACTAACAGTGCCACTAACTAAGGAGGATGAGGCTTTAGCCAGTGAAAAGGGAATGGAGGGCTATCTTTGTCCAATTTTAATCTTGGTGGAGGGAAGGAAACTGCAAAGGATGAAGATTGCATAGCTCCATGTTTTGAGCTCCGGCACAGATTTTTGTTTGTTTGTTTGTTTGTTTTTCGAGACAGGGTTTCTCTCTGTAGCCTTGGCTGTCCTAGACTCTCTTTGTAGACCAGACTAGCCTCGAACTCACAGCGATCTACCTGCCTCTTCCTCTGCTGGGATTAAAGGCGTGTGCCACCATGCCCGGCTCCTGGCACAGATTCTAACATAGAGATTCTCGTGGCTGCTAAATTGCTTGGGTTTGAGCAGCAGAAACCAAAGTATGTCTCACGGATCAGTACCAGGCTGGGCCACGTGACCGGGTACCCTCTCTGGTGCAGGCACCACTTCCTATGTACCCAGGCCGGCCCAAGGGCCAACTCTCCGCCCAAGCGCTGACTCTCCACCTGGGTTCCACTACCGCCGCTGTAAACATAATGAAGACTTGGGGACTGAGAATCAAGTGTTCCTGTCAGGAGAGCTGACAACTGCTGCCACTCCTGAGGAGGGGGAAAGTCCCCATGGGAAATGTACACATTCTTTTGAGGCCATCTGCCTCCGAAGCTGTTGAACTTGCATGAAAAAGTGGCGCACACCAGGGTGACAGTGGTAGCGATTAAAGAGTCGGCTGGGTCTTGCTAAGAGTCAGACCTTTTCTGAGCGCTCCCGAGGCTGTGGTCTCTGAAGAGAGAGCCTGATTCATGGTGCTGAAAGAGCTAACGTGTCTGGAGCAAACACCTGCCTGTCACTAACCCACCTTCATGCCAAGTCCATCAGGGATCTGGTACCATCTGGAGAAATGAGGACCACATATAAATAAACCTAATTGCATTGAGAGGAATTAGGGTGGGAAATAATTCCTGCAAATTTGGATTAATGTCACTAATAGCTGCCAATGTAGGCTAAACCCTGAGTAACAGATATAGCTTTAGATAAATAAGTCTTCTGCTTTCTAAATCTATAGTTTTTCTGGGGAAAAAAAAAGTTAGATTTTTCCAAAGTCACAATAGAAATAGACCTTTAGGTAGAAACCTAATTTTTCACTCAGATAAGAGCAGCGCATGGTGGTGCACACCTTTAATCCCAGTGCTCAGGAAGCAGAGGCAGGTAGCATCTCTGTGAGTTCCAATCCAGCTTATCTATGTAGCGAGTTCAAATCCAGCCAGGACTATCTCATGAGACCGTGCCTGAAAAACAAAAACAAATAGATGATAGAGAGACCCCGTCCCCAAAGCAAAAACAAATCAATTGAGATAAGATAATACAGACGGGCTGGAGAGATGGTTCAGGACTTAAGAGCACCTGTTGCTCTTTCAGGGGCTCTGGCTCTGGTTCGCACACACCCATAAGGTTGTTCACAGCATAATAACTTCAGTTCTTCTGGGCACACACATGGTGTGCATACATATATGTGTGCAAAACGTCCATACACATAAATAATAAATAAATAAATGTAAAAATTTAAATGATAGTGTAAATTTAATTATGATAATGTAAAGCTTGATGTTTTACCTACTTTCTGGTTCATGGTTCAGTGACATTAAATGCATTTATCATAGAAATGGAAACTGATCTATTTCTGAGCCTTTTTTCATCCCATGAGATTGTCCCGTCGTACAACTGGCCTTCCTCCTTCCCTCAGGCCTGGCAACCACCACTCTACTTCTCGTCACCGTGCGTGTGGCTGGTCCACCTCCTCCTGTCAGTGGGACCACACAGTGCTTGTTCTTTTTCTTATTTCCCTTAGCGTAATGTCCTCAAGGCTCATCCATACTGTGTCATGTACCAAAGTGAAGTGTCCTTTCTTTCTAAGGATAAATAGTATCCTTTTAGATAGATAACCTTTCCCCCAGCCCAGGAGCTGGGGTTTGAACCCAAGCATCTTGAAGATGCTAGCTAAGTGCTCTACCACTGAGCGTAATCTCTGCTTCCTTTTCTTCTTTTTCTCCTCCTCCTCCTCCTTCTCCTCCCTCTCCTCCTTCTTCTCCTTCTCCTCCTTCTCCTTCTCCTCCTCCTTCTCCTCCTCCTCCTTCTCCTCCCTCTCCTCCTCCTCCTCCTTCTCCTCCTCCTCCTCCTTCTCCTCCTCCTCCTTCTCCTCCTCCCCCTTCTTCTTTCTCATGGTAGGGATATGGCTCAGTGGTAAAAGCATTTGCTTCCTAAGCTTCTTGACCCAGTTCAGTCCCCGTAAACAACATAGGAAGTGGGATGTAGTCGCTTGCATTTGTAATCTCAGCACTCCTATGGTGAGAGGGGGCCAGAGATAGGAGAATCAGCCAGCAGCATGGGCCAGTGTCTTAGCTGCTCTTCTCTTGCTATGAGGAGACACCATGACCAAGGCAACTTACAAAACAAAGCATTTGACTGAAGACTGCTTCTAGTTTCGGAGGGCGAGCCCACAACTAGCGTGGTAGGGAGCGTGGCAAGAAGCAGGCAGACATGACAGCTGAGAGTTCTACATCCAGATCTGAAGGGATCAGGAACAGAGAGTCTCTGGGCTTGGATTGGGCTTTTTGAAACCTCAAAGCCCACCTGCACTGACACACTTTCTCCAACAAGGCCAATAAGATTAACCTTCACAGGTCACGTGTGTGTGTGTGTGTGTGTGTGTGTGTGTGTGTGTGTGTGTAGGTGTGTGTAGAGGTGTGTGTGTGTAGGTGTGTGTGTGTGTGTGTAGGTGTGTGTAGAGGTGTGTGTGTGTGTGTGTGTGTGTGTTTCAAGACAGGATTTCTCTGTGTAACTGTGTCTGTCCTGAACTCACTTAGTAGACCAGGCTGGCCTCAAACTCACAGAGATCCACCTGCCTCTACCTCCCGAGTGCTGGGATTAAAGGCATGCATCCAGCAAGTTATTATTTTTTTTAATATGCCCAAAATCTATATGGGTCCTAATTCCCAGAGGCAGAGGCAGGCGGATTGCTGTTATTTTGAGGCCAGCCTGGTTTACAAAGTGAGTCCAGGACAACAAAGACTCCACAGAGAAACCCTGTCTCAAAAAACAAAACAAAACAAAACAAATCAAAACTCTTAACTACCAAAGTGACTGCATTTGGAAAGAGGCTCTCAAGGTGTGACAACAGTTACTGAGGTCACAAAGTCGGTGCCTTTGCAAGAAGCACCAGGGCTTCCAGAATTCCCTGCCTTCCATGTGAGAACACAGGAAAAGCTAAGAGCAAGCCAGGAGTAAGCCTGTGCCAGGAACTAGGTGCTTGCTACTTTGAACTTTGACCTTCTGGCCTCTTGATTATGAGAAGTTTTTGTTGTTAGGTCATCCCATGTGATATATTTTGTTATAGCAGCTCCATCAGACCTTTATCTTGTGATTAAACAAGTTGCACATGGCTGGGGGATGACAGTCAGTGAAATGAGTGCTGGGCAAGCATGAAGACCAGAGTTAAAATCCTGAGCATCCACATACACATTGAGTATGGGTCCACCCCATGTACCTGTGCCCTGCCTTCTAGTTCTGGGGCTGGGGGCGGAGACTGGATGGATGATCCTTGGAGCCAACCAGCCTACACAAATCAACGAGGTCCAGGTTCAGTGAGAGATCCTATCTCAAAACTAAGAGAGAAAACAAGGAAGACACCTGACATGGACCTCTTTGGTCTCCATACACACATGTTCATGCGCACTGAGTCAGTCATGCCTATCACACACACATGCATGCAAACATACACACAATTTTAAAAATACATACTTTTATATATTTTTATTAATTTATTCATATTACATCTCAGTTGTTATCCCATCCCTTGTATCCTCCCATTCCTCCCTCCCTCCCGCTAAAAAATACATACTTGTGGGATAGTTTTAAATACATAAAAAGAAGCCAAGTATGATATCACAACACCTCTAGTCCCAGTAGTCACTAGGCCAAGGCAGGAAGACCGTAGCAAAATTGAGCCAGGCTTGGTCTATTATAGTAAGCTTTAGGCTAGCCTGGGCTACAGAGTGAGATCCTATCTCAAATAAAGGAAGGAAGGAAGAAGGCAGCCAGTGGCATATGGTAGCACCTGACTGCAATTCTAGCTTCTCGGGAGCCTGAGGCAGGGGAATCTTACACATCTTTAGATGCTTCTTTGCACATGTATAAATAGTATCTACAGCACACATCACACACACTACTTTCTTTTCCCCTCAGTGGTGGGCATGAAACCTATGGTCTTTGCATGCTAGGCAAGCACTCTATCACTGAGCCATAGCCCCTTCTAGCCCAGACTATAGAGATTTTTCTGTAACATTTTCTTAGCAAAAACTACGAAATGCACAATTGTTCTTAAAAACTGCAAAGTTCCACTGGACAGATAAACCATAATACACACTTGAGCAGCCTCCTGGTGACGGACAGCTGGGTGGCCCTTTGTATGTATCTTTGATGCTTGTCTGATTCATTCATGGAGATAATTCTCCAGAAGCTGAACTCCCGGGCTAAAGGATATGCACATTTAAAATTCTGATAGCCTGTCTATTGCCAAATTACCTTCCAGAAAGGCTAAACCAATTTGTCCCCGTGCCACATCTGAGAGTGCCCACTGCCCCACACCCTTGCCAAATCGGCACGCTTTCAACACTGATAAAAATAAGTTCCTGTCTTCGTCTCTCCTCTGGATCCTGCCAAAGTGCACAGTGCGAAGCTAAGCGAGAGGAATAGAAGGTTGACAGATGGGAGGGTATTTCGGTCACTGTAATGTTTTATCTGAAGCACATCATTTTCCCCTCAAAGCAAATGTGATAGATGGAGTTTCTCCAGTTTCTTTAGGACAAGCTCTAGGAAACAATGTCCTAAGTGGATTAATTCTTCACAGGCAAAGAGTCTCTGAAAAACATAGAAATTATTTAAGCTAAGTGTGCTTTGGGCAGATAGAGGATTTATATGGATATAATATATAATATATGATATATAATATATATGATGCCTCTTTTGTAAAGAGGCAAAGCGTTTTATTCTATAGCAGTCTGCACATTCCATCCCACGTCAGCAATGACTCTTTGACCAAAGCGGGAGGAATTTTTCTCAATTCCATTCTATATTTATTTATTTATTTTCTTAAGTTGACCAATACTTAGCTGGGTGTGTGACGTGCATGACCTCGCAGAGGCCTGAGCACAAGGACCACTAGGTCCAGGCTTCCGGGCCAGGTGAGGCATCATGGGAAAACAACGACAACCACAACAAATCAGCTATACTTCCTTACAGCCATTGCAAGGCTTTCCTTAGAATTTGACTGTGAATGACGTCAGTATTTAAAGGTAGCATTTCACCAAAAACTAGACGAAGGGAAAGAAAATGATATGGATTAAAGCCATCCTTCTTGTAAAACAAACTAAACAGAAGGAAGTTCGCTCAGCTATGTCGGTCCTTGGCCATGCGGTCTAAAGCCCATGACTTAGCTAAAGATGCTGCTGTTTTGTTCCTTTGACAACTTAGCAAGATGAAATCTGCCTTGTGTCCTATAGAAATGTTGGAAAGGCAGGAAGTCCCAAGCACTATAGTGAGCTGAGTCACACATTTGGAGAATGTGTGTGCCTCATCAAATACTGCTAGCCTGCTTCTGTCCAACCTAAAAGTCTTTGTGCAGCAAAGGGTATAGATTTTTTTTTTTCAAACGAAACTTGTAAAATAGATCTACGTTCTGCTATAGAAAAATTTCTCGGTTCTGGCATTAGTAGCAATTAAAAGCATTTTGAAATGGTTCACCTTCATTGGTGATATTAATGAGCCTTAGGTGCCAAAAGCCAGAAAACAGGATAATTATAAAATATGAACTGTGAACTGTTAATAATCCTCTTTATTTCCTCTCTTTTTAGCCACTTAATAAATTGAGCACATCAAATTATTATAAATGTGGTACCTCCAATGCTGGCAAAAGAACGAAATAATAATTTGTTTTACTTTGGGAGAAAGAAAGAGCACTCCAAACCCTGGAACAGTAACACAAAGAGGGGCCCCTCACAGTCTATATTCTAATGTTCCTCCCCCTGCCCCCCCCCCCGTCCGCCCCTCCATTTGTCTCCTCTCTCTTTTCCCTTTTTGTTTCTTCCAGTCCGTCATCCTTTCTTGCTCCTCTCTCTCTCTTTCTCTTTTCACCCTTTTCCAGTTAACAGTGTGGTAAGGATCTTATTGCAAAAGCTCAGTGTGCTCTCTGAAGGGTTATCTCAGGGGTGGGGTCGGGGGGAGGTCAGATCTCTTTTCTTTGCTCTCTCCTGGGGAAAGAACACATTCCTGACTAGCACAGGGCAGGGATGAGGTGGAGGGGCTGGAGAGGAAAAGATCTGACCACACTGCTGTGTGTGACTTGGTCCTGAAAAACGTAGGCTGTCCTTTAGGTCTTTTCCTTGTGTTAAGTTTGCCAGAGTAAACTCTGCCCTACAACGTGAGCTGATGTTTGTAGAGGTTTATTTTAATTCGGGAGTGTGTGTACAATATTAGTATTCAATAGTTGTCTATAAACAATGCCACATTCTAAAAAAAACAAAAAACAAAAAACAAACCTTGGGAGTAATGAGGTTAACTTCCTGGGAAGAATGTTTTCATTGTGGTAAAAAGAATATGTATAAACATGACCTTTTCTCTTGCCAATGCTAAGTATACAGTTTTGATAGTGTTAATTATATTCACAGTGTTGTGAGAATTTTGTCTTGCAAAACTGAAATTGCCTATCTATCAGCAATCCCTCATTTTCTCCTTCCTCTACTCTCTGTCAGCAACCTTTCTGCTATCTTTTTCTATGACTTGACACTTTGGATGCCTCATAAAGTTAGAACCATGCTGTGTTTCGCCCTTTTGTGCCTAGCTTATTTCACTTAGCATAACGTCCTCAAGGTTTTCCACGTTTTCCCACATGACTGAACTTGTCTTTTGAGACAGATGAAGCTGACATTCAAATTCTGACTAATTTCCTGTTTCTGCTCCTCCACTAAATCAAACCTGGGGGACATAGACACTATAATCAATTTTCATGACCTCAAGTACCATCAGACTAGGTAAAGGTGTGGGGTGTTAGACATCTGTTGTCTGGTCTAGCCAGGGTCAAATGAAAAAAAAATCAGGAACAAGAAGCTTTATTTAGAGGGTTATGACAGGAAAGGAAAGGGACAATTTATATGTAATGATGAGACTGCTTTCTGCAGTGGTTTGGAAAAGAATGGCCCCCCATGGGCTCATATATTTGAGTACTTAGTCACCAGAGGGTGGAACAGTTTGAAAGGATTAGAAAGATTAGGAGCTACAGCATGTTGGAGTGGGTATGCCCTTGCTGGAGGAAGTGTGTCACTGGGGCAGGGCTATGTGGTTTCAAAAGCCCACACCAGGCCCAGTCTCTCTCTCTCTCTCTCTCTCTCTCTCTCTGCCTGTGGATTAGAATGCAGCTCCCGGCAGTAGCTCCATCACTGCGCTTCCCACCATGATGAGGATAGACTAAGCCTCTGAAACTGTAACCAGACCCTCAGTTAAATGCACTCTCTCATAAAAGTTGCCTTCGTTGAGCCCAGCATGGTGGCACACACCTTTAACCCCAGCACTCAGGGAGGCAGAGGTAGACAGATCCCTGTGAGTTCAAGGACAGCCTAGACTACAAATCAAAGAGGACAGCCAAAGTTCTACAGAGAAATCCTGTCTTTAAGAAAAGAAAAGAAAAAAAAAAAAAAAGAATTCCCTTGGTCCCTTCACAGCAATAGAACAGTGACTAAGACAGAAGTTGGTGCCAGGAGCGGGGTATTTTTGGACATGTCTAACCATGCTATTTGTCCATGGGACTTTGGACTATAAGAGGGTTTGGTTGCTTTAAGCAGGGTTTACTGGGCCATCATAAGTAAGAGCTGGAAAAAAATCATAATGAAGTCAATCTGGAATGGGGTTGGGGTGGGAAGCTCAAGAGTGTGGGCATAAATGGATTGAGTTATTCAAATGTTGATTTCTGTATTGGGTTGCAATCCTTGTTCTGAGAATCTTCTGTCTCAATACTGTGTAAACACCGCTCCCTGACTATTCACTGATATGCCAATAAAGGAGCTTACAGGACATTGCTGAGCAGGGGAGAACATAGGGATGGACTTCCTGACAGCCAGGGGAGGAGGAGCTGGAGGAGGAAGCAGGGGACTCAGCCATGTGCAGAGGTCCAAGAGATAGCAGGAGACTCAGCTGAGTAGGGAAATGCATAAAGCGTAAGTATCCCTGGGATTAATACTGGGAAGAAGCCAGACTAGCTCAGAGGGTTAAGATCAGTTAAAATTGCTCAGTTGTTGTGCTGTGAAGCTTGTTAAACAAATACTATGATAGAGCCTCAATTATCTGAGCGATAGCTGGGTTAAGAGAGAAACTGAGACACAAACACAATATTGTAAAGATAATTTTAATAAAAGAGGTTTCAGAGGGGAAGAATATTAGTAAGTGGTCTAAACAGCATTCTAGTGATCTTTTAGCAAAGGATGTAGCTTTTTTTTTTTTTTCCTTTGCCTTGTCCTAAAAATCTGCCCGAGACTAAATTGAAATGTTTTTGATTAATGGCATTGGCACAGCTGACTTCAAGGCAGCCTAGTATTGACTCTGTCATGTGATTATTAGTGATCACTCTTACACAAATCTATAATGAAAAGGAGCAAGTTGAGCAAGGGAAAAATACCAAGTGTACACTCTGAGGACAAAAGGAGCACCATACAATGTAATGCAGAAGACAGAAGTTCCAGTGCTCAATAGATAAAAAGTTTAAAGAAAAGCCTGGGGCTAAGTGTAATAAAGGAAGTGGTGACCTCAGGCCAAGCCCCCCCCCACCCAGCTAAGCTTCCAATTTGTGAAAAGGCTGTGGTGGTTTGAATAGGAATGGCCTGTATAGGGTCATGCGTTTGAATGCTTGGCCCATAGGGAGTGATGCTATTAGTGGGTGTGGCCTTATTGGAGTAGTGTGGCCTTGTTAGAGGAAGTGTGTCACTATGGGGGTGGGCTTCCAGGTCTTATAAGCTCATGTCTGGCCAGTGTGTCTCACTCTCCTTCTGCTGCCTACAGATCTGGACGTAGCACTCTCAGCTCCTTCTCCAGCATCATGTCTGTCTGCCTACGTGCCACCATGCTTCCCGCCATGATGATAATCAGCTAAAACTCCAAAACTGTAAGCCAGGCCTGGTTAATTTTTTTTTTCCTTTATAAGAATTGCCATGGTCATGGTGTCTCTTCACAGCAATAGAACACTGACTAAGATAGGGACCAAGTGCCAGCCCCATCAAGAAACAGAGGTTGGCAGCTTCAGCCACATGGCTTTGGCTTTGAGTCAAGGGTACAGGAAAGAAGTATGGAATCTCCCCATGGCCAAGGAAAACCACTGAGGCCAAGCATGTACCAGGGGTGTCCCTGCATGGGAGCCCAGACAGGCCATTGTGTGAAGCTGTGACGATGAAGCCTGGATTGTGTTGGAGAGACCCACGTTGGGGACGTCAGAGTCTTTGGATACCTGCAGAGGAAAGCTCTAGGTGGCGTGACTAAGGTGGATAAGGTGCTCAAGTAATAGATCATGAGCTCAAGGCAGGCAGAAAGGGCCTTGCCTTTTATAGGAAGGCGTAGAGCAGGTAAGACGAAAGCATTGAAGAGGACCCAGGTGAGCGAGGTTCTCAGGGAGGCTGATGGGGGAAGGTTTCCTCTGAAGTCTACCACAGGGGCCCTGAGGGAAGGCTTCCTCCTACTTCCAGGGCTGAAGTGTGGGTGCTTGTTGGCTGGCACCTGGAGGAGGGAAAGGACCCTGACAAGTTTAATCACGGTTAATCAATCACTGAACTTTATAGGTCATTGAGGACAAACAAACAAACAAACAAACAAAAACAAACATGCAGTATATTAAGTTTGAAACAAAGAATGGGAAGATGGAGGGTGTCTTTGTTGGATCATGGGTAGATAATGGGGTCTCTGAAAGTCTACCAAAGGAGTTGGAGGGACACAACTTGATACTGTTGTCCAGGAACACAAGACTCGAGTGAAGTTTAACCTCCTCATCAAACCCTTTGGCTCTTCCATATGTTGACAGACTCCTCATTTGTTTTGGGTACATTTGATGCCTCCCCCCCCCCCTTTTTTTTTCTCTCTCTCTCACCAGCCTTGACAGTTCAAGTACCTTCTTCTTTGGTTAGTATTAAGGACCCAGAAAGCACAAATCAGTCTGTCCTGTGATCCAATCACATGGACACTGGGAGAAAGAACAAATATTTGTAAACCTACATCCAGCTATATATGCCTGGACTCGTTCTGTCTCTAGACTTCTCAAGTGTAAGAGTCAAGAAAATTCTTTTTTTTTTTTTTTAAACTATGGGATTGCTTTGGGGATTTTTGTTTTTGTTTTTGTTGTTGTTGTTGTTGTTATTTTTGTTTGTTTGCTGTTGTAACAAAAAATAATTGTAGTACCTAAAGCCTCAATGGTTCGGCTAATTTTTTTTATTTGTTTTGTTTTTAATTTCGTACTACATTTATTGTGTGTGGGGAGGGGCATGTATGTCATGGCCTCCATCCAGATCAGAGTTCAAAATAGGGCCCAGTTCTCCTTCTACCTTTAAGTATGTCTTGGGGATCAAACTCAGGTTGTTGTCAGTCAGGATTGGCGGTAAATGCCTTTACCTGCTAAGCCATCTTGTCAACCCATTTTTAAAAATCCTATTATTACTACATTTTAGCAATTGTATATGTGTGAGTGCATGTGCATATGTGGCAGTCAGAGGAGACCTTGCAAGCGTTGGTTCTCTCTTTCCGTCAGACTTGGCAGCAAGAACCTTCCCCCACTGAGCCATCTCTTTGGCCCACAGCTCTGGTGTTTGAAAGGCCCTGGATAACTAACTCTGCCTGCAAATGATTCCAAGCATGTTTTCGTTCCAAGGGTGAGATGCTCACTTCAGAATTCTGGCTGCATGTCAAGTTTGAGTAATTCCATCTGCCCTCCTTGAAAATTTTATTACAAGCACATTCCATATTCTTAGCTTTCTTCCTCCAGACTTCTGAGCAGCATGGGAGCTTTTGGATCATTTTCATTTTTCAAAGGCAAAGAAGGAAAGAAAGAAACAAAGAAAGAAAGAAAGAAAGAAAGAAAGAAAGAAAGAAAGAAAGAAAGAATCTAAACATAAGCCCTGCTTGTTTGTTTGTTTGTTTGTTTGTTTGTTTGTTTTTTCAGTTATCTGGATGTGAAATTGATTTTCAGTTCTGTTTTATATGTTGTCTGGGCACTAAAGGGATGTAAGGAATGGGAAGACTTGAGGCTGGAGAGGCCAGGTGGCTCATTGGTGAAGAGTACTTCCTGCTCTTGCAGAGGACCTGGGTTTGGTTTCCAGCATCCCTGCCAGGCAGCTCACGACTGTCTGTAACTATAGCTTCAGGGGAATTCAACATCATCTTCTGGCCTCTGCAGGCACCTGCACTCATGTGCACTCGCACCGGCACACACATACAAGTGAGCAATATTATAAATAAATCCTGAGGGCTGACTGGGTGGTTAGGAGCTCTTGCTGTTCTTCCTGTGGACCCGGCTTTGGTTCCCAGTAACTACACAGTGGCTCACAGCCACATGTAACCCCCAGTCCCAGGAGATCCAACACCCTCTTCTGGCCTCTGCAGGTACCAGGCACACAAACATGGCACACAGACATTCATGCAGCCCAAACACCCATACACATAAAGACTTCAAAGCAATGGAAGTGGTTCTTTCTGTGAGTGTTCATGGGCATGCGTGAAAAGACTTGTAAGAAGCAGCATAGGATACAACAAAACTACGAAACTTCTTCCACATTTGGCATATCCCTAACTTCACCTGGCATTTATTTAAATGACTAAATTGATAAGCAAGAAATATTCATAATGGAAGTGGTGGTAGTGGTAAAGCAATTGCTTGTTATGGCCCTAGGTTTTACACACACACACACACACACACACACACAAACATACACACACACACACACACACACACACACACGAATCATGTGATTTAAAATACTTTATTGTAGCCAAGGGGGAAAATACTGTATTCCTCCCTTATTGAAGGTTTCATCCTTTGCAGTTTCAATCCCTACTGATCAACTTCAGTCCAAAAATATCGCATGAGAAATTCCAGAAGTAATCGCGAGTTCTCAAGTGCAAGCTGATCTGCACAGAATGAAATCGTGTGTCCTCCAGCCCCATTGACCTGAGATACCAGTCAGCCTGGGTCTGGCATAGTCATGATGTCCAGTTAGCCACCTGTCCCTGTTAGTCATTTAGTGGCTGCCTCAGTGCTGCGTTCCAACAACGCTTGCCTCGTAGCCTCACACGGGTAGCGTTCACTCACTGCATTTTGTCATGTGGACAGCCCATCATTATACACCATTATTAGAAAATGTAAGCAATAAGGTGCTTAGAAGATCCACATCCACGTAAGTATTACAGAATGTTGTTATAATTCTATTTTATTGGCTATTGCTGTTGATCTCTTAGCTTATAATTTATAAGTTAAATTCTATCACAGGTATGTACACGTGGTGGCTAACCTCAGTATCTAACCTGACTAGTTAGAAAGATGTGTAGAAAAGTGGAAAAAGCACACTTCCATATGTGCCTGCGAGGGTGTTTCCAGAGATGATTGGCATATGGTTTAGCAAATGGTGGTGAGTCCACCGTGAATGTGGGCTGTACAGCTCAGTAGGTTGAGGGATGGGACAGAACAGAAAGCCTAAGAAGAGGCCCTTACATACGCATGCGCATACAGTACTCGGGTCTTCTTAGACACTGTTTTTGTGGCTGCGGTCACCGAGATCAGACTCCTACAATGTAGACTCAGTAACTCTCTGCAGGGGCTTCCAAGCCCCCAGCCTCACACTGGGCCTACATCTTCAGTGCCTCTTGTTCTGCGGCTTCCAGCTTCTTGGAATGAACAGGTTGCCAGGATCCCTTGCCCTCCAACAGGCAGACAGCTGTGGAGAAATTACCCAGCCTCTGCCTATGGAAGCCAGTTTAGTAAATAAAATAAATAAATACCTTTTTCATTTTGTTTTCTTTTATTTTTTGAGACTAGGTCCCACGTAGCCAAACTGACCCCAAACTGCCTCCTAGCCTAGGATGACTTTGAATTTCTTTCTTTCTTTCTTTCTTTCTTTCTTTCTTTCTTTTCTTTTCTTTTCTTTTTTTTTTTAACATTTATTTTTATGTGTATGAGTGCTCTGCTTGCATGTACACCTGCACACCAGAAGAGGGCACCAGATCTCATTATAGATGGTTGTGAGCCACCATGTGGGTGCTGGGAATTGAACTCAGGACCTTTGGAAGAGCAGTCAGTGCTCTTAACTGCTGAGCCAGCTCTCCAGCCCCTTGAACGTCTTTCTGATCCTCCTGTCTCTGTCTCCTAAGTGTTAGGTTAGGTATGCACTGCCACACGTGCCACATGTGTCGTACACGCATACCACCACTTGTGCCATACATGCATAGGGGTGCATATTGTACTGATTCTGACCTTCTAGAAAACCCTCAAAGATATCAAACCTTATGTAATAGGGCTGACATGACTCATAGTTTCAATCATTCGCTGAGGAAACAGAATATCTGCCTGGACAGGAGACTGCTGATCTTCAGGAAATCACGTAAACCGGGCCAGATTCCACAACCTTTCTTGGAGCATCCTTTTATGTGCTGAGCCTCAAGGATACAGCTGCGAACTACATTGACAAAATATCCACCCTCAAAGCGCTTCTAGGGGAGAAAGCACAGATAAGAAATGACAAAGTCAAATGACAAACAAATGCCTAGTTTCTTAGAAGGGGCCGGAACCCGCAGGTTGTGCGGGTGCCACTGCCTTCCCAGGGATCCTCCACCCTAAATCCAGACTTAAGTGCTATTCTCCAGGCCAGGCAACTTGGAGTTTCGCGTTTTGTTTTCTTACAACCTCTCTGCATTTCCCAAGGCTCTACAAGGAGCTTCTGTTATTTTTTAACCAGGAAAAGAATTTATCAAGAGGAGAAAACCTGACAGACTGGAAATGCAAATGCCTCAGTGTGAAGGCGCTGGAGAGAGGATGTGTGAAGGCCCACCCTGTCACAGGGCCATGGCTGCCTCCAGAAAACATCTCCTCAGAGAGAGGCTCTTGTTTCTGAGGCCTTCTGGTATATGCAGAATCACCCTGCTTTGTAGTTTGTAGTGTTTTGATTCACTTCCAAGTATTCTGTGTGAGGTGAGTTTCCCCCAGCCCACCCCACACACACCTACCCCACCCCACATCCCCACCCCTCCCCATTTTCTTCTCTCCTCTCCTCTTTTTACCTCCAAAAATCACGTCTGTTCTCCCTGATGTTTTCTCATAACCCTTATTTACTTACACTTGGCCCCTCCATAGCTCCTTCACTTCGGACCAGCCACTTAGGCACAAATGGAGCGCTGCCTCCCAGTTACCATGGAATCCTTGACCTGGCCTTTGGAGAACTTAGGGTTATGACAGAACATGGTTTCTGTTTGTTTGTTTTCTTTCTTTCTTTTCTCTCTCTCTCTCTCTTTCTCTCTCTCTCTCTCTCTCTCTCTCTCTCTTTCTCTCTCTCTCTCTCTCTCTCTCTCTCTCTCTGGCTTTTCTAGACATGGTTTCTCTGTGTAGCCCTGGCTGTCCTGGAATTCGCTCTGTAGGCCAGGCTGGCCTTGAACTCAGAGAGAGCTGCCTGCCTCTGCCTCCCAAGTGCTGGGACTAAAGGCATGAGCCACCACCACCTGGCTTTCATTTTGTTCTCACGATGGTTCTAATCAGAATTTTATTCTAATAATCAATAGTTGCTTTGCCTTGATTTCTGTTTAAGGAAAGTCTTAGTATTTTCTCTACTGCTTAGTAAAAAGGTTGAATTGACTTTTACAAGTATAAAGGAAGAGAAATCAGGACTTAGAAGGTAGCTCAGTGGTAGAGCACCTGCCCAACACATGTGAGACCTTAAGTTAAATTGCTAGCACTGAAAAAAAACAAACAAACAAACAAACAAACAGGAGTGGGGCGGGGGCAGAATGGACCACTGGACATTTGGATAGATTTGTTCTAATTAATTTCTCTACCTTTTTCAAATTGGTAAGCAGATTAGTCCGTGTTCTGTTGCTAAGTCTAAATGCCTGAGGCTGGGTACTTTATAATGAAAAGAAGGTTGTTTTGTTCACAACTCTGGAGAGGTGGAAATCTATGATTGAGTGGCTCCATTGGTTCAGCGCTTGGGGAGGACCAGGTGATTGAGTTACTTTCAGGCTTCTCTTATCATGACAGAGTTTTCCGAGCTTGCCTTTTCCGGGAGATGTCCACTCACTCCTCAGGGAGTAGAGTTGTTGAGTCACAGGGTACGTGCGTCTTTAGCTTTGGTCTGATTCAGAAGGCGCAAAAGAGGACACAGCCCAAAGCTGTGTTCCCTTTCATTGGTCAGTACTGGAGTTCTTTTCCCCAGGAGCGACAGTGTTATAGTCCTCTGTGCTGTGATAGAAACAGCTCTGCGTGTGGAAATTGCAGCCTGTGGAAGTTGCGGGGGCCCAAACTCTTCTGCACCTTGCTTCTTCCACTGTCTGTTTTTTGTTTCTTTGTTTGCTTTTGAGTGCTCTGTATTAACAGCCCAGAACTGGTAGACTCCGTAAAATGCTTGCCTTGTGTGGTATTATGTGCACCTGAAGAATTATCTGGAGGGTTAAAAGCCTATGAGGCATTTAAAGATTGTTCCTTAGCTATAGAAGAATGCCTAGGCTTTCCCACTCTCTACAGTGTTATAACTTAACAAGCTTTTGGCTGTTCCTTTTGAAGACAGGATCTCACTACATAGCCCAAGCTGGTCTCACACTGTCAACGCTACTGCCCAGTTTCCTGTGTGCTGGGACTACAGGTGTGCCCCCATTGTATCTGGTGTGGTGAACTTCTAATATTGGCTAGTCCTTAGGTAAAAAATAGTATCTTATTTTAGCCTCAAGTATTACATTTTTCTTCGTGTGAGAAAGATTTCTTCATATGAGAAGATTCATTTTAATTTTCCAACCTGTAAACTGTTTATGTTACATGTTTATTTTGTTATGATTTATTGCCCTTTCCCCCACCCCCAAATGGTTTCATAAGAATTCTTTCTACGCATTCTCCATTTCATTATTTACTTTGTTTAGATGTTCATTGCTCTCTCCAGAAATCCTGGGAACATTAGCCCCAATGCAGCCACACTTTGGCCATAGATATTTTGATTAAATTTTTTTTTTATCGTTGCCGGGCTGTGTGGCACACGCCTTTAATTCCAGCACTTGGGAGGCAGAGGCAGGCAGATCGGTATGAGTTCGAGGCCAGCCTGGTCTACAAAGTGAGTACAGGACAGCCAAGGCTGCACAGAGAAACCCTGTCTCAAAAAAACAATAAAATAAAATAAAATAAAAGTATTGTTTTTCTTTGACTTAATTTTTAAAATTTATTTTATAACTATAGATGTTTGCCTAAATGTGTTTGTGCACCGTGTGTGTGCAGTACCTGAGGTCAGAAGAGGGAATCAAATACCCTGGAACTGGAGGTACAAATTGTTGTTAGCCAATTGTGGGTGATTGGACCCAAACCTTGGTCGTCTGCAAGGGCAGCAAGTGCTTTTTACCTCTCAGCCACCTCTCCAGCCCTTTGATGAAAATTCACTGGCAGTCCTGGGAGAGAATGAGAGCACATTACAGAGACATATGCACATTTCAAAATGGATCCCATTATTCTGTGTGATAACCTAAGAAACAAGCACAATTTAATGCTAGCCTAGGTAGTTATGTCATCTGGCCTAGCTCATGAGTTCTCTCAGATAGAATTAGCAAGGAGAGACAGGGACTAATGAAAAAAGAAACGAGGTTGGGAAATTGAAGGCCAGTTAATTAACCTTTGTATTGCCAGAGAATTAGAAAAATGTAACTACCGGTACCCCTAAACTAAGTCAAGGACTCGGGGAGTTACTGTCACGTGGTTCCTCCAAGTATTATGAAGCAAGATGGATTCCGGGTGTCTGGGGGCCTCGTATATATGGATTCCACTTTCACCATAATCAAAAGTGTTTGGAGGAAAAATTCACAACATTTAAAAAAAAAAGCCTTCAAAAAAAGACTTGGAAGGTATTGCAAATTACTTGCTAAATATAGGAGAATGAGGCAGCACATGGGCATTTGTGGTTTGAATGAGAATGGTCCCCTTTGTCTCATATACTTGAAGGCTTAGTCACTGGACAGTGGAACTGTTTGATACTAGAAGGATTAGGAGGTGTGGCTTTGCTGAAGGAAGTGTGTCACTGGAGGTGGCCTTTGAGGTCACCAACTCTCCTCACCCCCAGTGCCTGCCATTCTGCCTCCATGATCTTCACTGTGGCTACAATGGACTAAACCTCTGAAATGGTAAGCAAGTTTCAATTAAATGCTTCCTTTTAGAAGAGTTGCCTTGGCCGTGATGTCTCTTCACAGCAATAGAACAGTGACTAAGGCAGCACTGCACTATTAGAACAAGTGCAAAGATGTTCTAAAGTACACGGGAGTGTGTGTGTGTACATTAACACGCAAACACTGCACAAATGTTGAAGAAAGGAAAGGAGCCTCTGTAGATTCTGGTGTTCAAAATGGGGTCTGGAACCAATTCCTCTTGGATTTTTTTGCTAGCTGCTGCAGCTGCCACATTCTCCTCCTGCCTCTCTCCTTCTCCCAATCCACACTATATTTATTGATTTGCGTGTATGTGTGATGGGACACACATGCTGTGCTATACATGTGGAGGTTAATGGACACCTTGTGGGAGTAGACTCTCCCACTACACGGGTCCCAGGGACCCAACTCGGGTCCTTGGGTGTGGTGGCAGGTGCCTGCACTGGCTGAAGCATCAAGCCAGCATCCTAGCTAGCTCCTTTTCACGTGCCTACATTTTGTATTGTGGCCATCGAGGGTCCAAGTATCTAAGGATATCTTTGTAGCTTAAGGTGATTTTTTTTTTAAAAGTGGTCTTAGAGGAAGATTGCATATAAAATTGCCTATCATTGTGTAGTCTTTACCTTGGTTAAAATTTGTGCTCTCCTTAAATATGAAAAAAGGACATATATGTTTATATTCCAGGTATTTAGTGACCAACAGATTGACTTCATAGACCCTCAGAGACACTTGCTTAGTAATGCCACGAAGAAATCTAGAACCACTTTTTACATAACTCACAGTCTTGGTACTAGCAGTGTGACCTTACACTGCTTTGTAAATGGATATGGGTTCTACCTGCCACGTGCCTCTCAGTAAATGCTTTGGTGTACCCAATTTGTCCATGCCTGAATGCAGGAACCATCAAACCTGGAGCTGAGGAGAGAGCTGCCTTGTTCAGACTAACAAAACCAGAAGCCAGGAGCGTGTCCTGAAACGACAGTTACCAGAGGGGGAAAATGGATTCAGAGCCTGCAAAAATACCACAGGACCAGCATCTCCAGCTTTGACCTTGGTTTTGTTTGTTTGTTCATGTGTAAAATAAAGGGGCTGGTATAGAAAGTTCCAGTTCTCACTCTCTAGAGTAGCTTCCTCGGGTGGGAAAGCACAGTGTGTCTGAAGCAGGAGACACGTTGCACTCCTGGGCCCTGACTTTGAGACATCTTCTCCCATGACGGCAGACCAGGCGTTTACCAGCAGGTTCCTGAGTGGCTTTCCTGTTTTTGTGAGTTGTCTGTATAGACTTCCTGCAGAGAGGATATTTTATTAATAGCAGCAGACAGTCTAAGGCAACACACTTCTTTGACTCGTCACTCTCTTTATCTTTGGAAAGACTCAATGTGTTGCCGGGTGGTGGTGGTGCACACCTTTAATCCCAGCACTTGGGAGGCAGAGGCAGGCAGATCCCTGTGTGTTCGAAGCCAGCCTGGTCTACAAAGCGAGTCCAGGACAGCCAAGGCTACACAGAGAAACCCTGCCTCAGGAAAAAAAAGTCTCAATGTGTTACTTGGTTAAAAACAGTTCGCTTTTCACTTCACTGTGCCATCATCGGCATGAATTTATTCTCACAGATTACACAGGACCTGGCTATTATGAGCCCTTCCCCAAATTCAAGTTTTTCATAAGTTTACTTATTCCCCCAGCTCTGAAGAAAAGAATGCTGTCAAAATAGGATGCAAACATTCTCTAAGCCAAATTTTACCCGAACAACTATTTGTTTTTCAAACATCTACAAAAAGATGCCACTATAATAATAACCTCATAGTCTTTCATCAAATGCTAAGCCTGTGGCTATGCCTGTATTTACATTACGTTATTAGAGCCTACAGCACTCTCAGGTAGGTAGGTACCTTTTGGTGTTGGTTTGGGCTTCTTGACATTTTTTTTTTTTAGATTTTATTTTCTTTTCAATTGTATGTATGTGTACATATGAGCATGCATATGAGTACAGGTGCCCTTGGAGGCCAGAAGAGGAAGTTAAGCTGGAGTTACAGTTGGTTGTGATACACTGGACATGGATTCTGGGAACTAAATTTGGGTCCTCTGCAAGAGCAGCTAACTGCTCATAGCCCCATAGTTTGGATGGGGATGTCTCCTACACACTCAGATGCTTGACTACTCGGTCCCCAGTGACTAGGCCTGTTTGGGTAGGTTTGGTACTTATGGACTTGCTGGAGGAAGTGTGTCACTTTGAAGAGTGAAAAGGCTTGAGTAGATGTGAACCCTCAGCTTGCTTCTCCAGGTGCCGTGCCTGCCTGCTGCCACACTTCCCACCGTGATTGTGAAAGACTCTTACTTTGTAGAGAAGGCTGGCCTCGAACTCACAGTGATCTGCCTGCCTCTGCCTCCCAAGTTCTGGAATTAAAGGCGTGCGCCACAAAGGCCTGACTAGAGGATGGAGGACTTTCTATATCCATACGCCCGAATACATTTCCTTCTGTAACTTGCCTTGGTCGTGGTATGTAGAAAAATAACTGATGTACCACTGGACCGTCTCTCCACCCCTGGTCTTTTTTTTGTTCTGTTTTTGCTCTGAAGCCCAGAGTGGCCTCAAACTCATGACCCTCATGCATTTTGTTTTTTGGATTTTGGGGATGTGCCACCATACCTGGCCCTGCGGATACACACTTTCTGTCCATTTAGAAAAAGGATCCAAAGCCCCAGAGATGATGGAGAACTGTTCAAACTGGTGTTGCAGACCCTGTTGCACAGTAACATTTGTTCAGGCTCCAGATCTTTACTATGCAAGTGCAAGTGTTGATGATTTTCACGTGGTAATACTATGTAAGTAGTTTTTATGATATTGTAGCATGGACAGGACAGATGGCTGAGTCTTCCAAGTGGTAATTCACTAACATACTTAACTCATATTTCTGATATTTTTAAGGGAATAGTAGTAAGTAAAAAAAAAAAAGATTCTCCATGTGGTTAGAGAGACAGTTAAGAGCATTGGTTGCTCTCCATGCCGTTAGAGAGGCAGTTAAGAGCACTGGTTGCTCTAGAGGACCCGAGTTCAGTTCCCAGCATCCACATGGCGGCTCATAATCATCTGTAACTCCAGTTCCCAGGATCCAACGTCTTCTTCTGTCCTCTCAAGGTCCCATGAACACACCTGACACACAGATAAATATGCGGGTGAAACACTCATATGTGTAAAATGAATGAATATTTTAAAAATTCATAGAAAAAAATCATCATTTTTCTAGGGAGAGTTGATGGATTCTTTCTGAAATAGGACCCAGGTCTTTTTTATTCTGTAAGACATCCATTTGAAGGACATGGGATTTCCTAACGTCAAATAGAGGACTGATTTCTTCTAGAGAATTTACAATTCATATGTGGCTCAAATAAATTTGATGTGGAATAGCTTATGGACTCCTAACCAGCCTTCAGATCTTATGAGAAAAGAGGTGGGTGGTCCAGCATGTTAGCCATCACTGCCCATTTAGTAATTAGATGAAAGAACTCTCTAGTTTCAGTCTATCCTGTGGTCTTGTCCCTAAGTAATTATTTTACTTAGTTTTCAATTCTTATTAATAAACCTCTTTCAGTATTAAAAGCCGAGGCCTTTTGTTATTAGACCCTTAGCATCTTTTCAAGTATGTGTTGAGAAACTGTGGCCTATGTGTAAGCTGGCACTTGGACTGAATTTTGAGCCACAAAATGGTATTAGCTTAAATAATAATTATGTTATACTATATAGATTTTCTTTTTGAAGATAAGAGTTTTGCTATGTGGCTCAGGCTGGTCTTGAACTTATGATCCTCTTGCTTCAGGCTTCCTAGTGCAGGGGTTATAGGTATGCATCACCAAGACTGCTGATGATGGTTCATGAGACTGAGCCAGTAGCCTGCTGGAACCAGTTTGGACAGGTTGGTGAGAGCTGATTAGTAAACACTCAGGAATGTTGTGAGCCCACTGAAGGCTTTGCTAACTTGACACCCGATACGATGGCAATATTACAGACATGACAGCAATGCTACAGATCAGGCTCTCCATCCCCTGAGCCCCGAGCCCTTCCCACCCCTCCACTCTCCACACAGGTCTCCCAGCCGAACCCCAAAGATCAGCAGCGCGTGACTCCTCATGCCTAGAAAGTGGCGGCCCTCTCAGCCCTCCACCACGGGTCAGGCCTATGCGAGACCCAGGGTACCGAATGTTCCGAGCGCCGTTTTTCACTTCTGAAGGTCAGAAGTTCTTTTCCAGCATCAGTTGCTGCTTGGCAATGGCAGGTTGGCATGGAACACTGCAATACCCTAAGGTCTGAGGCGAGGAGTGAGTCATTCTCCCAGGCGGCAGGGGACATTCATTTCTCCACATGACAGAATTTTCCTTCCGGTACCACCAGTCACAGTGACTACGCTTGAAGATTGTATATTTACAAGCTAGGAGGAGTAGAGTAGTGAGGGGAAAAGGGGAGGGCCGGGAGGAGAAGGAGGGCGAGCCATCAGGTCTCAGGCAATTGAAATGCCTGAAGAATGTTCTGGATCATTCGTTCTTCTCCTAATGTGTTATAGAAATCCTGCTTTCTCCGCATGCCGGCCAGGCCAAACCTGTTCTAACTGGTAGGTTTCATCTTGCAGAGAATGTTCTGAGACCCGTGTTTGTTTGTCTCCTTTGTTTGTTGGAGATTTACAGGGCCTCTGCTTGATTTACCTGGATCGAGCATGCGGTCTGACTCAGCCTCTGAGTAATGCTGTCCTCTCACCTTTGTAGGTCAAGGCATAGAAATGAAATTAAACCCTGGAAATCAATCCAGTGGCTTTTCTGAGAAAAGAGAACTTTTTTTTTTTTCCACACTATTCGTATAAAGTGTTTAGACAGAGCCTGGTGAGCTGTCCCCAAGCATGTGGTCCATATCCTATTGCCAAGCCTGAATTTTTTTTTTTCTGAAAATTTTAGGGAAGAACAGAAGCCCACACAGCATCTTTATCAGGTATATAGGCATGGAATTCAGGACCTTTAAAATTAATACCCAAAACAGAAATTCTCATTTGCAGCTCATAGTAGAATTCCCCACGGTGCTTTAAAATACATTAATACTCAGGCCACACCACGAACCAATGAAGTGAAAACTGAGATGTGCAGCTCAGACACTGGCTGGCTTTAAAAGCTCTCCAGGTGATACAAATTTCATTGAACTGATATTTGAGACCCACCGGCTTAAAACAGCGCACTTAGTTCTCTGTCCGGTATGATTTATTTTATGATTAGTCACTGTTCCTAATATATTACAATTCTTCATTTCCTTAGTGTCTGTTTCCACAGTTGTTTCTTTTAGGACTTTAAATAGACAGTGAATCATCCATTCAAAACAATAATTTGACGGAAGTAACAACCTTGCTCAATAAAAATTCCCTGTTGATCAGACCTAAGACTGGTGCCTATACAGAGGGGGAAAGCATTCAAACATATTTTTAAACAATTATTTATTTTTATTTTATGTACACTGGCAACCTGCCTATTTGATAGTGTCAGGTCCCTGGAACTGACATTACAGACAGTTGTAAACTGCCATGTGGGTGCTACAAATTGAACTCAGGTCCCCTGGAAGAGCGGCTAGTGCTCCTAACTGCTGAGCCAACTCACCAGTCCCCAAACATCTTCTTAAAGAGCATAACTTGATAAAAAAAAAAAAAAGAGCAATTTAAAAGTATATATTAAATTTTAATATGTATGTTTTTATGTATGCATCAACTCCACTTTTAATGATTCAGATTCAGATGCTTAAGTATACAAAATGTATGTACATTTATTAATGTCTTTTCTATATTTTAAATATTCTTATTACATGAAATCCTTGGAATGCCTGTAGCTGTTCAAAACTTCCAAAGTATATGTTCACATGCAGAAGTATTTTACCAAGTAAGTTACTGCCAAAAGAAGTGTTAAGTATAGTTACATTTACATTAAACAGTAGTCTATATTTTTATACATTAAAAAAGGTTGTATTCTGTAACAACATGGTCTAGTGCTTTGCATTGTAGTGCTAATTGTTCCCCCCCCACCCCTACCCCCGCCTTGAGGTCAGTTTGCTGCCTTTAAGGAGCAGACAGTCACATACCCCAAAAGTGATGTTTGTGATGCTTGCCTCCAAGTTATCCCTGATTGGTTGAATCAATGCCCACCCACCTGGGCAGACAGAGTGAAGAAGGGATGACCAACGTTCCCAGGCTTCCAGGGAAGAGGGGTGGGAGACTGGTACCCAAGGAGAAGGAGCAGACTCTCCGTGGGACAGGAGAGAGTTACTGGGGCCAGGAAAGACGTGACCCAGATGAACAGCATAAGTAAGCATTTGGGGGGTTGCGGATGGGCAGTACCCCAGATAGAAATGATTAAAGTATGTGGCATGGGGTGGGGGCTGAGAGATAATGGAAGGTAGTTTAGGAGTTAATATCTGCCATGCTCCAGGTAAAATAAGGCTTCTTCTTAAAAATATAACAGGTGTCTGTGTCTTTTATTGATTTGATAGCAGGTTAGATAATACCGCCATAATAATTATAGGTTAATTTTATAATAAACATTATTAGGTATCTTAAATTTACTATAACAGTATTCAAACTAAGAGTGCTTATATCTGAAGAAGAAAATAATGGTACAACAACAGAAGAAGAAACTATGTTCTTTCCATAGTCGGGTATTTGGGCTTTTAAATATACAAGTTTCTATAACAATATATATAATTTAAAGAAGTTAAATTTACTCTTACCACTTTCTTTTTCTTGTTCTTTTGTTTTTTGTTTTTTGAGACAGGGTTTCTCTGTGTAGACTTGGCTGTCCTGGACTCGCTTTGTAGGCCAGGCTGGCCTCGAACTCACAGCGATTCGCTTGCCTCTGCCTCTCTAGTGCTGGGATTAAAGGCGTGCACCATCACCACCCGGCCCCTCTTACCACTTTCTGTAGAGCAATGTCTACATTTTTTAGCATTACACGTAATACATTTGTCCCTAGTCTTTAAGACACGCTTGCTGGTGGTGTTGAGTTTCAGCTTCAGTGTCCTAGGTACACTCACCGGAGCCCAGCAGCTCTCACCACAGTTGCTGACCTGTATTTGACCTGTGGGAATGCCCAGTGCTTTCCTGGCACTCGTTAAGTACGCCTTCCTCTCCCTGAAGGACACTGATGTTACAGCTGGTAATAGCCAATACACAAGATAAGACCATCAAAGAAAGGAATGACTCCTTAGTGTAAAGTCCAAGGTCCTGTCACGTATAGTGTTCTCCCTTGTAAGGAGACACACCATGCACCATACTGGGCCTGAGGGAGATAATTAGGAAAAGCACCTAGCTCACTGGCACACTCACAGTTCACAGAGGGTTACCATGATGATTGTTGTTGTTTTTTTTTTTTTTTAAGTCAACCTCTGGATATATGTGCCATATATATATTTTTTAGTGTCCTTCCCCCAAGTCTGTGCAGTGGGGAATAACACTTATTATTTATGGCAATGAAATTAAGAAATACACATGCTAGTAACTTTCAAAGGAATGAGTCACTTAGTTTGAACAATATTATGGATTCGAGGTGGTAAGAATAAATGTTAACCCAGAATTATAATATGAGAACATCTGCTGACATAAAATTTATATGTAAAATAATGGTATTCCTTTAGTAAGATCATAGAAAATAACCTTTGTCATCCCTAGAATTCTATTTGCACAAATATGGTTGATTCTTATAAGACACTAGACCAGAATAGTAAGTTATTTACGGAAAACATCAGATGATTTTGGTTTCCTATCTTTTTGGCAGACGGCATTCTATCTTCACAGAAGACTCCATGCCTACTAGAGTGTTGACATATGGGACTTGGTGTGCTGCAAATGCGACATCGTCCTCTCTGCAGTGCACAGCAGCACTGACCAGGTCCTCATGGGTTTTGCTGCTTGCATTGTTCGACTTTAAAATCACCACTAGAGCTCGGCTCTAGACCCTGGTGAAGCCACTGCCAGCCCAGCCAGAGCAGGTTCTGTCCTCGCTTAATCTCACCGGACAGACGTGATCTATGTAGCCTGGCCTGGTGCCATTGGGGCAACTGGGATCACTTGATACGGTACATTACCCTAGGAAGAAGAAACTCAAATTGTGATTTTAGCTATTTTGCTGAATGGGGCTGTTTCTTTTCGGTTTCTGTGGCCAGTACTTCCAAGTTGGACTCTGTCTCTTAGTTCTGCGTGCTAGCCCTAGCTGTATCTGTGCTAGAGGCAATACTTCTGTGAAGGAGGGAAAAAAAAAATCTGATCAAAGTGTGAGCCACTTTAAAAAGATGCACAGGTGCCTTAAGTACTGTATCTAACCGTGTAAAGCATTATTAGGTGGGGGTGCAGCACGGTTGGTAGAGTGCTTGCCTACCATGCATAAAGCCCTTGGCTTGGTAATGAGCCTTGCATAAACCAGGTGTGGTGATGTGCAGTTGGAATCCCAGCACTTTGGAAGCAGCGGCAAGATTAGAAGCCCAAGGTCATCCATGGCTACAGTAGTTAGTTCAAAAGAAATAAAATAATTTTATAAATTGTAAAGGTACGAACTCAGCTCTTTTTTTCTCTCTCTCTTTCTCTGCCAGTCTCTCTATTTTTCTTCCTCTCTGACCCGGAGGACTGAAGCTAGGACCTTGTGCCGACTAAATACAAGACCTTGTGAATTCTGCACCACTGAGCTATACACCTTTGGCCCTAATTGCAAAGTCTTTTGTTAGAGAACCAAAGTTCATATCTAGTTTCCTGATTATTCAATGTTTTTGTTCTTACGTTTGTGTTTTTTCATAAAGCACTACAGGGCTGAAGGGAACTCAGCAGTTAAGAGCACTGATTGCTCTTCCAATAGACTTGGGGTGTTCCTACCACCCACATGGCGACTCACAATCCTAGTTCCAGGGGATCCAACACCTTCTTCTAAACTCAGCAGGGGTCAGGCACACACACACACACACACACACACACACACACACGGCACAGAGGCACACAAGTACTCATATGCATAAAACAGTAAAATTAATTTTACAGATAAGAGTGAGGCATCCAAATTGACCAACTAAAACTAACTAGTGTATGACACAGGTACACTTACATTAAATGTATAAAATATGAGAGAAAATGGAGTTGGAGAACTTTACATTTTTGTATTTATTTTTTTAAAGATTTATTCATTAATTATTTTGTATACAGTCTTGTGACTGCATGTACATCTGCAGGCCAGAAGAAGGCATCAGACCTCATTATAGATGGTTGTGAGGCACCATGTGGTTGCTGGGAATTGAACTCAGGACCTCTGGAAGAGCAGTCAGTGCTCTTAACCTCTGAGCCATCTCTCCAGCCCCGGAGAACTTTATAATAATCAGAAATAAACAAATCAGGTTGTGGAGTAATGTGCTTGTTCTGTTTCAGGAAGAGCAAGCGAACCAATACCCCTGGGTATTGGCATAAACAAGGAGGACACATGGAAGACAGTTGATAGACACAGTGTGGAGTGTGGCCAGAGAAGATGAGTCGGCTAGCTCTGGCTTTAGAATCTTTTATTACAATGAATTATTATGAAAACATATTGTTGTCCATCCAACCCATGCAGTGAGCATTAGGAATACTGGAAAGTGAAATCTACTGGAAATGTATCAGAATTAATATAAACGTTTAATAGGATTGCTGAATTAAAAGCGAAAGATCATTTTATTGCTAAACACCAACAATAAGATACCATGTGCAATAGCTACCAAGTAGCTGGGAAAGAACCTAACAGAAGGTGTGCAAAGGCCTACCTGGAGATAATATTACATTTTATTAAAAGCCATTAAAGGGGGGGGAAAGGTATCTAGAGAGGTAAATATCTTCTTATACAGGAAAACTCAGTATTAAAACAATGTTTCTCAGCTGTGTGTAATGGCAAATGCCCACAACCCGGGTGTAGGGGGAGCCGGTCAAGATCATGCTCAGCTGCACAGCAAGTCCCAGGCTGGCCAGAGTTCCAGAAAATCCTGTCTCAAAACCAAGCAAGGGCCAGAGAGGATGCTCAGCTGTTAAAACCTCCAGAGAGCCCAAATTCATATCCTGGCACTCACATCCGGAAGCTCACAACTGCCTGAAACTCAAGGGCCAGGAGATCTTCTGGCCCCATGGACACCTGTACATACACAGCACACAATCATACATGCAAGCACACACATGAACATATGGGCAAAGATAAATGCTCAAAAAAGAGGATAAGTAAAGCGATAATATCAGTTTTCATGATCTTGATCTATGAGTCATGGTAATGAGGACACTGCGTTGTTGGTAGATGGGTGGACACAACAGAACAGAAACCAAAGAAACAAGACAACAAATACGGAAACCTTATTTGCGATAAAGAGTCATAAATCAGATGAAGAGAATTATCTTGCCTGAGGTTATACACGCAGCCTAGGGTAGCCTGCATCTAGTGACTGGTCACATAGCCTTAGAATACATCCTAAGCATGGATGCTCTGAAGGGCCATTAAATTAACGCTTCTTGTGTAGAGAGGCAAGGCTTTCCTTGCAGTTGCATTGCAGATCCACTGGCCCCTC
>OU015758.1:23373131-23400268 GCA_907169655.1 Acomys percivali | reverse complement strand
CGTAAGTGCCTCCAATGGCCAGAGGCATCAGGTCCTCTGGAATTGGAATTACAGACAGATGCAAGTCACCTTGTGGGTGCTGGGAACCAAACGGAACAATGGCTTGTATTTTCACTATGGCTCTGTTCTTGTGACCAACATGGTAGCCGTGGGGTGGTGGATGACATTAGCTGACTGACATCCACCACGTGGTGGGTGTGAATGGGTGATATAGACATCGTCACACTTTATGGGCAGTCTCACACATCTATATGCAAATCTATGTGCTACTTAATGGAATCAGTGGTTTCCACTTTAACTTCCAGACATAATTATTCAGACTTTCCTCATTTGCTCTTTAGACAGCTTCCCTACAAAGATTGTCATTAGTGAGAGCAAAATGGAACACCAAAATTCCTTCCAACAGTTTCAGAAAAAGAAAGAAACAATTTCAGCTTGTTTTCTAGAAAAGGTTTATAATTTATTTTCACCTGCCCTCAAATACTCTAAGACCTCTATCTGTGATATTTTTATCTTTGTAGAATAGCAAGCTGTGTCATCACATTTGATTTGGGGGATGTAGAACTTGCCAGAGCAAAGAGAAATTTACATCCTAAGGGTTAATGTGTGTTATAGGCATGTGAGTGGAAAGTAAGAACTTCAGACATGATTCATATTTTCATATGAATTTTTGGGATAATCCAAAAATATTATGTATAAACTTTATGTTTTGTTGTTTTTGTTGTTGTTTGTTTTGTTTTATAAAGGAGGCAGGGTTTTGGTAAACCACTCTGACTTTTCTAGTGATGGGTCTTGTGTTCTCCCTAATATTAAAAGATGATTTAAAAAATATTCTTATTGTATCTCTTTGCTGAGAGCAGACATCCTAGCCCTACTCTAGTACATTAGTAGAATGTTTTTTTCTGAAGTGTACAATGAAAGTGTATATCTTTTTTAAAAAAATATGTGTTTATTTTTATTGTATGTGCATTGGTGTTTTGCTTGCAGGTTTGTCTGTGTGAGGGTGTGGGGACCCCTGAACTGGAGTTATGAGCTGCCATGTGGGTGCTAGGAATTGAACCCAGGTTCTCTGGAAGAGTAGCCAGCACTTTTAACTGCTAAGCCATCTCTCCAGCCCTGCAAAGTATATTTTTATTAAAGGGTGTTCTTCTTCAGTCAGCCCATGGTACCTCTGTGTTAATTTAGCACCTCACAAACTGTGGAGTTTGTAGGAAAGTTAGAGGCACGATGCTCCTTGACTTCTGCGTGCATAAGGCTGTCTCTCTCGGGCAATCTCACTCCTGTGTTCCTGACCTTAGGAGAGTGCCCAGTCATCAGCATCTCGGCAAGTAAATAAGCATGTATCAAGGTGAAAAATTAATAGAGTGTTCTTTGCTTTAGTAGAAATATATAGGATTGTCTGAGTTTGTTCGTTCCATTAAAGACTGTAGGTGGCATAGTATGTGTGCTTATAGTGTACTAGCAGTTAAGTCAGGGGACCCAGATTCCTAGCAAGTACTCTACCACCAAGCCTCACCACCTAAACCGCATTATCTAGCAGTAATATTTTTTTTCTTTCATAGGAGAGCTTGTTCTTCTTGTTTCTATCTGGGAAAAAAAAATTTTTTTAACTCTTTCTCATGTTTTGCTTCTCCTTCGCGCTGATACATCTGTCCTAGGGAGCAGAAGGAAGACAAAGGAAACAGTGAAGGATCCAGTTGAGACAGGAAGACCAATGCTTGAGACCGTTTGTGTGTTGTCCTCAGCTCCCCTGTGTGTCAGATATTCTACTTCTTTTATGTTCCTTCATTAGGAATCATTTTTAGAAGTAAAATTTTAGTTTAAGAATTTGAGTCTCATGATTTATGAATGCAGCCGGGCGGTGGTGGTGCACACCTTTAATCCCCAGCCATCGGATCTCTGTGAGGCGAGCCTGGTCTACAAAGAGAGTGCAGGACAGCCAAGGCTATACAAGAGAAAGCCTGTCTCTAAAAACAAAAACAAAAACAAAAACAAAAAGAAAAGAAAAGATAAAGACAGCACTAGGGAGGCAGATCTCAGTGAGTTCGAGGCCAGCTTGGTCTACAAAGCGAGTCCAGCCCAGCCAACGCTACACAGAGAAACCCTATCTCGAAAAACTGAAAAAAAAAAAAAAGAGAAAGATTTGTGAATGTAGTTATTTGAGACTTGTCTCATTATATACCACGGAGTGTAACTGAAATTATTAATTTCTCAAATGAGAACAAACAGTTAAGCGCCAACTCCCTCTTTAGCTAAGTAAGCTTGATGAATGAGGAAAAGTGTCATCAGTTAAATAAAGAAGAATGACAGGATTAGAAAATAATTTGAAAGCTTTGGAATATCTGTTGCAAGCAAGGATCATCAACAACTGAATCTGTAGCTAAAAGGCTGGTGGAACTCCTCCAGCAGCGCGATGAGGCTGTGACACTCTTAGCATCATTGAGGGTAGAACAGCCAGGCACTGTGGCTTTCCTCCTGGGCTGTAAGAGAAGGCTCACAGCACCCCACATGAAATGTTCTTTCAGCAACAATTAAAAATCGCCAACAGGGGCTGGACAGATGGCTCAGTGGTTGAGAGCACTGACTGCTCTTCCAAAGGACCCTGGTTCAATTCCCAGCAGCCACATGGCAGCTCACAACTGTCTATAACTCCAAGATCTGACACCTTCATGCAGACATACATGCAGGCAAAACGCCAAGGCACATAAAATAAAAATAAATAAATTAAAAACAAAAACACCAACAAACAATTGAATTAGAATCTAATCAAGCTGTTTTGTTAACACTCTCCCCACTCTCCACCCCCACCACACACACCCTGGAAATAGAGGCAAAGCAGTTTTGTTTTTTGGTTTTTTGTTTTGGTTTTTTGAGACAGGGTTTCTCTGTGTAGCCTTCCTAGGCTTGCTTTGTAGACCAGGCTGGCCTCGAACTCACAGCGATCCGCCTGCCTCTGCCTCCAGAATGCTGGGATTACAGGTGTGTGCCACCACACCTGTACACAAAGAGATTATTTTAAACTGAGAGGCATTCTCTAGGCTACTTACCTGGCTTCTGCCACCAGTCAGTGTGTCAAGAGGCAGGGAGAGAGCTGTGCTACAGGGCCAGCGTGGCTCAGCAGATGAATGCCGTTTGAGGACGCTGGTCAGACAACACAGATAGGGAACACTGGTTTATTTAAGCACCTGGGAACTTTATTGTGCACTGGATTTTGCATGATACAGAGTCATTATAGTTATTTGTGCATGTGTGTAATGATGACACTACAACTGTGAATTTAAAAAATATATATATGTATATGGGATTCGGAGATCAAGTTTATAAGGTAAGATTACTTGGCATCTGTGAATTATTTAGGAAAAGATTGTCAAGGGCAAAAGAGTGGCAGATGAAGTGTGTGATAAAATCTTTATCACCATATAATGACACTTACTTGTAACTGCCATCAAGGTGGCAGCCATATGGAGGTCGACCAATAGTTTTGCTTCACTATGTGTGCTTGGGAGGTTTTTTTTTTTTTTTTTTTTTTTTTTTTTCCCCCCTACAATAAATATTCAGGCATGGGAGAAAGGAGGAAGCAGGGGTAAAAACCCACAAGGGGAACAGTGGGACTCAGTGGCACTGAGTGGCCAAGGCAAGGAGATCTCTAGTGTTAAGACCAGCCTCACTAGGTAGTGAGACCCTGCTTCAAAAAAGTGGGTGGGGCCCCAAAGGTATCCTAGAATGAGATACTATGTAAATAAGCAAGCAAGCAAAATTTTTTTTCCTTGTAGGTGTCCAGATGCTTAAATACACTATTATGGAAGAATGCATCCAGTGAACAATGAGTGTGTGTGTGTGTGTGTGTGTGTGTGTGTGTGTGTGTGTGTGTGATTCTAGCTTCCTAACTAATAGGCAATAAATCTTGCCTTTAGCAAAATAAAAAGCTTACTGTATAGCCTGCATAGGTTCCTAGACAGACAATCCACATACGATTTATCAGATAAATCTTTTAATCTTACCACATTTTAAACCCCAGATGCCATCATTTGTAAGCGACAGTTAAAAAAAAAGAAAGAAAGAAAGAAAGAAAAACAAACAGCCAAAAATAACCATTAAGAATCGTTGCCAATGTAAACACAAAGTGTAGAGCTATAATCTGGAACGGATGACTTATTAGTCCATAGTAATTGTACACGTGGAGACTCAAATGTACTAAACCAAGTAAGAACTGGTTTGGTACCTAGCCGACCTTACAAAATGCCAGGCCCCTGGGAATTAAAAGCCCTGGGAGTCATCCCTCCCTTGCGGCTGCCCTAGGCCGTGACCTTGGGCATGTTTGTTCCTTTCTCTTGGCCTTGTTCCTGCTCCTGGTGTCTGTGCAGAATACTTTCCATCCTCTTACCTTGGAAACGGTGAGAACATACGAGAGAACACCAGTGAAATGCTTTAAGGTACTCAGGAAAAAAAAATATTTTTTCAGGACCACAATGGCCTTGGACAGAGACACCCCCCCTAAAGTTTCTGAATAGTAGATAACCAACCAACTTTAAAATTGTTATTAACACACGCTGCACGGCTAACATTTCCTAGCAAGGAATACTGCACACAGAATTTTTTAATTACACTCAGATCCAATTCACCTTTAAACCTCGCAGGGTCTCTCGAAAGGCTACATAAGCTGCAATTAGATAGAGAAGATTTGCAAAATCTCAGCCCTTCACCCAAAGGTCTAGAATGAAGGATTCAAAAGCTTTGCGTTCTCGTCGGATGTGACTGTTAGAAGTTCTGATTTTAATTGCGATAGCCGCCTGGGAGGAGAATAGGTTAAAATTAGTAATTGCTTTAATTTTAGTTCTTAAACAAAATTACTTTCTAATCTCCCATTGGGTAGAAACAGAAAAAAAAAAAATTAAAATGTGCAGGAAGGATTCATTCTTCACCTGGAATCACTAACAGACCTAAAACACTTTAATATGTCATTTTAATATTTCGTTTTAATAAAACGTTTTAACATGTCAACAATTCACCCTGAGTATTATGGCAAAGCACAAACAAATGGTTTTCGTTGAAGTGGGAGAGATTTAAAAATAACTGGCTCCCTGCCCCCACAAACCTTCTTTGGTCCACATTCGAGGCTATTTAGGAAAAATCAGTCACTTGCCTAGACCCTCCAGTGCATCCTCAGTGTTCAAGCCCAAGCCTGCAGCCTGAGAGCAACACTCTTCTCCAGCCACACTGTGGCCCTGTCACAAATGCTGTTTCTTCCTGTTTCATGAACTTGCAAATTTATTCTTTGCACTTGCTATTTCCTCCAACATGATCATTCTTCCTTCATCTCTTTATATATGCCTCCCTCCTTTTTATTTTCTTCTTCTTCTTCTTTAACCAGCGGGTCTCAGCTCAGATGTCCCCTTTTCAAAGAGGACTTCCCTGAGCTTGTACAGGAAACAGCCCCCAACCTCTGTCAAATCGCCCAGTTATTATGTCACAGCATTTCTCACTTTCTGATCTTGTGGACCTGGTCTCGTTGATGCCTTCTAGAAGAGGCATTGTTTCTTATTTAGCACTGCTCCTGGAATGCTTCCTCAATCCACTTGTTCAAACCCTTGTTTCTGCTTTCTTCTCTAGCAGCAGTCTTTGGTGTTTTAGAGTATATGTTAAAATCACCAGTGAAGAAGAGGCCTGAGACTTGTGTCCCATGCTGACACAGCCCTTGTCCTTGAACACCCCAGGCTGCTGGGTTTGGCCCCCCTGGTAGGGACAATCAATGCTCCTTTGGTGTTCAGATGAGAAACATAGCCACCTGGCTCCTGGAAGGTTTGGATTCCCACGTAGACTGAATGAAGACCAGCAGCTCTCCAGGCTTCTCCCGGGACTCCAGCACCGGATTGGAACTGATGCAGCATCCAGCCTCCTGAATTGAACAACTGACAACTTCTCTGCCTTTCCAGCGAGAGACAGCCATTGTTGGACTACCCAAACTACATCCTATAAGCCAATCATTACATGTCGGAGGACCCTGTTGCTAAGGTTGCAGTTCACCTTGACCTGAAAGCCCTGAGCTCATCGGTGCTAAATGGAGGCCTTCCTTTGTCAGTGGGGCTTTCTCTTCTCTGCCTGAGCTCATCTGGAGAGCGTCCCTAGCCACAGATGCCTCTAAACTCATCTGGAATATGACCTGTGACACCGTTCCCTGCAGACCTCTCTCCTTGCTGCCCATAGGACAGGAAGGAACACAGGTATTGTGTTCCCATTCATAAGATAGGACCATGCTGCCAACTGCAAACCAAGCATTTCTGGTGCTTCTAGCCCCAGCCGATAGTGTACACCTATTCTGGGAACCACCCACACACTCTCCAAGAACCATAAAGCCTTTGTTCACCCCAAATAAATTTGAGCATTCTCGCTGAAGCTGGTCTAGAAAAGTTTTATTTCCATTGTCATCATACCCAAGGGCCATTCAAACCCCCAGTTCGTTGCTCAAGCTCCCCTGTCCCCAGGGACCCCTGGCCAATGGCCCCTCAGAGCAAGGGAGGACCACAATTATGTATTATATAACTGATATTCTATGAGTTCTGCTCCTTTAGAGGACTCTGTGGTGTACTAGAAACACTTTCCTTCCAAGGCTTCTACAAAGTTCTGGGAGAAAGATAAACTTCGTAAGCTGCCTGTCATTGTAAGAGACAAATTCTTCCAAGGAAGACTGAAGATGTTAGGGGAGATGATGGGTCATTAAATGCTAACGATTCCCTTTTAGAGAATAAAATAGAAGGCTCATTTTGCCTAGTTTATAACTCGTTTAGAGGATGAAGGAGCTTCCATCAGAACTGGGGATTAAGGCAGTGGTAAAGCTCAGCTGGTGAAGTGTTTGCAAGTATGAGGATCCAAATTCATTTCCCAGAGCCATGCAAAACCAACCAGCTGCAGCGGCACACACTTCTGATCAGTCCCAGCACCCGGGAGGCAGAGACAGGCAGACCCTTGGGCACTTTGGATAGCCCAGCTTGCTTGGCCACTTCCAGGCTAGTGAAAAACCCTGTCTCGAAAACCAAAGTGAGTGGGGTAAGGAATGACACTAGAGGTGTGTGAACACACACACACACACACACACACACACACACACACACACACACTGGAGTATTTTACAATTCACAGGCCTATGACTGTTAAAGCCGAAACAACTGACTGTGGGGACCGGGTCAGTCTAGGCCATGAAAATCAAAGTCCTGGTCTCCCCAATCTGGCATAGACCTGAAGGTTTAACTTGTTAATCCAGTCTGAGTAACTCAAGCTTAATTTGCAGCAGCCAAGGAGCCTGTCACTTCTGTGACTTCATTCATGAGTTCAGTCAGTAGGAAGTGAAGGCTTACCGGTTCCAGGCTACTGCTGGGTCCCTTTCAAGACCTTTGAGCTATCACCTTGCCAGGGATGTTAAAGTAAACAAGAAGCCATGTTTGTCCATAGGGAGCTAGCAACCTAATAAGGGTAACAAAAATAAACAGAAAACGAAAATCTAGTGTGTAATAAGCTCTGACAGGAATAAGTATTGTTGGGTGTTGTGTGAACAGACTCAGTCTAGAGTAGACAGACGCTAAGAAGGCCTCCCTGAGAACTGATAATGAATATCTAGTGATGCAAAGAACCCTTGCTGTGTTCCAAGCGATGACTGTGTCTCAGTGTGTACAAAGACCAGGAAATACCAGAGCCCACAGAAAGAAGCTCATTGTTACTTCAGCCAGGTTGGGGGAAGGGACGCTGGGAGAGGTGAGGCTGTAGAAACAGGTAGAGAGAGCGGATCAGGAGCCTCTGTGAAAGCCGTTTGAGAAGTTGGGATTTCATCTTGAAGGCCGTGGGCATCATGTATTAGCAGGGGAGACGCGAGATTAGGCTGTGGTTTAGAACAATCGTTCTAGGTGCTGCACAGTAGACTGGATCTCTGAGGACAGACTGACGACAAAGAGGTGGTTTTGGACTCTTGCTATGGTCAAGGCGAGTCATTATGGCGGGCTGGACTGCTGGTGGCAGTGATGATGGAAGCAAGTGGCTTACCATCCGCTTAATGAGTAAAAGGCGTAGGACTTGGCATCATCTCTTCAGATGATGAAAAGAACTGGGTCCAAGATGGCAGTTGGCACCGGTAGAAAATTAAGTGGGAGACTGGAGACTAGAGAAAGATGTGGGAAGAAAGCTAATACAGGGCACACAAGGCTCTTCTCATAGGTAGCTGACAACTGGCCATCCAGGGCTCAGGAGATGCGTTTGGAAAAAGATGTGGGGCTTCAAGCCACTAGTATAGACTTGGTGACTTAGACCCACAAGAGCAGATAAATTCCACTGAGCTACAGGAAAAAAACAACCACAAGTTTTTCATAGATGAACTGATTTCTACAATAAGTTCAACCAAATAAAAATAGAAATGTGTTAGAAGGGGGCTGGGAAGATGGCTTAGCCATTAAGAGCACTTATTCCAGAGTTTGATGCCAGTGCCCACATAACAGGCCAGGTAGCCCCTAAAATCCTCCAATTTCATCTCTGAGGAGGAGAAGGGGGGAGGAGGACGAGGATTAGGAGGAGGAAGAGGAGGAGGAGGGTGACAAGGAGGAAGAGACTTGTTATTGCTATCAGAATTTACAATGTCCCTAAGGGTGCTCCAAATTGAAATCAGTGAGTAGAGAGTAAGTAGACAAAGTATATTGTGGTGGTGGGGAAGCTTTTATGACTGACTGAGGAAATTTGTGTTCATTTCTCTATCTTCTAACAATTGCAGTTTATAAAAAGTGTTATCAGGGAAGCAGACGCTGCCTTGCCGTTGATTTCTTTCAAGGTGATACCTCTGTGCTGTCCCTTGGCCACAGTGTAGATGTGAAAAAACTGGTTAGCTTTGATTCCTTGGAAATGACATTTTACAGACGTTTGTTTTAATTTGCACACAAGAAGGCACTGTGGTTTGAGTACGTACACTCAAAAGGCTCAAGTCTTAAAGGTTCCATCCGAGGCTGGACTATTGGGACGCCTTTAGGACTTGAGCCCCAGAAAGAGGTTTTAGATCCCTGGAGTCACACCCTTTAAGGGATAAGGGATTGTGGGACACGGGTGTCTCCTCTTTGTTTTACTTCCTGCCTGCCTTGAGGTAAGCAGCTTCCTGCATGTTGAGCAGCAGCCATGACGTACAGTAGCCATGTCACACTGCCTTGCCATAGGCTCAAGGGCAATTGGACCAAGTGACTAAGAGCTGAAGTCTATGAAGCTGAGAGCTTTCAGCCCCTGTGAAGGCTGAGGAGATGGCTCAGCAGTTAAGAGCACTGACTGTTTCCCCAAAGGACAGTTCTATTCCCGGCATTCACAGTATAGCTCACAACTGCCCATAACTCCAGTTCCAAGGGACTGACACCCTTTTCTGGGCTCTGCAGGCACTGTGCATGCATGTAGTGCACAGACATATATGCAGGCAAAACATCCGTACAGATAAAATAAAAATAATTATATTTAAAATTAAAAAATAAAGTTCATCGACTCTGGTACTTTGTCACTGTAACGGAAAGCTAATACAGGGATCTATAAGAACCCAACTGTTTTGTTTACAGACAAAGGAAATAGGGTAGAAAAATAGTTCTGAATTCTTTATTCTTTTTATTCATGTCATGAGCATCAGGAGGAAAAAAAACATCTAGGAATACTCTCTCTCTCTCTCTCTCTCTCTCTCTCTCTCTCTCTCTCTCTCTCTCTCTCTCTCCCATTAACTCATTTAACCAGCTACTCAGGAAAATCTGTAGAATCTGCAGGTTCTTGAAAAGTGACATCCGTGGCATCTCTTTTGTAGAACGCAGAGTTGTGTCCAAGGCCCTGAATCACTTCTGAAATATCCTAAAACACACAAGTACTGATGAAGACAACACGGGCAGATACTCAAGGGATCATGACCCAAGATCTGCCAAAAGCACTCCGTGGAATTATCACCAGAAGGAAGAACAACATACTGAGTAATAAAAGAAAGAAATTATTTATAGAGAGGGAGGGGTGGGGGGGCAGGTAGAAGGAATAAAGAAAAAAGCAGTGGTGGGAAGGGGGTAGCAAGCAAGGCTGTCATTTCAGCTGCAGACAGCAGTGCAGTGCAGAGTTAAGATCTGTCAGCTCAGTTTACAGATATAGAGCTCGGGGACCCCAGTCATCTGGGAGCGAAGCAACAACAAACTAAGCGCACCCAACCTGTTTTTCTTTCTATTATTTCCCATGCCTATTTTTCAAGTTCACTAATCTTTGCTGATTATGGGAAAAGTGTAATTCTCCTTGTGGAAATATAAATGAAGAAAATGAAAACTATTTACAGCTTACACCCCATGGAGCTTAACATCTTATCAGGCAGCTGCTTCTTTTTCAAAGATTTATTTTCCTATTTTAATTTCGCGTGCGTGCATGCGTGTATATATGGGCAGGTACAGGTGAGTCCAGGTGTTCGTAGAGGCCAAAGGTGTCAGATCCCCTGGAGCTGATGATTGTAAACCATCTGGCTTAAGCGCTAGGGCCTAAACTCTGGTCCTCTGGAAGAGTAGTGTATGGTCTTCTGACTGAGCCATCACTCCGGTCCCTGCTGCTTCTTTTTTAGTTCTAGACCTATTTGTTTTATTCAAATGCATGTATTTGTGTATGTGAAAATTTAGGCAGGTGTCTTTCTCATAATATATATTTTAAATCATTCTGAATCTTAGTGTCATTGGTTACATGTGTGTGTGTTTGTGTGTGTGTGTGTGTATGTGTGTGTGTGTGTGTGTGTGTGTGTGTTTGAGAAAATATCATACTATGTAGCCCAGGCTGGGCCTGAGTTTGTGATCTTTCTGGCTCAGCCTTGCTGAAGTTGTGGATGTGTGCCACCATGCTCGCCTGTTGGTAACAGTTAATTCTGTTATTCTTCCTTGAAGAGAAAAAGAAATAGAAGTGTTTGTTCTCTTAGAAATGAAGAACTATAATATACAATGTTATAAAATTTTAATTATATACCATTTTATTCATAATTAAATATCAATGAGTTCCTAGCTCTAAACTGGAAGGAGGCTCTTGAGAAAGGTTAGTTGAAGATGACTTTTGGGAAAACTTTTAAAAGTCATACTCAAGTAATCATGTGTAATTGTGCTACATACATTTTCTATTTCTATTTTTCATTTTGACATATTAATCATAGAAGTTTATGGGGTACAACGAGATGTTTTTGGTGAGTGTGCACATTGTACAATTATCAAATCAATGTGATTAGCATGCCTGTTGCCTTGCACATCCATCACATATTTCCAATGAAGCATTCAAATTCTTCTTGCTATTTTGGGATACACAATGCACCACTGATAACTATCTGTGCCTGACAGAGCAAGAACGCTCCAGAACCCATTCTCTCCATCCAACCATAACCTAGTTCCTGTTCCCCATACCCCAACCCCAGTCTCAGGCAACCACTATTCTACCTTTGGCTTCCATGACTTATCTTATTTTTGTTTTGTTGTTTTTGAGATTCTAAGTGTGTGTGAGATCATGGTATTTGTCTCTCTGTATCTGGCTTCCTTCACTTCTCATAACATTTTCTAGGTTTGTTCTTGCTGGCGTAAATGGTGGGCTTTGATCTTTTATGGCCAAATACCGTTCTGCTGTTTATACATTTCTCACTCTCTGTGTCCATTCCTGTGACACGCAATTTAAGTCTGAGTCTTGGCTCCTGTGAACACGGCTGTAATAAAGGAGAAGTGCACATATCTTTTTGATGCAGTGACTTGATTTCCTTTGGGTAACTGCCATTCGTGGGACTTCTGGGTCGTATGACAGTTCTATTTTAAGGCGGTGTTTTGTTTTGTTTTTTAACCCTCATACTGTTTTCTATAAAGGTAGCACTAGTTTACATTCCCACCCACAGTGTGTAACAGTTCTCTGGGCTCCACATCCTCGACAGCACATGCAGAGCCAACCACTTCCAACAAGGCTGCTAAGAGCATACGCCGAGGAAACAGTGGTCTCTGCAGTAAATGGCCCTAGGGGGAAAAAGTGGATATGTACATGCAAAAAATAAAATTAGACCTCTGTCTTTTGCAGCACACACACACACACACACACACACACACACACACGTCAAATGGCTGAGGATGTAGCTTGGTGGCAGAGTCGTTAACGTATGTGGGGCCCTGAGCTTGAGCCTTAGTACCCGAGGATCAACTGAAAACAGCCTAAACACTTGGATATAAGACTTGGATCTATGAAACTAATAGAAGAATTCATAGAGGAAACAGTTCAGGGTGTTGGATGTATTGGACTGGCAAAGCCATTTTAGACAGGGCCTCAAAAGCACAGACAATGGAAACAAAACTAGAGAAATGGGATTTCATTCAACTAAAATGCTTCTATGTAGCAACGAGCAGTCACAAGTGAGGGTACAGAGCAGGAGAGAAGCCTTTGCTGAGTGCCAGTCAATAACAGAACTAAGTAGCACGAAGTACACAATGCAGCCTAAAAACGGGCAAACGATGCAGATGATGTTTCTCAGAAGAAGAAGTACAAATGGCTGGCGGGTGTATGAAGTGCTCAACACCACAAACCGTCAGAGAAATTCAAGCCAGGGCCACCAAGTGTTCTCACTTCACTCCAGTTAGGATAATGGGTATGGATGAGCAGAATTTTCCAACAATCAAAGCCAGCCACTGTGCCTTGAATACAAACACATCCTCAAGCCAAAGGAAGCATCCTAATGCCTTCCTTCCTGGAATTCAGTAGGGTAATGTTCATAAGCAAAGCTATATTAACATAGTTTCATAAACTCCTCTATTGAGATCCTTCCTTTCTATAATGCCTGTCAGGTCAGTCTCCATTGCAAAGTATGACAGTCTTATTTTTCAACACATAATTAAACACAGCTCCTGTTTCTTGAGTGTAATTCCAACTGATTTCAATGTCCCCTCATTCCAGAGCCTGTGCTAACTTCTGGAGATGTAATCATTAGTCCGTGTATATGTCACTGTTTGCATGAAGTTGAGGGTCTTGTACAGGAGCCTGGCGAGCAAAACACCATACAGTGAAGCAGCTGCCAATGTACACAGAGCATGGATTCTTGACCTGGGTTGAGAGGTGCTGTGAGACGTCACACTGAAGAGAACTGAAGAATAAATAAGAGTAAGTAGGTAGGGGTTACAGACTGCTCCAGAAAGGTCATATAGAGTCGCAAGAATGGAAAAAGCTGGATCAGAGATGAGGATGAACAGCCAGGAGCTACAGAAAGACTCTGTAAGTCATATAAAGACGTCATCCCTTCTCCCTGAAGACAGAGGACAGGCATTCAAAACCCTGCTTGACGGTGACATTATTCGATTGCTGGCCCCTTTGTGGAGAAAATACTCAAGGGGAAAAAGAATGAGGAAGAGTGGGTAAGATAGTGTTCTCAGACAAGGCTGCGCAAAACAAGCATGGCAGCTTCGTCTATAGCCCGAGTGCTTGGGAAACCCAGCAGGGAAAGTGTGAGTTTGAGGGCAGCCTGTACTCCATAGTGAGATCCTGTCTCAGAAAAGAACAAACAAACAAGCACACAAACAAAGCCAGCAACAAAAATACCAAGGTAAGTCAATGAAAACAAACAAACAAACAAACAACCATGTATCAGGCTGGGCATGGTGATGCACACCTTGAATCCTAGCACTTGGGAGGCAGAGGCAGGCAGATCTCTGTGAGTTCGAGGCCAGCCTGGTCTACAAAGTGAATCCAGGACAGCCAAGGCTACACAAAGAAACCCCATCTCAAAAAAGAAAAAAAAAAATAGTATCTTTCAACTTGATGTCGATAATTCAAGCATAAAATGTTATAATTTTAGTTAATTATTTAGCAAATGTTGAACAAGACACATGATGTAAGGTTTCAAATAGTACCACAAGGTAAGACATGAAAATTCTGCCTCCCACTGGAACTCCTACCTTTTCAAGTTTCCTTCCTTGGCAACCACTACCAACCTCTTGTATCTTTTTCCAGAAATAAGTCCTCAGCTTAGCGTGCTGAAGGATGGTGTCTTGATACTTTACACGCAGCTTTGATACTTTCCCCAGAAATGTCAGTTGCGTAGGTACTGCCATAGACTTACGGGTAAAGCATCCAAAGGCTTGATACTTTACTAGCACACTGACATAGTGTTTATAAACAATGTAACTTTATTTGCTAGATAGTAAATATCACTTTACTTTGAAGTAAACTTTTGAGAAATTTTAGGCATCTTGATCTGTGTGTTTCGTAAATTCCCTAAAAGACACAATAAGACTAACCCATCAATTGTTCTGCTGTTATCCCAATTCCCCCACCCCTTTTGTCCAGCACACATCTTGTTCCCACTAGTCAGGGAGAATCTCCCACCATGCTCTTTTTCTCTTCTCTCAACCCCAGCTGCATCATGCAGAACAATCTTTCTTTGTTTTCCTGAAAATCCTATTATTCTACTCTTCAAAAATTTAAAAGGCCAATCTCTTCCAAGTGATCAACCCTAAAACATTCCAATCGTTGGGAGAAATTCTACATGACTCAAGAGCACTACAGATTCCCTGTCTCTTCTTTATCTGCACCCCCATTCCACCTTCAAGGATCAAAGCAACCTTCCTTCTGAATTTTGTAGCTAAAGTGACAGTATATCATAGTCAGTGTATGAACTGGTTTGTGTTGAATGGACTTGAATTATGTATATATGTTATATATCATAATTATGTAATATGTGTGTGTATAAATAAACTATATATATATTTAAGGTTGCTTTTCCATCTAGCCCTAAAAGTCAATTTTAAACATTTTCCTAAACTGGGAGGAGTGGCTCACACCTTTAATCCCAGCACTCAGGGAGGCAAAGGCAGACAGATCTCTATGAGTCCATGGCTAGCCTGGTCTACAAAGCCAGTTCAGGATAGCCAAGGCCACACTGAGAAACCCTGTCTTGAAAAAAACAAAAAACGAAAAAAAAATCTTCCTATTTATATTTCCTAGATATAGATGAAGTGACTCTCATTTCCTGGTCTGCTCAGCAGGTGTTCACTTAGAACACAGTCATACCCTTGCCCTTTGTAAGTGCACGCTAAGCCCCTTTGATTCCTTCAGCTTTTCCTCAGACAGCAAATTCATCCTTAGTCTTCTGTCTGTGATCACCTGTATACGTGTGGTATATTTTCTAGCTATTTCTTCATTTTGGTTGCCGTCAGTTAAAAATCTGTCTTAGTGAGAGTCCTATAACCTAATAGGTACCAAACTATAACCAAATAGTTTCCAAATGCTTGAGGCCATGGCTGGATGCAGTCCGAGGTTGTAGGAATGGATCTTGCTAACATGGGCTTTGGGGGAAGAAGCAGCTAATGTTGATAGCTACTTCTCTAGACAGGGTCGTCAAGGGGCAATCTAGAATGTGACCTCAACAGGGGGACAATCTGAGGACAAGAAGTGGCCCTGAAGCAGAGCTTTCAAAGGTTGACACTGATGTCTTGGAGCTGTGAAGACGGCTCAGGGGAAAGAGCGTTTGCTGTAAAGCATATAGGCTGGGATTCTGTCCCCAGTACACAGGTAAAAAGCTTTGTGTAGGCCTGGCCCTGTAAACCTAGCACTGTGAAGAACAGAGACAGGAAGATGCCCGCCGCGCCTCATCCAAGCTAGCTGGACCAGTGAGCCGCAGGTTACGGGAGAAAGCCTGTATCAGGACAGTAGTGTGGGGATGATAGAACAGGTGGCACACACTAGCTGGGTGCACAGGCATGCATGTGTGGTGCATGCACACACTCATGAATTTGAGTGCACATGCATACATGCAGATTTTTAAAAAGTGCCTTTTCAGCCAGGCAGTGGTGGTGCATGCCTTTAATTCCAGCACTTAGGAGGCAGAGGCAGGAGGATTGCTGTGAGTTCGAGGCCAGCCTGGTGGTCTACAAAGTGAGTCCAGGACAGTCAAGGCTACACAGAGAAACACTGACTCGAAAAACAAAAACAAAAACAAAAACAAAATAAATAAAATAAAAAGTGCCTTTTCCTGCTCTGTTCTCCCTACTTTCTCTTATCTCTTATGGTAGTAAAATATGGGGACAGACACAAGGAGCCAAATGGCTAACGTTCTGTCCTAGATGCTATTCATTGAGTGAAAGTAAAAGCTGTAGAGCTGGGATCATAGGACAGTTGCTGCTTTAATATGCTCACTAATGTGGCCTCAGGTAGCACAAGCTTTGTCAGTATTCTAGTATACAACAGGCTCAGCAGAGACTGGGTGACCAAAGCCATTAGCTGTCTCTCAGATGCGAATGGTGGCCATGACCTAGTCACCATCCTGTGCTACTGCAGCGTATTCCCCTCTCTCACAGACGGGAGTGCTTCTTTATGACAACTAGAACTGACATTCTTTTCCACCTAGTTCTGCCTGGTTTAGAAGTTTAAACGTTGAAGGTTGTCCTCGCCCACCTAGGGAGTTTGAGGCCAGCTTGGGAATGAAACTGTATCAAGGAGGAGGACGAGAGAGAAAAGAGGAGAGGGAGGAGAAAGGGAAGCCAAGCGCTTTAAAGTCGGATGGGCTTACAGCCCAGTTCATATATGTGCATACATTAAACTTTATTGTAAAGAGCTTGCAAGAAAGAAAGAAAGAAAGAAAGAAAGAAAGAAAGAAAGAAAGAAAGAAAGAAAGAAAGAGAAAAAGCACAAAGCAAAATTAACAAGACCCAAAGTCTATATACATCTCAACAAAGTTCTATATAGTTAGGTTATAAATGTTTTCTTGAATAACTTTTTTAAAAAAATCAATCATACAGATGTTGCCCTTTATTCTGTCATTTGCTACTAATCACTCAACAAGTATGTGCCACCCAGGTACCAGGTACCATACTGCACGTCCAGTGACTACCACTGATCTTCATTAAATCCACTGGTAAAGTTGATTCATAAACTATGCTTGAGGGTATGCCTTAAAGGCATCTTTTTCTCTGAATAGATAAGTAAGCAGAACTTCACTAATGAAAATAAGGTAATTGGTGTACCTGCTACAGATAGAATCAAGTGAACTGCATCCTAATTTCCAGGCATGCTTGTACAATAACTTTGACCCCTGCAGTGCTAGAGACTAAGCCCAGAGTCTCGCACATGCTGGGCTATACCGGGGCCCACAGCTGTACCATGTTTTTTGAACTCCACACAGTTTTCAGGCACATGTACATAAGCTGCAGAGACAGGAGGATCACTTGAATTCATAAACTCAAGACCATCTTGAGCAGCATATGGAAACTCTATATTGAAAGAAACAAACAAATATTTCACGTTGAGATGACAACAGAGCTCAGGGCCCAGTGGAGGAACAAAAAATAGAATCAACATATTCTCCTAAAGAACATGCTTTTTTTTTTTTGCTCCATGGAGCCCCTTTTTTAAGTGTGTGTGTGTGTGTATGTGTGTGTGTGTGTGTGTGTGTGTGTGTGTGTGTGTCTGTTGGTTTTGTTTTTTGAGGCAGGACCTCACTGCATAGTCCTGGCTAGCTGGGAACTCATAGAGATCTACCTGCCTCTGTCTCAGGAATGCTGGGATTACCATGTCCAGCTAAATTATCATTTTTAATAATATCAAACTAAGTGCAATGTAATAATAGAGAAACTAATTGTGGTATGTGAGTTCATTGTAACTGAAATAGCAATATGAAAAAAAACAAAGTAGCTATAATCGGCAACTTGGATGAGCCTCACAAAAGAATGTCAAGAAAGGAAACCACACATGAAATAGTACACACTGTATCATTTTAATTACATAAAGGACAAAGGCTGCAAACTGTATTTGTGCTGCTGAGACTGGTCTTGTGACTATTCTTGGAGGAAGTAGTGACTGAAAAGAGAGATTCATTCATTCTCTCTCTCTCTCTCTCTCTCTCTCTCTCTCTCTCTCTCTCTCTCTGCAGGTGTTTGCCCTTGGGGCCTCCCTCATACTAGGCAAGCACTCTAGCCTTGACATTAATCCCAAGCCCTAGTTTGTCCCTTGTGATACCTGTCTTCAGAATAGCAATTCATAAGCCCCCAGGCTGTCATTATTCAAACAACTTTCTCATAGAGGTAGGTGTGGTGGCCCAAACCAGGGATCCCAGCAGTCAGGGCTGAATCAGGAGTGTAGCTGAAGTTTTATTTATTTATTCATTTTTAAACTCAGTCATGCTATGTTTTTGTTTTAATCCCAAGTGTGGGATATGGGGCTGCTTTGGTTTATCCACGGCTGATAAGTGGCTTGGAGAGGGGTGTGGTCTTTGGCAGCTGCAGGGTGGAATTCTGAGGACTATGAGAGGGTATAAAGATGAGGCCCCAGAGAGAGAAGGACACTTTGAGGAATGCTCAGAGAGAGAGAGAGAGAGAGGTGGTTGTGGTGATGGTGAGGGCTTCTAGGGATGTTTCTAGGAGGAAGAAGGCTGCTGTGCTTGCTGTTTGCTGAACTGAGATTGGTATTGCCCCAAAGAACCCAATGACCCTGAACAGCAGGATGGAGACGAGAGAACTCCACCCCTTTCCCTTCTAACCTTCTAACCTCGTGTTGGGATGTTGGGAGGTTATAGGAGAGGTAGGGTGGAGAAGGGAGGTAGAGGCATGAGAGAACCCAAATAAAATAGAATAAAAAGTAGCACCTGCACATGCTTAGCATCATCCTCAACGGCATAATGAGCTTGAGGCCTGCTTAGACTATATGACAGCCTGTCTCAATGCAAAAGCCAAGACCCAAGGCTTTCTTGTTGAAATAAGGTTTTAATCCATAAAATATACACGGACATATAATATGATGTAAAACCAGCAGAAACCTTAATCAAATTTATGCTTAAATTAGAAGGGATTACTTCTTGAATTCCTTAGTCATCACCTTTATAACTTCCTCAGGCCCAAGCTCCTGGCAGCCTTTCTGTGAGCCCAGCTGTCAACAATTGAAAAACAAGCATGCACTCAGTTGCACAATTTGTATCAAGCCATGAAGTTCTATAAATGGAATACTTGATTTGATCTTCAGTGGCCAGGCTCTGGTGCCCGGAAGGTGATTATACAGTGTCCGGTATTTATATCAACTTCAGTCACTCACTGTCTACCAACTGGCTCTAATAAGATGCTCCAAGCCCTGTATTTAATTCCCATGAATTACTTGTTGATTATCTACATGGCAGATTATCTGCAATAAATTTTCTTTGTCCCGAGCCAGCTTCTTCTTGTACTCCTTTAGACTACTTTTCTTACCACCCAGCTGGTGTGTACAAAGCTGCAAATCCAAACTCATTTTGATATTGGTATAAATCAGTGGCTTTCAAGGGGGAGACATTTGGCAGGATCTGAAGACATATTTGGTTGTCACAGTTGTAGGAGGTGCTTTCTTCATTTGATGGAAGCCAGAAATGGTGGTTACATCATTTATAAGACACTCCCATTATGAAAATTACCCACTATATAACATTATATATGTCATATTGAGTGTATACATAGCATATATAACATAGACATAGTATATAGTACATATAATATATACATAATATACACATGTGACATATATAGCTCACATAGTATGTATGATGTATATATAGTATTGCATATATAGTATATATAGTATACTGTATATACTGCGTACACAATGTGTGTGTGGTATCTATAGAACATATAGTATATATAATGCATATATGGTACATAGAGTATATATAGTATTGGGTATATATATGTATATATGAAAATATATATATAGTACTGAGTGCATATAATATTAGGGTTGAGAAACCCTGGTATAGAGACAAAATAGAGAAGCAATTTACAACTAACAAATGCATTTTACCTAGAAATACGTGTGCTGTGGGAAGTTATCCTTGGCTTTAGACCCTCTGTTCCAGAGCTGCCCTCCACTGACAAGGAGAATGGACATTACATGTGTGTTTATCCATCTCTGTGCATGCCTTTCACTGGTTATTTAAGGATGCATAACCTTTAAATTACAATAATAGGCCCAGCTGGTGCTTGGTTATAGGCAGTAGACAGCCATGTAAAGATGTCTGAGTCTTAACTGAGGTATGGATAATACCATAAGGGTCAAGCCTATGGGTTTTTAAGTTTTTACATATCCTGTATGTATCAAAGGCCTTTCCGTTACCCTCACTTGACTCCCAGGAACTGAGTTACCTGCATGCTCGGCTCTGCATGACTGGACAGATTCTTGGCATACACTCTCCTTTTCCGTTCTCATTCTGAAAGCATGGTTAGTTTTGTCTGTGTGGGTTTTGTTTCGTTGCTTTTCTGGGATTGGGTCTTATGTGATCCAGGCCTGGAGTGAACTTGCTCTGTCACTGAGACTGACCTTGAATGCCTGATCCTCTTGCCTCAGCCTCCCAAGTTCTGGAAAGACAGGGATCTCCTGCCACATTCAGCAACTGTAGTTAATACAGGTAAGTTGTTCTTTTTAAATTTAAATTGAAAAATGTCTCAGTGGCTAAGAATGCCAGCTGTTCCTGTAGATGACTCGAATTCAGTTCCCAGCACTGATAACTGCCTGTAACTCCAAGTCCAGGGGGTCCAACACTCTCATTTGGATTCTGAAGGACTGTACTGAGGTGTACATAACGTACACACAAAGCACACATATATACATACTTTTAAATTAACTTCAAAAATATTTTTAAAATTAAAATTGTATGGATGTATTTATTTAATGTGTGTGCATGCATCTGCTACAGGCCCCATGTAGAGGTCAGAAAACAATCTGTATGAGCCAGTTCTCTGCTTCTACCACGTGAGTCCTGGGGATAAACTCTGGCCATCAAACATGGCAGCCAATGCCTTTGCTCAGTGGACATCTTGCCGGCCCTACTACTGTTCATTTTAAATTCCTTTTCACATTCCTTTCAACAGTGAGCTTTTAATGTTTTCAAATTTCCATTTGCTTTGACAGTTCCTGAAACAGCACTCTTCATTTGAAGTGAGTTCACCATCACACTTTATTTAGGAGAGTAACATGAATGACCCTCAGCCTTGTGAGCAGGGCTCCTACCCAGCTCTTCCCCAACATGAACCTCAGTGTCTGAAAGGTCAGCTCAAGTGACTCAATGACAACACCCTCCTATTGATTGTCCATCTGTGAATGAAGCCAGATGTGGTTCAGAATTTACACTCTCCCTGGTATCAAAAGGAGTGGAGAGGTTCCAAGGTCTCTGCAGGAACTGTAAACAAAAGCATAAGATGCTCAAAGGTCAAAATCCTTCCAACACCCAACCACAAGACAGGGCCATAGCATTGGTCTACTGCCGACCATTAACATATTTCTTTAAGCTTCCAAACTTGGGGGAAGTCCATTGGGTTTGCTTCTTAAACGTGGGTATAACCAGAACCCCTGTCTTCTCCTTCAGACTCTGAAGTGGAGTCTAGGAAGATAATTTTCTCCAGCATTTCCAGAAAGCTGTTGACTTCATCTTGGAAAACTGTTTTCAAAATGCATCGTAAATTACATCTTCATGTTGAGTCTGTCTGCAACCAAACGAGGGTAAAGTGGGATAGTTAACATTGTTTCACAAGACTGGAGAATTAATAATTATGGGAGTAATTTGCAATGAAAGCGCTATTAATCAGTTCTTAAAAAACATAGCAGAAACTCAAAAGTTGAAAAGTAAACACAACTGTCTTCTTACGTAAACTCATAGCTGGAAAGTTAGCAAAGAATTTTTTATGACCACAGAGATAGCGTGTAAAGAAGTCCACATATGGCAATATGGAACTGCTGCACGCGAACCCTTGAAGGCAAGGTGGCAAGGGACAGTGATCCAGTGTCAAACAGACCTTGAGTCAAACCCTGATTTGTCCCTTAGGCGTTAGGTGGTCTTTGACCAACTATATAAACTTTCTTAGTCTCAGTTTTTTTCGTATCCAAAAATAGAAAAGAGAGAAAGAAATAATGGGATTTACCTTTTAGAAATACTAAATGATATATTGTATGCAAATATATATGCAGATCCTCAGTAAATATGTTTATATTTATTCTTTTTATTTAACTATTGCCTTTTTTTGGCTTCAGAGATGAAATCCAAGGCTTTACATATGCTAAGTAAGCAATCTACCTGTAGTGGGTGTAAACATGTTTTTATTTTGACCCCAAGTGTGGGATGGGAAACAGACTTGTGAGAAAACAGGTTATGTTTATCCACTAGAAGAGGAACTGCCTCTTTTGGGGGCTTGGTCTTTGCCAGTTGATAAACATCCTAATAGAGTCTCTGAGAGGATATCTATACCTGTATCTGTATCTATACCTATGCATCTATCTATCTATCTATCTATCTATCTATCTATCTATCTATCTATCCATGCATACACACATATGTATGTATATGTATATACATATATGTGCATATATGTACACGTGTGTGTGTGTATGTATAAATAAATAAATGCCCCAAAACAAAGAGCTGTGCTTTTTGGTCTTGGCATCATTTCCTACTGTTTGGCTGTTCATCACTCCACTTCGAGACTCTCCTAAAAAGAACTGCTCCAAGGAACGCTTCTGAGCTCCAGCTGCTGCTCTGGATTCTGGCTACTGCAGTTGCAGTCACCTTTGCTGAATTGCTGGTTTGCTGGTTTGCTGGTTTGCTGTTTAACGGTTCTTCAGGAATCCTGCTGACTATGGCAGTGGATTTCCTCCCAGAAACTGAGTCTAAGAAGGTCTACTTCTCCTGTTCCCATTAGCCTCTTTTCTCTCCTTTCTGCTATAGGTGGGTTGGAAAGTAGGCTTGAAAACATTCAAGTTACATCTACCAGTTATATTTATTCTTATTATACATCAAGAAAGGAATAATAATTTGGATACTTGGCCAAAGGATATAAGTGAACATGGTAAGATCATGGCACTTAATATGTTTCATTTCATAGTAGGGTTGATCTGAAATAAGAATACTTTGTGCCTTGTGTCAGTTTTCCATCACTATATTGAAACACTTGAGATTAAATCAAGTTATAAGATAAAAAGTATACTTTGGCTTTCAGTCCTTGGTTGGTCCATTGCTTTTGGGTCTATAGCAAAACATCGTGATGAGCAGGTATAACAGAAGGTGCAGCCTGTTGGGGGATGGTTTTGTGCACTGTGTGTATCCAAATGCTGATTTTAGAATCCAGAAATCTGGTTGCAGTCATACATGTGCATTGTCATTTCTATGCAGCACCACCTGTCTCAGTGTTGTATAAAAATCGTTCTTTTGCATCTCTGATTAGTTGATAAAGAGCTCAACAGCCTATAGCAGGGTGGGAAAGTTGAGGTGGGACTTGCAGTTCCATGAGGAGGGTCTGAGGTGGAAAGAGGAAAGAGGGGAGAAGGTCACCATGAGGGAGTCTCCATGAGGACAGCGATGGAGCAGGAGCAGCAGCAGCCAGGGTGAGGCTAAGCTAGCAGGTAATGGGACAGTAATGGCAGGCTGGGAAGTGACCCAGGCCAGCATAGTCAGGTTAGAATAGATGAGGATCTGCCCAGCTATAGTGCTTAAAGCCTATTAAAACATGTAATAAGTCTCTGTGTTGTTATTTGGGAGCTAGAATGGGTATAGAAAAAAATATACTTTAAATTTTACAGCATCTTATGGTAGCCAGGAAGCTAAAAAGAGAAGAGGCAGGGGATGGAGCTTCAGTAGTCCCTTCAAGGGCACATCTCCAATGACCCAACTTTTCCCACTAGGCTCACCTCTTAAAGTGACCACCATCTTCCAATAGGACCGCAGGTTTGTCACCAAGCCTTAACACACGAGCTTTGAGGAGCACCCATCCAAGCGATAGTACTCCCATATCTATTATTTTTATTGTGGTAAAGTACACATACTCATTGTGACTTTAGCCATTTTAACTGTGAACTTCATGACAGTAAGTACATTTACAGTGTTGTAAAGACTACCACAGTATGCTTTTGATATAACTAGTTTTTCACCCCAAACAAACATTCTGTATCTATCAAACAAACAAAAAAACCCTAATTCATGTTATTTTAAAATGATCCTCCTCCTCTCCCTCCTCTCCCTCCTCTCCCTCCTCTTCCTCCCCCTCCTCCTCCTTTGTCTTGTTCACAACAAAGATACAAGCCTTGAGCTTAGGAGAGCTCTCTTCCTGCCTTATTTCATCTTCTCAACATTTATTTTATATTTTAGTTATGTGGAAGGGAGAAGAGGATGCTGGGTCCCATGGAGCTGGAGGTAGAGTTGGTGGTGAGCCATTGATACGGGTTCAAGGGACTCCGCGTGGGTCCTCTGTAAGAACAGAGGACACTCGTAACCTTGAACCATCTCTCCAGCCCCTATTTCATTTTTTTATATAAAAGGAAGCATGTTTCTATTTTCCATGTAAATGCACATACATTATCAATTTTCTTTACTGACCATTAATAATCCTTTATTAGGTAAGCTTAATATAATAAAGTTGATAAAAAGATATGGAAAGCAATCAGAAAACAACTTCTTGGCTTTAAATGGGCTTTGGTGGAGAAGCAATCAGGGGAGAAAAACACAAACTCATTTTTACGAATATGGCCTTGTCTGAAAAGTGATGCTTCCTCAACCTGCAGCTGTCAAGAGCCCAGCTTCATGCAGTACCTAAAGTGTCTCCATAGCTCATGGGTGCCTGTTTTAAAACCAACAGCATTTCCCTTCTATGACGTGTGACTAAATTGTGCCAAAGCTTTTTAGAGAAAACTAATGAAGTTTGAAATCCAATCTGTTTAAAAATATTTCTGAAGATTAAGCAAAACATGCCAGATTTCTGAGTCTAGCCTCAAAGAAGCTTCAGATGCTCTTTTGAAACCTTAAAAATCTGCAAATAGTCATTAGATTCCGTAATTCGCTTGTAGTAAACATTATGTGTAATTTCCCCAGGTCATAATGTGGATCAGCTAACACCTATGCCTAGTCAAAGAAGTAAAAGCTGTATATCAGACTTTAGTCTCATGCACCGGTGAGCACACTCAGTGGGTAAAGATGTTAACCACCAAGTGGTCACTGCCCAGCTTCCGTTCCAGAACCCACATGGTGGGAGGCGAGAAAGAACCCCCATAAGTGCACTGTAGCACACGTGCCTTTCCCATGAACATGTTAAAACAAACTAAAAATACAAGTTTTCTAAAGCATGTCGCATAAGCAGTGAGTTAAATATAGATTATAATCACCATATTAAATACGTCATTAAATTTCCTTGGTGCTATGATACAACTGAACAGTAAAGTTACGTTACAGTATTGTAGGGCATGGTGTTTCCAACAACTGTATAGACTCCAGGGCTTTTCCTTTTTCTGTTTGCTTTGTGGAACTGAAATGAAAATCCCACATATTTTGGTTTAATAGGCTTAAGGGTCTTATGTTACAAATCAGCCAATCATGATATAGTTTAAGGAAAAAAATTAGAGGTTCAAAGGCTGCTGGCTAAATGCAATTGTGCTTTTTATGTCACAGGTGAAAAAAATAAAAACTTGCTGGGTGTGGTGGTGCACTCCTTTAATACCAGCACTCAGGAGGCAGAGGCAGGTGGATCTCTATGAGTTCAAAGCCAGCCTGGTCTACAAAGTGAGTTCTTGACAGCCAAGGCAGTTACACAGAGAAACACTGTCTCGCAAAACCAAGCCAAAAATGAACAAACAATAAAAAACAAGAACATAACAATTGCAAACAGATGAATCTGGAATGGTAGTGAAGCCTCTTCTTTACACTTGCTGCAAAACGCCTTATAAATCATGTCTTGTAAGAAAAAAGACTTTTCTGTAGATGACATTTTACTGAAATCAAGAACAGGCTGATTAAAAAAAACCACAAGTAGTACATATGTTTTCTTTATTACTTTCTTTGTGGAACACACTCTGACAAAATAGAAGCCCTTCCAGAAATCACCTAACCAAGCGAGAAATCGTACTGGGCACAGAAGTCCCATTGATGCCAGTGGGAGCTCTGTGAATGGAGCAAACGCTGAACTTGAGCCTGTAATGTTTAAACTGCTCTCCTCCCCACTCTTGGCAGAGCCTGGCATCCCACTGAAAGGAACTGTGGTCTGTGCAGGGATTACACAGCGGGTTAACAAGCTAGTTTTTTTTGTTTTGTTTTTGTTTTTGTTTTTTTCTTCTTCTTTTGGAGGAATAGTTAAGACACATAATACCTTCTTTTAGGGCCATTGCCTACCTTTAGGCACAAAGGCTTAAAACGAGGTGATGCGAGGAAGTACGGGGTAGTCAGTGGATGGGGGTTACTTTGGTAATGATTTTTAAGCTCCACCAGCGGCTGAGAATCATCAGTGAGACCCAGATATGTGGCAGGAAAGGGGACCAGGGACAAAGGCACCAATTTTGAAGGTTAGTGTCAACCGAACCCTTTTACGTTTCATTGCACAAGTGTGCAGAATGGTTACTAGAAAGACTCGAGTGCTGTGATGTTTGGTTTAGGAAGGTGGAATTATTAAATAAAGTTGAGATAAACATATCTTTAAAAAGAAGAAGAAGAAGAGCTAGCGAGATGGCTTGGTGGGTAAAGACATCTGCTACACAAGCCTGTCGAGCTGTGTTTGATCCCTGGAATCCACACCTACAGTGGATGAAGAGGACCACGCCACACAGTTGTCCTCTGACACCTGTCCTCTGAAGGATACACAAGTGCACTGTGGCATGTGTATCCCTCACTCTATGTGTAACCACGTGCGCACAACAGTTATAAGAGAAAATACAAGACTTTTTTTTCAAGGTGAGCACGGTGGCTCATGTGTCCAGTCCCAGGACTTCAGAAGCTGAGGCAGGGCTATCATGGTTCCAGGCCTGTCTGGGCTATGGTAAGCCACTATCTCAAAAGAACAAATCAAAGCCGGGCAAACTAACTACACAAACAGCTGCAACACTGAGTTGGAGTGAGAGTGTGTTGGGGGGAGAGATCTAGTCTTAGTGATGAGCTTCTACACTTTGCAATTGCTACAGTCCAAAAATGAACATTATGTTCAGAGAGAAAAAGGCCTCGAATTACCATCTACACAGTCTTCCTGGAGCACGTGAGTAACACTGTTAATAAGGTCCTATTTTTAGTTGGTTTTGATGGAATGTTTTTGTCACCCTTTCGTACGGCATAAGCAGCCTATTTAATACAATATATAAATATTGCCTTTTTTATAAGAAAGAAAGAAAGAAAGAAAGAAAGAAAGAAAGAAAGAAAGAAAGAA
>OU015758.1:23353299-23373121 GCA_907169655.1 Acomys percivali | reverse complement strand
GAAAGAAAGAAAGAAAGAAAGAAAGAAAGAAAGAAAGAAAGAAAGAAGAAAGGGAGGGAGGGAGGGAAGGAAGGAAAGGCACCAGTTTTTGTTCAGTGAATGCGTAAGAGAAAGATGAGGATGCAGGAAATACTTGAATTAACAGATTATTAATTATGTAAAAGAACACGCCCCCCCCAACCAATGCTTTAGAAGGGAAAGCTTGCTTACTTGTGGTGTAGGAAACCTGCTGGTACCAGAACTAAAAGTGGCTGGAAGATTACATGCAGTTTAATAGCTGGTGCTTACAGGCTGGTCCCTGGTGGCTGCGTCCGCATCCCAGCACTGTGGTTTCCTAGCTACGTAATCCTTGGCAGGCAGGTTATCTATTAACTGGTGTCATAACTCGCTGTCCTAATAAGGATGCATTGGAAAAGAGAATGGAGCGAAGGGCTTGAGAGGGCTGTGTAAAGGGCAGGCTGTGCTGCTGTGTCTGCTGGAGATGTAGGCTAGATACTTCTTTAGAGAGCTGAGAACGCTGGGAGCTATGAACCCAAGAGTCCAAGGGCATTTTCAGAGCGGTCTTTTGTTTCTTTCCCTCTCTCTACTCAGGAAGCTTGTACCTTGTCTCCTGCTGAAACCTGACAACTGAGGAACCCAATGGCCTCCAGCAGTTCTCTATGTTGAACTAATTCAGAACTGTACGCAGGTGTGAATGAACTTTGCTGGGGATGGAACCCAGGGCTAGGGGCATCGTGAGGAAGTGTTAGACCAGTGAACTACTCCAGTAGCCTTGTTATGTGTTACAGTAGAGATGAAAAATTACCATATTTGATACCATGCCATTCATGTAAAATTTATATTTGTTGTTTTGAGACAGGATCACATGTAGTCCAGGGGCTTGCCTCAAACAGCTATGTAGCTAAAGACAACCTTCACCTCCCAATCCTCCTTTGTAATGTTGGGATTACAAACTTTCATCACAAGGAGTGCATTTTTAAAAATTGTAATTCAACTTTTTTATATATATACATATATATGAGTGGTATGTACATAAATACATCCATACATAAACAGTTTTCTGCTTTTTACGGAAAATGGAATTCTCAGTTTCTTCCCTTTTGCTTGAGTTGTTCAGCGAATTTTAACTCTCTTTCCCTGCTCAGATACAGTTTTTGACAAACTGATTTCAGTTTTCAAGTGATTCCATTCTGCTGGTCATGGTGGTCCATGCAGATCTCTGGAGGAAGGGATGTGGGGATACAGAATTCAAGGGTAACCATGGCTACAATAATGAGTCTGGGGGATTGGAGAGATGGCTCTTCTAGAGGACAGTTGTGAGTTTCCATGTGGGTGCTGCAAATTGAACCTGGGTCCTCCAGAAGAAGAAACAGTGCCTCTTAACTGCTGAGCCTTCTCTCCAGCCCCTTTAGTTTATTCTGAAAGTGGTGTTAAGCCTCACTTTGTTTTCTGTTCGGATCCATTTACTTTATTAGTTATCTTCATGATAGTTTGGCAAAAAGTAACTCCAAGGGTGTGTGCAGAATGGTGAAAGTCCACGTTAACAGCAGGAAAGGCTTTCTTCCCCCACCCCCACTCCCTCCCCCCAGCCCCTGCAGCGGCTCCAGCCCTTGTCCTTTGGATCTCCACAGGATTCTCCAGGACTCACAGAACTGTGCTTTCCCAGCCTTGCAGTGAACTGCAAAGCTATTTCCCCTAAAGGCGCAATCTCATTGCATACCACTCCCCTGAAGGCTGCTATGTGACCAACCCTTGTGATTTGCTGGAACTATGTGCTGTCATCTCCTCCTGTTCGGCCCTTGTTTGTCCCTGTTGGGGGATGGGCTCCAGAAGGCTCTAAAAATACTTAAGTCGCCAGGTGCTCAAGTCTCCTATATAACACACAGTATTTACATATAACCTGCATGCATCCTCCCACATACTTTAAATCACCTCTAGACTACTATAGTATGTAATAAAAGGTGCATTCTATATTAATGGTTGTTCGGTATTGTTCAGGGAGTGAAAGAAAAAACGTTTGCAAGTGTTCCATTCAGATGACGTGCTTTTCTTCCAGCTATTTTCAGTCTGTGATTGTTTGAGTCTGTGTGAAACTCACAGACACTTAGGGCCACTGTATCTTAAAAGCCGTGTTTTCCAAAGCATTTAACATTGGGATTTAGGTAAGCTAAGGAAAATCCTTGCCTTAGAAGCCCGGCAGACTGCTGGGGGACACATACCCAAACCAAGGTGGGACTTCCTGGAGAGGGGGCGTAGCCACGATTTGACAGAAGAGGAGGAAGAAGATGGTTGATGGTTGACAAGGAGGAGGGGGGGTTAGTGGCCTGAGGAGCAGATTGGCAAGTGCTTGGAATATATGTATGTTATGAGGTTTAGAGTAGTTTGTTTTAATTTACGAGTAGATTAGAATCCGTTTAGATTCTGCCTGGCATAGTGCTGGCAGCCTTAAAGTCCGCTTCAGACTCTGTATCAGTTATTGGAAGCCAATAGGCCAAACCGATACAATTCAGTGCAACACAAGAGTTTCGGTTATCCTAGTTTTCCACGGGCTTCTGTTTCTGTTGCTATGACTGTTGTTAATATTGTTTTAGTGAGACAGGGTCTCATGCATCCCAGGGTGAACTCAAACTCACTATGTAGTTGAGAATGACCTTGAAATTCTGGTCCCCCTTCCTCTACCTCCTGAGTTCCTGAGTGCTAGGGCTACACATCCCCTTTATGGGATGCTGGGATGGAAGCCAGTGTTTCCGGCTTGCTAGGTCTGCAGTACACCAACTGAACCACCCTGCTAGCCTCCAGCTGGATTTTTAAAGCCTTTACCTGTTTTTAAATGTTCACTGGCTCTTTATATCTGTGTGTGTGTGTGTGTGTGTGTGTGTGTGTGTGTGTGTGTGTGTGAGCGCATGCACAATATCAGTTTATGTCTTTTATAAATAGTTCAGTTGGACTGTTATTCTCTTCTGGACTTACAAGAGTTTTTTTTATGTATTACAGATATTAACTTGTGTTTCTTAAATCATTTTGTGTATGTGTATGTTAGTCTGGCATTTATCTTTCAGCTTTGTTTGTGGTGTCTTTTGCCAACAGGAGTTTGAATTCTTAAGTAGTTGTATCTGTCAAACTTTCTCTTTGGTGCTTTCTGGGTTCTACGTTTGCATTCCTATGAGGTGGCAGTGTGGCAGAAGCAGGAGAAACTGGGCATGCTGGGCTCTTCCTCCTCCCCGTCCTCTTCCTCCTCCTTCCCCCTCCTCCCTCCTCCTCCTCCTCCCTTCTTTGTTGTCCCCTCTGCAGTACTAGGGACTGAACACCTAGACAAGCGCGCTACAATATCCCCATCCCCAGAGAACTGGGTTTTAGTTAACTAGTCATTTTTTTTTTTTTTTTTTGCTTATAAAATTAGTTGTGCCAGGCTTGGTAGCGCACACCATTATTTTTTATTTTTTTAAAGATTTATTTGTTTATTATATACACAGTGTTTTGCCTGTATGTGTTCCTGCAGGCCAGAAGAGGTCACCAAATCTCTTAATAGATGGTTGTGAACTACCACATGGTTGCTGGGAATTGAACTCAGGACCTCTGGAAGAGCAACCAGTGCTCTTAACCTCTGAGCCATCTCTCCAGCCCCCAGCGCACACCTTTAATCCTAGCACTCAGGAGGCAGAGGCAGGTGGATCGCTGTGAGTTCGAGGCCAGCCTGGTCCAGTGAGTCCAGGACAGCCAAGGCTAAACAGAGAAACCCAGTCTCAAAAAACCAAAATAAATAAATAAATAAATAAGTTGCATTTTAAGTTCCTGATTATCAACAATTCATATATTCTGCTTTCTCCATCCCCTTTTAGTTTTTTTCTTTCTTTCCTTCTTTTTGTTGTTGTTGTTGTTGTTTGGTTTGGTTTCCCCCAAAACGGTCTCTCTGTGTAGCCTTGGTTGTCCTGAACTCGCTTTGTAGACCAGGCTGGCCTCGAACTCACAGTGATTGCCTGTCTCTGCCTCCCGAGTGCTGAGATTAAAGGCATGTGCCACCATGCTCAGTTTTTTCAAAACAGCATTTCTCTGTGCAGCCCTGGCTGCCCTGGCACTCACTATATAGACTAGGCTGTCCAGAGATGCTCTCCCTCTGCCTCTGGAGTGCCAGAGAACTTTTCTTTTTAAAATTCTGTCCTGGAACTGACTCTGTCTATCAAGCTGGCCTCAAACTAAAAAACCTTCCTGCCTCTGCCTCCCAAGTGCTGTCATTACGGGTGTGCACCCCGCTGCCCTGTTTAAGAGCAAAGCAGACATTCTCTTTGAGTAGAGCAGACAGTCTTCATAAGATAAATATTTCTTTTTTTTTTTTCTATCAGTATTTTTAGAGTGCAATATCTAGTTACTGAATGAATTATTAAGACTACTGAATTTTTGGTCTCTGGACTAATAACTTAAATATTCATATAAAGCACGATGAGTTAATATCTTCTCCTGTAGGTGATAAGACTTTCGTTTGAAAAATGAAAAAGGACACTGCTTTTAATATAGAACTGAAAATGTCCATGCCGTGTTATTCATTGAGACAAACGCTTCAGGTAAACAACCTAAGAGACATAAGAACTATTTTACCTCAGAGGTTTCAGTGCACGGTCAGGTGTTTCTTTTGCTTTGTCCCTGAGGGCAGGCAGAACACCACAGCCCAGACATGTGATGGAGGAGAACGTCTCACCCCAAAGGCTGCTGGGAATCAGGGACAGACAAGGAAGAGAGTCCAGGGACTAGGCATGTACCTGTTAAGCTCACACTCTTGTGGTCTAATTACTTCAACTAGACCCCAGGTCCAGGGGCTTAGCCATCGAGATAGCCCCTGGGATCCATCACTGTCAGAAGTCACACTTCTAACACACGAGCCTTCAAGGAACACTTTTAAGAGCCAAATACAAACTCGTATTAATGGAACTACCAATGAAGTGAACGTTCAGTATGGCTTATGCTATTTTAGACATGACAATAGTGATAGTTACTTATATAGTGTTTGCACTATACTTTAATGTCCACCATTTTATTTGGCACTTGCAACAACCATATCACATAGGAAAATAGGGCCTATTTTCCCATCTTATAGGCCACACATGTATGAAATTAAGCGACTTTTCTATGGTTCTCAACTAGTAAGGCCTGGGGCCAACTCTGAACTTTTCTACAAGATGACCATGTTGATAAGAACACTTTTATTGGTTAGGTTACATCACTACAGCTGGTGAAATAGAAATCTCAGCTGCCACAGGGCAGCGGTGGTGCACGCCATTAGTCCCAGCACTTGGGAGGCAGAAGAATGTGGATCTCTGTGAGTTCGAGGCCAGCCTGGTCTACAGAGTGAGTTTCAGGTCAGCTAGGGCTACATAGAGAAACCCTGGCTCAAAAAACAGGGAAAAAAAAATCAGTTATCAAGTAAATGAGATACGAATGATGGAGGAAAGTGTTTCTAGCTCCCATGAAGCTGAGGCAGGAGGATAGAAGGTTTGAGGTCAGCCTGTGATACGCAGAGAGACCCCCATCTACAAAGGGAAACAGATATATCAGAAATATTATTTGACATTAGTTGACAAAGTGCTTGAAGACTCTGAGAACCATTTCTTCTCCACGTGTTTGCATCGACACACAGAAGTATAAATAAATAATCCTGTGGAAGGAAAGTGGCATTTCTACTAACAGTCTGGCATGCTGTCTAGCAAGAGAATGAATGACATACCATATAAAGTTCTATGTAAGAAAATAAAGGACTCCAAGGGAGTTCCAACAGGTAGAAAGAAATTAAGCACCCATAATAGAAGAAAACTGGGGATGGGGAGGGGATAAGAGTAATTAATTTAAAACTAAGAAAGATGAATTATATGATGGGTGACATTGGCCAGGTGGAAGTGGCATATACCTTTAATCCCAACATAAGGGAGGCAGAGGCAAGCGGATCTCTGTGAGTTTGAGGCCAGCCTGGTCTCTAGAGCGAGTTCCAGGACAGACAGGACTACCCAGAGAAACTCTGCCTTGAAAAATAAAAACAGAACAAACAGACATTAATTTAAAATAGAAATAAAGAGATTGGATGGGGGGACTGGCATAAAACAAAGAGATTGAATGAGGGGAAACAGGAAAGAGATGGAACAATTAAAATTATGTTGCTATTTTTTTTGATCAGCAGTGTGGAAGGAAATTTGCAGGCTATTTCCAGAAAATATATTTATCTGTCAGAGAAGAAAGTAAGTCAGTAAAGCACATTCAGAATTATTTGAGAAGACCCAACTAAGGAATACCATATTTCAAACACTGATTAAACCAGATTTCGGTGAGATTCATCCAGGGTTACAGTTACAGTATGCTGGCCTCTGACAGTATAAAGAGGATTTACTCTGAGATAGGCATGACACAGGCTTAACTAATAAACAGACTTCAAAAATATTTAGCTGATATTTTAGAGCAAGGCACTTAGCCTTTTACTACACACTTCAAATGATGATGATTATGTTTTTTGAGACAGAGTTTTTCTGTGTAGCTTTGGCTGTCCTGGAACTCACTCTGTATACCAGGCTGGCCTTGAACTCAGAGATCTGCTGCTTCTGCCTCCCAAGTGCTGAGATTAAAGGTGTGCACCACTACTGCCCTACTCAAATTATTTTTAATGCCTATGCATTTGATATTTTCCATTTTTATGCTAAGTACTTCTGTTTTTAGAATAAAATGCTATAGGAAAACGTTTAATGCATGACTTAATTAAGTAGGAAAAGAGTAATTTTATTACTTAAAGACATTACTTTTTGCCTTGCTTAGAATTGCAAGCCTACATGGATAGGCAATGCATATCAGTATTTAAATTTTTCTTGATTTAATATTGCTGAAATTTGCAGAGACATGTATACTGTAATATGGTTAAAAATAGACTATGATTCATACTAGGGAGAAGTAGATCAGAAAGGAAGCTGAGGTGGAAATGATTAGGGTGGCTGCTCATCTGCCGAGGCCAGTTTGGGTTTTACGTTTGTCACCCTGTACACTCACGTGTCTGCTTTCATTCTCAAAGTGTCCTGTGTCAATGGTAGATGATGGTAGTCTTAGAAACATCAAGAACATGGAAATGTTATCAGCTCCTTTAAAGCCACCACCAACCCTAGCTAACACTCCTGAGTCTGCCAACTGGTATGCAAAGCACTTGTCTGCCTAGCTACTCCACTTAGTACTGCCAATCGTCTGCCGTGTAGTGGGTATCACTGTCCCCGTTCTGAAGGGGACACTCAAATGTGCTGGCAGCTATTGAGGAACTTGGCCCCGGTCACCTAGTAGCCATGTTTCTGATTCAGTCATCTTTCAGAAGCTACACAGATAATCCTTATGCATTGATTATCGTCCCCTCACATTAAAAATATTAACAAGATATCTGAAATTTGAATTTGTAGTTCACAAATGAAGAGGACAGGGCAAAAAAAAAAAAAAAAAAGATTAACAAATGTACATATCAGTCCTCCCTTATCCATACTTTCACAATTCCCAGTTTCTGTTACCTGGAGTCAAATATGGTCTGAAAATATTGCACGTAAATTCTAGAGATGGCCAGTTCTTACATTTTCAACTGTGTGCTGTTCTGCTTTGTCCTGATGGGGAAGTAAATCATTCTTTTGCCTAGTGTACTCCCATCATATACATTATCCAGCCATTAGTCACTTTAGTGATAGGGCTGATTTGTCATGGGTTCTCAGAGCCTGTGTTCAAGGAAGTCTTACATGATAGGTCATCGCTGTGTCACATAATTTATCTCGCTTTGTCTCATCGTGTAGGCTTTGTTTTATGTTTTGCCTTTTTGACATAGAGTCCTGTTACACAGCCCTGATGGCCTTAACCCATCCGCTGTCATCTTGTGAGTTCTGGGGTTATGGCATGTCCTGCCACACTAGGCTGTCTTGTAGGGATTTTATAAGAGCACGAGTGTAACACAAGACATTTAGAAAGACTTCATTCATATAGCTTTAAAAGATAGGGGCTGGGGAGATGGCTCAGTGGTTAAGAGCACTGCCTGCTCTTCCAAAGGACCTGGGTTCAATTCCCAGCACCCACATGGCAGCTCACAACTGTCTGTAACTCCAAGATCTGACATCCTCGCACCAATGAACATAAATTAAAATTAAATAAAATACTTGTTAAAAGGAAAGTTAAAAAAAAAAATTAAATTACATTTTAGCGGCATGCCTCTGGCTGTGTTATGTGAGTCCTGGAGATTGGAAGTGAGGCTTAGTGATAGTCACTTTTACCCATGGATCCATCACACTGGGCCTCACATGACTTTTATTCTTATATATTGTTACAATCACCTTATTAATGTTGTTGATTCCTTAATGTACTTAATCTATAAACTTTCTCATCACTATGTATGTACCTGAAAAAAAAAATCCATCCAGAATTGGTACTGTATGGTATGTGGTTTTATCGGAGGGGCCTGCTGTAGTGGGGGAGGGGGGCTCCAAAACTTTTACGGACACATTTTCACCAATAGTCTTTCCCTGTAATTCGTAAAATGTTACCAAATCGTTTGTGTTATGGCAGGGGTAATTCTATTCCCAAAGTGTTATGGACAAATGCTAGTGTTGGTTCAGGCCCTGCACCGCCTCCTCTGAGTCATGGGTCTGCCCTCCCTGACCTCCTGCCCTTGCTCTATCAAGGGGCTGAAAGGGAAGTGAAAGGAGGGAACTCAAATCTCTACCACTAGAAAAAAACAATGACAGGATACAATTTGACCTAGTTCAGCTAACACTTTACACTTGTTTTTAGTCTAACCCCGTGCTAGCCAAATTACCACACACACACACAGACACACGTGCGTGTAAAACAGAAAACTGGTTTTAGATGACTAATTCTTGTCAAAGGATGAGGAAAGAAGACTGGTCATTTCAAGCTTTCCCTTGCACTCTGTTAGTGTTGTCTCCTTGTGTTTGTGTATTATAACTGCTTGGCTGGGGCCAAGGGGCCGAGGGGCTTTTTGAAAAATCAAACGGAACACCATTATCTATGCTCTCTCTGGCTTATGCCAGTGGGTCTATATGTGTTGTTTGGGATGCTTAAGGCCTTACAAATGTTACTTGACTGAAAAGGCTTATCTCCATCAGAGCTCTCCCCTCACCCCCCCCCCCCCCCCCCCCCCCCAGTTTGAAAAAGGTAACCACAAAGAATGCTTCCTGGTGTTTCTCAGAGAATCAAACTGAGGAAGCTGAACCACTATCAACAGTTCACTCTTGCTGTGGTACTAGAGGCCAGGTTAGCATTCCAGAGTCACAGCAAGCAGTCTTGCTGAAGGGGCAGTTCTAGTTCTGCTTAATCAGAAATGAAGAACTCAGTCCTGTGAGAGGACTTTCCAGAACAAGAGTGTTTGAGGCTGGGTGTGGTGGTGCACTCCTTTAATCCCAGCACTTGGGAGACAGAGGCAGGTGGATCGCTGTGAGTTCCAGGCCAGCCTGGTCTATAAAGGAGTCCAGGACAGCCAATGCTACAGAGAGAAACCCTGTCTCAAAAAAGAATGTTTATGGGATGGGATAACCATTGAGATGTAACAAGAATAAATTAATAAAAAATTTACAAAAAAAAGAATGTTTATGAGAAAGTCCAGATACAAGATTTGGCTATTTCTGTGTGTCTGTTCATGTTAGAACGAAACAGTGATGAGTAACAAAGATGGACAACGTGTGATTGCTGGGTACCTGACCATATAGCTGCCATTTCATAGATACAGAATTTCTGGGAAATACTTAATAAAGGATTAACAAATATTTGACCAAGTAGGCAAAGTGTACCCTGATTTCAATTCTTATAAAACAGTGTTTTGGGGTTCATTTTTGTAGGTTCACACATGCGTAAGTAAGCACATGGACTAGACTATTTTCCTTAGTTTTACACATGAGCAACGTTGTTACAGTTCTGTATCGGCCACACAGAAGGACATACTAAAAAGCTTAGCACTCTTGGGCCTCATTCCACTGCATAATCAGAACCTATTTAACAGTTATATGGGGATCATTTTATTGCTTGCGTTCCCTTATTCTCACTACACTGTTCTAAGGAGGGGGACTTATTTCCCTCTATTTACTCAGCATCAACATATGCCATCTTTATTTTCTCCTTCCACTAAAAGCTGCTTTAGAGAACAATCTGATGAATTAGGTATATATGACTGCTAGGGCTTAAAATATTACCTTTCTTGGGATTATGGCTTTGCTCTAGAGAAATAATCCCCATGGGAATAAATGGTACTGACAGAATTTCAGATGAGTTACGGCGGCTTTTAGACAGAGTGGTAGTTACAGTGGTCCCCAGCCGGAGTATTTAAAACAAAACAAAACAAAACAAAACACAAAAATCTAGGACCAGGACAAGTTTTAGCCTAGGATGGAGTCTGGTATTATTTAGGCTGGGGGTAGGTTTATTTCAATCTATTGTATTACCCCATCCCCACATGGTACTGAGTAAGTGTTTTAGTACTGAGCTACATATGGAACTACATTTATTGTGGCCTAAATCTACCCACAGGATGCAGAACTGGAATCCCAGGATTCAGCTGAGATCTCACAGGATGGAAGCTGCTCCGTCCAGGTTGCTCTGGAAAGACCCTAGGATCACAGCCTTACCACTGAGTTCTGAGCAAACTCCAGTTTCCAAATCGGTTTAAGACAAAACTTCCTTGTTTTCATGCAAACAGTTTGCACAAATACTGTGTTTTGTTGTTTTTAAAAGTACATGGTTAAGACCCCTATTAGTGTAAAATAGACACCCAAGTTAAAATGACTAGATCTGCGTTTCCCAGGGTGTCACTGAATGTTGTCAGAGGCAGCACTGAAACCCTGGTATCTGTCCCATCTTCAATTTCTGCGCTATGCTAAGAAACTAACGCCTGTGTTAGTTAATTCTAGAAGTTTTGGGTGTAGTTAAAAATGCTTCCACTTCCATTCAAAATGACTTGAATATATTTGGAGTTATTCCAAATATTTGTCTCTGGCTTAGAACTCATTTTAGTAAATAATTCTTTGGTGGACTTTGTGAACTCTTTCCTTTGGATGCAAGCCAAAACTCATCTGTAAGGCACACAGCTTTTTATTCAAAGTTGGTGATGAATAATTATCTCTGGGCTACAGACGGAAGAACTGAACCAGTGGCTTGAGGGACCCAGAGGCTAATTACCATCCCTGTGCATAGTTAATACAACAGAGTGGGGGTGGACGATGGTTTGCCCAGAAATCTATTCCATTCCCTCGGGTAAAATAAGGATGTTCTGTCTGCTAACATACTTAAAGCAGTAACTGTAAAAAAAACGGCAATGTTATGGTTGAAGCTTTCTAAGCCATATGTGTTGACAGAATGCTTAAGTCTGTCTCTGCAATAAACGCAAACCCTGCCAGGCAGAACTACCAGGGCCAGGGCGACTGAACGACTTGCACGCCCGAAAGCGCAGGGAGGCTGGAAGGCTGCGCTGCGTTCGGAGCGCGTCCAATGTTTCCTCTAACAAAGGCACCGTCTTGAGGCAATTTCGAGGGCCACGGTTCCCCCTTTCCTAGCATCGGCCTCCGTCTCCTCCCGGAGGGGCCTCGGCCGCTTCCAGCGAGCTCGGAGTCCCGGCCCAGCGCGGGAAGAAGCTGCACGGAGCAGCGACGGTGGTTTCCTGCAACCCGAGCGTGCCATTAGAGGATGTCGGAGTGCTGCGGCTGAAAAGGGATACCTGCCGCCTGCAAATCGGGGCTGCACTTGAACAACCTCTTTGCACCAATTACGGGCGTACAAAGAAACTCGATCGGCTAGGGCGGCGGAGGCCCTCGGCGGGGTCGGGGCTGGCTGGCTGGCCGGCGGGCAGGCGGGGAGTAGGGGGGCGGCCGGCGGGACTTACGGGAGAGAGGAGGGGGGCGGGCCTCCCGCCAGCCCCGCGGCCCCCGGCCCGCGCCCCCCGCCGCCGACGTCGGCCGCGTAGACCCCGTGCGCGCTGACTGGCTCGCGCCGGCCTTCGCCCCGGCTGTGGGCGGTTGGGGCGCCCCCCGCGGGAGGCCGCCCCGCCCCCGCCGCCGCCGCCGCGCGCAGCTTCGGCCCCCTAAGCCGCCGGGGCGGTGGCGCTGTTGCCGCCGCGGCCTGTGAGGCAGAAACTCCCTCCACCCCTGCCCGGCCCGGCCCGGCTCGGGTCCGCCTCCTCCTCCTCCTTTTCTCTCCTCCTGCCTCGCCTCCCTTCTCCGTCTCCCGCTCGAGGGAAGGTGGCGCGGCGGCGCGCGACACAGCCTCGGCTCCCGGCGCGGCCCCGCGAGCTCCCGAGGAGACCGCGCCGCGGCCGCGGGAAGGGACCGGGATCGGGACGGACAGACAGACGGACGGACCGCCCGACGGACGGCCGCCTTCCAGCCTGCGCGGCCGGTCGGCTTCGGCTCGGGGCGGCGGAGGCGGCCGGGCGCCCGAACGCAGGGCGCGGCCAGCGCACTCGAGACAATACCCTCGCGGCGCGGCGCGGGCTGTGGGGGCGGAGGCCTAGCGCGGCCCAGGCCGGCCAGAGCTCCGCGTCCTCGTCCCCCGTGGGGGCCGCGCGAGGTTCCCGCGGCTCGGGGCGGGCGCCGTCCCCTCCCCCTCGGCGGCGCGCCGCCCCGGGGTTCCGGGTTCCCGGGCACGGAGCTGGATCCTGCTTTTTCGCCCAGGCAGGAAGTGAGTTTCGCACGGCAATTCCGGGCGGTGTCACGAGCGAAAAAGTTTGTTTTTTTTTTTAACCCCCCACCCCACCCCCTTTCGGCGGAGGACCTAGCTGGGGCTGGGAAAGTCCTGACAGAAGTCGCGAGCAGGAAGCCGGCCCGCGCCCCAACCCCCACCGGAGCAGCCGCACTGCTGCGGGAGGCCGCTGCACATCCGCCTCGCCCTCGCGGGAGCCTCGGCGGGGCCCCGGAGCCACGGAGGAAAGGGCAGGAAATCATGTCAAGCCGAGCCTCGGGACGGCTGCCCTGAGACACCCCGAGAGGTAATTTTTCTTAAGAAAAGCGTCGAGCCAAGTTCGTGGGCCGGAAACGACAGTACTTGAGTCGGCTTCGCTCTGCCCGACTTTGCCTCTCTTCTCTCCTGTCGGAGTGCCTCTGTATTTTAGCAGCTGAATCGCACAACTGATTTTTTTTTTCCCCCTCCTTTCCTTCTCCCTCCCTTTTCTTCTTTTTCCGCCCCGTCTACCGTCCGGATTCCTTTTTTTAAGGTGGGATTGTAAGAATGCGGTGGGATGAAAAGTTTTCAGCCATCGGAAGAAAGACTGCCTTTGTTCTGCAGAAGGTCCAAAAGTTTTAGTGTTCCGGGACGTATACAATGTATGTTAAGTTGCTGAGTCTGGCAACTTTTGTTTTGGAGGAAAGTTAAGTCTCGGGCTGCCAGATTGATTCGCTTGCTCGCTCGCACTGAGATGGCTGCCACATTTGTTTATGTTGGTGCGGATTGTTTTGGTTTTCGCTTTAATCCTACACTGAGGTGGTTTTTTGTTAAGACGCTTCTGTTTCTTTGGCCTTTAGAAACCATCTGCCTGCCGTTCTTGGTTGCTTTTTTTTTTTTTTTTTTCTGGACGGCTGAGGCACTAGTTGTAGTAAGTAAGTACTGCGTCCTTTTCAGTCTCACAGTGCTTGCTTGCTTGGTTACTTGATTGAGGACAAGTAGCTGCTGGATTTTTCTTGAAACTTGTGTTCTAGGAAGCAGGATGAGGTAAAGATTGTGGATCAGACAGAGAAGGAGATGACTACAAAAACAAAGCAAAACCCCAGACACCTGCAAGTAGTTGATTGGTCATGACTTGTGTGCAGTTCCGATTAGCCACATAGGAAGGGAAGAGAAATAAAGCGCTTATCAGGGTGTCACATTGTGCGAAAGCGCGGCGCTGTTTTGCAATTGTATGCTCGTATTTTTGTGTTGGCGCATCTGTTTTTGTTTGGTTCTGCCTAATAAGTGATAGGTACAGACTGTGCGGGCTGGAATTCGTGAGGTATGGCAGGCATTCCCCAGTCAGACTTAGGAACGCTTCAGAAGTAGTGGGGTCGTCTTCCTGGTAAAGCTAGTTTTGGTTGCAGCAAACCCTACCGTCTTTTCTCCTAGTGTGTTGCAGCTGTGTGTGCCCTTTTATTTTTTTATATTTTTTTATTTTTTATTTATTTATTTATTTTTTATTTTTTGTGTGCCCTTTTTTGTTTGTTTTTCCCAAGTGATTTTGTGCTGAAGGGAGATGACAGATAATACGGTATTTAAAATAAATATTAGCTATAGGTAGTTGTAGCTTAAGCTTAAATTAATGTTTAATCAGATGCTACGAAAATAATTACCAGAAACCTGAGGAAAAAGGAGTTGACTTCTTTTAGTTAAACGAGGGAAGGTAGGTTTTAAAGAGCAGGATCAAGTAATTTCACTACTTGTTCTTGGATGGTTCGCTTTTACGAAGTACATTTCAAAAAGAGAACCATTCCAGTATTTATATTGTGTTATTAAGGCCTGGTTTCTGGAGTTTTGTTTTCATTTTTATTTTATTGGTAAGATTTGTGACCCATCAAGTTATTCCTGTTAAAAGCCAGACTGCTTTATGAAGGAATTTAAAGTGCATAACTGGTGGACTTTATGATTAGGGGACGTGTAATTAGGCAGCGAAAGAGGTTATTCTTGAGCGTATGAAAGAGGTGAACAAAATTAATGACATTGAACTTCGGTTTCCTTTTATGGCTTCTAGTTGGCTTCAGAGCAGTGAGCCTTAATAGAGCAAGTCTTTTAGAGAATGAACACTTTGCAAAGATGTTTTTGTATCCGTCAGTTTTCTATAACGTATTACGGCACTTGAAAACGCCTATTTAACACGCCCACCCTTTAAATAAGTAGCTTTTTTGAAAGTGTAGTATGTTTAGATTTTGACATGTTAAAAATGAGATGTCCCACTTTTGTGAGCCTTTGTGAACCTTTAATTCCCACCAAACTAGCTTAATGAATTTTAGATTTTATATTATTCTCCAACCAAATATTTTCGAAGTCTTTTTAAAAATGCAACAAAGGGTTGAGAAGAGTTTGTTTTTTAAAGACAGTGACTTGAAGTCTTTATGAATTGCCTCAAAATTTATGTATTTTTAGTATTGTGTGAGGGAGACCCCCCCCCATGAAATTGTAAAATAAAAGTACTTCCAGAGTGCCTGAATTGCATAGAGAGGCTTGTTAATGAAGGTAATCATGAGCTTTCTAAGCGCCACCTGATTCAGTGTTCCCATGCTTCCTTGACATTTAAGAGCAAGCTATTGTCAGTGCCTTGTATGAAAGGTTCAAGCTTCATACAAGAATTGAAACAGTGTTTATTGTGCTTAGTCTTAACAAAGTGATAAGGGTAGAGGCAGTTTACATTTATCATTAGTAGTAAATCTCAAATTGTGTTGTGTTAGACATGTTATATACTTTAAAATTTTTTAACTTTTTTTTTTTCATTTTAAAAATACTCTATAGTAAGCACCATTTGCCAAGTAGCAAACTAGGTACTTATTTGAGCATTTAGTTGAAATAATTGTTTATCAATAATAAGATCTTAGAGTTTAAGCTTCTTTTGATAGAAGTAGGTTATGGCAGTGTTTACAGAGTACTTAGGATTATACAGAATTTTAGTGATGTTAGATAGCAAATAAATTTTTTTTATAATTGCTGTTTATTCAGTCTCTTTAAATACATCTGCTTTGTTGCTCACACTTTAATCTTGACTCTTTGTCTTATTCTCCATTTGTTATGTTTTGTTTGCTGTTGAAACACTAACAACACAGGATGGCTTTCTCTTTTTCTTTCTTGACAGCAGTGTTAGACTTCCTTACTGTTCATAATAGATAAGTTACTGAATCACATTATTCTTGCCATAGAAAAATGTTTATATGAATTATATTCTATAATATTTACTTTGACTTAGCTAGGGGAATTCCTTTTCCCCCCTTTGCATTATATTTCTTTTTCCTTATTGTCATTTATTGGACTCCCAGTCTTCACTTTTGTACTTTGTCTTCTTCCTTTGTATTTGATTTCCTAATTTTAAAGCCTGTTACTTAACTTTCTCTTGTAATTCCTTTAGTTTAGTTTTTTTGTTCACGTTGTTTATCCTATTTCTCCATGTCCATCTATATTTAGTTATGTTTTCCTTGCTCTTTTTCCCAGAATTCCTTAGTGCATGCATATTTGATCACTCTCTTTAATTCTTATGTTTACATCCCAACTCAGTGTACATAGTAATATTTTAATATTTATTTACTGTGCTGTTTTGCTTTCATGTTGTGTGATCAGTTTTCTTCTTCTACCTCATTGTCCTTGCAATTAGTCCTTTCCAAGTTGTATATATTCGTGTGTCTTCATCCACAATTGCACTGGTACTCTATCACATTATTTTTGTCACTTCCAGATTTGTTCTACGAAATGAAGGAAGGCCTTCACATGCTTTGCAAATGATAGTGCATAAGAGAAATAGAAAAGAAGAACATTTGAAAATAAACTTAGTAAAATAAAGCTCTACATATATGAAATGTATCCATCTATGAATATAATAATATAGTAAGTTTGAAGAAACCCTAGCAAACAGCAGAAGTGACATTTGTATAATCAAAATAGGTATAATAAAGCCTGTGAAGTTTATTCATAGGGACATCCTTATTCAGATTTTTGTGCATAGTTAGCTATTTCCTGGGTTTTTGGTGTGTAGAAGGATTGAGAAAGGCACATTGACAGCACCTTGAAATTATAACTAATGAGTATTCCAATGAGAGAATGGAAAAATGGAAAGAAGATTGAATAAGAAAGTACAGATGTTCTGAACTTAGGATGGGATTGCAAGCTGATAAAGTGATCATAACCAGAACTAATCAAGAATGCATTCACCACACCACACCTACAAGTGTGATGGCTTAGCCTAGACTACCTTACCCATGCTCAGAACACTCAACTGTTAATTCTGCAGTTGGCAAAATCAGCGCACACAAAAGCTTAACTTATAGCAAGTGTTGAGCATCTCTCGTCATTTATTGAGTACCTGTGTCCAAATGTTCTGATAATCCAGTTCATGCTAGGCTATTGTTTATTCTCATCTTTTTTTGTGGCTCCTGAGAAATAGCCTAACTTGGATTACTGGTTGAAGAAGTGATCAACATTTCAAGTAGTTTTGCTGAGTATGTGTCCCTATGTATTGTAAAGTGAAACAGCCATAAATTGACCCTTGTTATTTCAGAGACCAGTTGTAATCTGAACTACTTACTTTAGGACATTTCATTTGCAGGCTGGAGGAGTCACTTCGTTGTAACGTGGGATGATTATGAGAAGTAGTAATAGTCCTAAGATTATTTGGTGTTTTGATCTTAGAATTCCCAAATACTTCTACAAATTGAGAACCCCTTAATTTGGGTTTGGGTTTATGTCAGCTATTGATTACTATTCTTTAGTTAGAAATTAAAACAAAATTGAAAAAATAACAGTAAACCGTTGCCTGCTAACATTGTTTTTAACGGAAAATATAATTATTTTCCAAAACAAATATAGTTGTGACCCAGTATTCACAGTGGGTTGTTCCAGCCCCTTCCATGGACATTTAGGTCCCATACGTAACATGGCAATAGTAGTCTGCTGGGAACACTTTAAAACAACGGTAGAGGACTTGTAATACTAAGTCCAGTGCAAATACTGAGTAAATGGTGTACAGTATTGCTTAGGAAATAATGACAAGAAAGAAAGTCTATGTATTCACTACAGTTACAATTCCCCCCCCCCAGTGTTATCAGCATGGTTGAACCTAGCGATTTGGAGGACTGACTAGAAAAAAATGAGAAGAGGGTGTTTTTGCATTTTTACAAGTTACTTGTGTTGGGCTTAATGTAAAGGACCTAAATCTCAAATCAGTTTCTTCCATCTGTTGCAGTGTGTTGTTTTGATTGAAATATATGAAGAAAGTCCACCCCATACAGTTATATTTCTAGGAAAGGGAGGAATGTTTCAAACACCCTTTAGGTACTTATGTGGTACTCTCAGCTATGGCAGAATCTTGAGGCTTAGTCTTTCAGCTTGCTCCATGGTTTCCAGCTCTTAATAATTTGCTTTTGAAATACAGTTTCTAAGAACTCTTTTTTTTTTTTTAAATGTTGGCTTTTATTTTTCAGCAATATTTTGGTTTACATGTAACCTAGAATCTCTGAGCTATTACTTAATTATTTTAATACTGCTTTCTATTTTCTACTTGAAATTTGATTTTGTTGTGCTTGGTAGATCTCTTGTGCTTTTGGGTTTTCTTCAAATACTATGCGTTTTTGTTTTTTTGTTTTGTTTGTTTTCCTGGTGTGTAAGGTCTTTATTAGTGTCCTACGTTGTACCTTATTGGCCATTTTAGCATGTTTTCCCAGTTCAAGTGAATACTTGTTCCTGCTTTGGTACTGGCTTAGGAGAGGAGTGTTGCAGCTTTGGGATATGTGGATCACTTGGCTTCCTGGTACAGGTGTTTCCTGACCTTCAGGGGATGCCTTCCTATTTTCAGCTCCTTGCTGGCATGTCTGCTTTCCCACAGTAGATAGCTGCTCTATTGGAACTTTAGCGCATTCTACTGCAATTTTGTCTGTGAGCTGACTGATTGCTCAGGCACAATGCTCCCAATCCTTGCTTAGAAAACTCAGTATTTTTAGAGATACATTTTATGCTTCTTTTTAGCATTTGCTGTACTTGTTTATTTTTGGCTATAAAAGGTTCAAGACTGAGTGAGTGGATGCCTGTAACCGCTGATAGTACCAAAGTCTATAATTGTATGCCTTTTCTGTCTTAACTAAGCACTCGCCACATACTGTGGTTGTAACTTACTAAATTATTTATTTATTTATTTATTGCAGCCAGGTGTGGTGGCACAGGCCTTTAATTCCAAGACTTTAGAAGCAGAGGCTGGTAGAGCTCTGTGACTTCGAGACCAGCCTGGTCTACAAAGTAAGTCCAGCAGGACAGAGAAGCCTTATTTCAAAAATCAAACAGACCAACCAAAATTTTCAGTGTTTTGAGCAGTAAGTACTGCCTTTGAGGGCCTCTGCCTGCTAGGCAAGTAGTCTGCCAGGTAGTAGTAGCCCAGATCCAATGGCCATGGCTTTTGCTGTTTAAGGTGGGGTAACAAACTAGTGTAAATATCTTTACAAGTTCATAGGTAGAAGGAACATTCCTTGTTGCTGACTTGGAGACAGGGTCTCATGTAGCCTAGGCTGACTGTGACTATGTAGTTTAGATTGGCCTTGAACTTCTGTTCCTGCCTCTATTTTCAAAGTGCTTGGGATTATAGGTGTGTACCACTATACCTGATCACCAGATGGGTTCTTAATATAGGTTTTTAGCAATTTCATTGTTTCTTTTTTAACTGAAAAGGAAGTGGGTTTTCTTTGGCTTATTAGCCTATTTACATTTTGAGTCCATTAAGTAAAATAAGCTTTACATGAACACAAGCGCTGAAATACCTCTGCAAAGTATCTGATGCCCTAGATGGCTGCTAAGTGACTGACAGGTAGGGAGTGTACACAGTGTGGATGCTCTGGAAAAGGGGATAGTGCGGGCTTTTACTTTAGAATTATATTTACATTGGATAATTAGTATATACTTTATTTACTGTAGAATTTAGTTCTGGAATTTTCTATCAAATAGTTTTATTCTATGACTGACTTCAGGTAATTGACTATAGGCCATGGAATTGGAAAAACAGGACTATTGTGTTGCATTTGATGTCACCTCCTCTCCCCAATCCTTGGTAGTCTCAGATTACTTTGTAGAAGCATACTCTTGCCAGGTTTTTAAAATGGCTTCAGATTTTTGGGGGGGGGGGGGGGGG
>OU015758.1:23316947-23351143 GCA_907169655.1 Acomys percivali | reverse complement strand
TTTTTTTTTTTTTTTTTTTTTTTTTTTTTTGAGATAGGGTTTCTCTGTGTACCCCTGGCTGTCCTGGAACTTGCTTCATAGATCAGGCTGGCCTCAAATTCAGAGTTCTACATGCCTCTGCTTCCAGAGTGCTGGGATTAAAGGCATGCACCACCACTACCTGGCTTTTTAAAAATGTATTTTGCTTTAATGGGGAGCAGACTTGGGTCTCTACCATTGACTTGTATCTCTGGTCTTCTTTTTACTTTGTATTTTTTTTTTTTTTAAATGCCTTACTAAGGTGCCCAGGCTAGGGTTGAAGTCAGTCTAGCTCAGTCTTGAACATTCCGTAGTCCTGCCTCAGCTTCCCCCACCCCTCCCCTTCCCACCCCACCCTGCAGTTGAAATCCTTCTTGTTTATCTGCTTTTGTCCAGTATTTGAAACTCATCTATGACACTGAAAAGTTTTGTGTGTGTGTGTGTGTGTGTGTGTGTGTAATTGGTGCAGACATGTAAGTGTGTTTGGGAAAACCAGAGCAAGAAGTCCAATGTCCATTGTTCTCCAATTAATTGACTTAAAAAGGGTCTCTTAGTGAGCTGTAAAGTCACTGTCTTGGTTCGGCTGGCTGGCATGGGAACTTGTGGCGTCTGGCTGGCTCCACCCTCAATGTTGGAGAGTGCAAATACTCTGACTCATAGATCCTGCTCTGCCATGTTGAAATTCTGTTGTTTCTATCATCTCAAAGTTTGGAGCTTACATCTACCTGATACTGATACCCTTGGTTTTCAAACCATAGGTCAATTCTAAACTCTGGAGTGGACCGTGTAAGAAATGTGTAATCTAAAAATGAGTCTCTTTTTTTGTCAAATTCTTATCTATCCTAGAATTAATAGGCTGACCTTTCTTGTCCTTGGAGATGTTGACATGATTTAAGGGACATACTAAGATAGCTTTATGTGATTAGATCTACTTTTAGGCTTGAAGGAAAGGCCAAGCAATCGCCATGAAAGTATCTCATGGACTCTTTATATGTCCTGTGATCTTTGGGGACTTCATGAAATGTAGTTTATTGTTTTAGTACTGTGTGTTAGGAGGGGCTTATACATAGTAGATACTGATTGATCTATCATAGGCAGGTGCAAGTCACTTCTAAACCAGAGACCATACTAGTCATCTTTTGTTGTTGTTTTGTTTTTCGAGACAGGGTTTCTCTGTGTAGCCTTGGCTGTCCTGGACTGACTTTGTAGACCAGGCTGGCTTCGAACTCACAGAGATCTGCCTGCCTCTGCCTCCTGAGCGCTGGGATTAAAGTCATGAGTTACCATGCCTAGCTTATCTTTCTTTACTCCCTCCCCAGCTCATCTTTTTTTTTTTTTAAGGCAAAGAGCAAGGAAGCAAACTTTTCTTTCTTTACTGTTGTTATTTTTAGCATGTGTGTGTGTGTGTTTGTATGTGTGTGTGTATGGAGGGGGGAAAGGTGTGTGAAACAGACACATAGAGAGATGGAAGGAGAGAGTCAGTCTCTGTCTACAAATACCACAGTGAACAAGTGAAGGTTCGGTGGAAAACTTATGGGACTTGATTCTCTCCTTCTATCATGTGCGCTCTGGTTTTGCTGCAAATGCTACCTGCTGAGGTGCTTTAGCAGTCATCTGTAGTCATATTTTAAAAAGAGTTCTTAGTTACTGACATTTTCTAGTTTTATCATTTTGTCTTTCTTGTTCCCCCTCCCTCAATACTGGAGATTGAACCCAAGGCCCTTGATCTGGCTCTTGAAATGAGGGCAAATGATGCTTATTGATCAGTGAATCACACCGAAGACTTAAGAAATTCCTAATAGAGAAGTGGTGCTAGAATCTGTGCCTAGAATGCAGGAAGCCCTGGATTCATGTCCTTACGCAAAAACTTTCAAATAGAATTTGAGTTGCTATCCTTGTATTTCCGAGCTGTATTCTTATAAAATTTAGCAGTAGTCCTTTTATTTTTTAATTGTACCATAAATTACATTTTATTCTACTATTTTATGGTTTAATTTAAAACACACGCTAACAGATATTTTAAAAATAGTTGTTATTTCATCATATGGTATTCTTTGTATGTGGGGAGTGGTGCAAGGTTTCATTGTGTAGTTCATAGAGAACTGAAATTCCTCATTGATTGTTATATAATCCTGGCCATATGCTTAACCATAAAAATATTACTTAGTTCCTCCTAAAGCTTGTTTGCTTGCTTTATTTCCTTACTTATTTAGTTACTTACTTGCTTGCTAGTTTGCCATTATAGGTATTAAACCCAGAGCAACATGTATTCAAGGCAAGCACTTTGTCAGTTGAGCTGTACTTCTCCAAAATCCACTGGAGGTTTTTAGTGCTGCCTTTTTAGAGCCTTTCACTGGACCATTTCACACTTGCTTTCTCTAGCGTTGTCAGCTATGAAAATGAGAAGAAGCAAAAGGAAACTTAACTAAACTCTTGAACATTTACTAGAGAAACAAAGATCCTTGGGTTGATTCTTTTAATAAGAGGTGGTTCCTTCTCTTTGGGTTTGAAGAAACCGTCAGTCATCTGAGAAGGACTTCTTGAACATTGTTTCTGTACTGATTCTCATTCTCTTACAAACAACAAAACCACACGAACTGTCGTAAACATTTTTCTTGAACTTTTTAATAATTTAGCAAATATCAAATGGCAGTGATTTCAGTCATTTATTTGATCTTTATATAAATGCACTACTTCATGTAGCTCATGTACACAGTAAGTGTTTCACAAAGGTCCTTGGTTATTAGTTATCACTTTAGATCAGGATGTTAACTTTCTCCTAATATATCTCATAGATAATTTGTAAACAAAAGGTATGTTTCTTAGGATGTTATATTTTCCTCTGTATCATTGTTACTGACTTGGAAATAGTCTACTTCAAATAACCCTTCTCCTTTTTCTTTTGGTTAACAAAGAAAGAAAGAAACAAAAGAAAGAGAGAAACTCAGCATAGTGCACGAAGTGAATTTCTAGAAATAACTTAGTTTATCAGTAACATTAAATGAGATTAGAAATATAAATCCAGGGCTGGAGAGATGGCTCAGAGGTTAAGAGCAGTGGCTGCTCTTCCAAAGGTCCTGCGTTCAATTCTCAGCAACTACATGGTGGCTCACAACCATCTATAATGAGGTCTGGTGCCCTCCTCTGGCCTGTAGGTGTACATGCAGGCAGAACACTGTAAACATTAAATAAATAAACAAATAAATCTTAAAAAAAAAAAAAGAAATATAAATCCAGTTTCTTCAACTCTGTTGCTTTCACCTTTATATTAGTATTTCTTTAAGCATGTTTGACAAATCTGATTTCTTTAGCATTGTACTATTTCCTAAAGATTTAAATAAGTATTAGAGAAAAAATGTTTGGGTTCACATAAGCCAGGGGATTCTGGACTAAGATACTTTTTTCCTTTTTGGAAAATGCCAATTTATCATAGACTATAGTTTTTAACCTTTAGAAATAATTGGAATACAGTTCAACTTAAATATTAGTGTTAGTACTTGAGCCTGTAAGTTCGTAGAGAAGTTTATCTTAGAGTAGTATGCAGTTCTGCAACATGATTTCAGATTTTTGTTTTTCCAAGTGCACCTAAGCTCTGTGTAGTTTCAGGCTTGTAAAAAAAAATGTTGCATTAGGTGAAGTACCATGCTATCTTTTTATTTCCCATGTTGTTAGCATCTTGTTTTCATGTGGTACAGTCCTTGCAATTCAGCTAATACTGATACATTGTTACTAAACAAACACCCTTGTTTATTTTCAACTTTGCTTTTCATATGGTACTGTGGGTTTTGGCAAATGTTTAATGAGTTTGATCTATCATTATTGCTAAAAGTAGCCATAATGGATTCAGTGATGTGGATTACATGAAAGGAATGGCAGCATTGATATTAGGTATTGGAGAACCAGTTGTATTTTCCTGGCTTTCATATGAGAATAACATGTTACCAGTACGGAAGTTACTTGTAGTTTTGAAGAAATAAAATAATAAACGTGGTAATTTGTATCTGGAAAATTGAAATTTTGTTCCATTGGTCTGTGTGCCTGTTTTTCTGCTTGTAGCACCATACTGTAATTATAACTGTGGTTCTCATAATAGCTTGAAATCTGTAATGGTGCTCTCTCCAACATTGTTCATTTTGCTCAGGGTTGCTTTGTCTGTCTAGGCTCTTGTGGTTCCATAAAAATTTCAGATAGTCTTTTCTATTTTTGTGAAGAATGAGATGGAGATCTTGATTGGGATTGTATTGACTCTAGGCATTTTAGTAGAATGGAAGATTAGCTGGACTCACAAGGCAGGGCCTGGAGTTTGAAAAGATGAAGTTAGGTTGGTAGGGGCTTTCTCAGTTTATGAGTATTTTGTTTCAGATTTTGAATTTGTAAAAAATACTTGTATGTTCACATAGATTTTTTTTTTTTTGCAGTGGGGGCCTGTGTACTTTTTATTCAGTTTATCTTAGTGGTACTGGCAACTACAATTGCTAGTGCCATGGCAGCATTGAATCTTTTTTTAAATATTATTTTTAAAAAATATTTTATTAATTTATTCATATTACATCTCAATTGTTATCCCATCCCTTGTATCTTCCCATTCCTCCCTCTCTCCCACTTTCTCTATACTCCCCTCCTCTATGACTGTGACTGAGGGGGACCTCCTCCCCCTGTATATGCTCACAGGACATTCTCCACAGTTGAGTGGAGAGTGGGGACTTATTTTCACACGAACTCTGGTGTCCCATATTTTTGACCACGTCCCCTGGATGGGGAGGCCTGATGGCACTCAGAGGAAGGATAGCAGGCTACCAAGAAGAGACTTAATATTCTTTTTTTTATTTTAATTTTATTAATTTATTCAGATTAAAACTAAATTGTTTTTTTTTTGAAATCTTTTTTTTTTAATGCTCTTTTTTTTTTTTTACTTTTTAAAATTAATTTATTCATATTACATCTCAATTGTTAGCCCCTTTCCTCCCTCCCGCTTCCCCCTCTACTCCCTTCCCCTATGTCTGTGACTGAGGGGGACCTCCTCCCCCTGTATATGCTCCTAGGGTATCGAGTCTCTTCTTGGTGACTTATTATCTTTCCTCTGAGTGCCACCAGGCCTCCCCATCCAAGGGACATGGTCCGATATGGGGCACCAGAGTTTGTGTGAAAGTCAGATCCCTTCTCCACTTAACTGTCGAGAATGTCCTGTCCATCAGCTAGACTGGGTAGGGGTTCAAAGTTTACTGCCTATATTTTCCTTGGCTGGTGCCATAGTTTGAGGAGGACCCCAGGGCCCAGACCCGCCAGTAGTTTTCCAGGACCCTCTGGATCCTTCTATTTCCTCATTCTTCCAGGCTTCTCCCCCCTAAAGTCTCAATAAGATGTCTTCCCCTCTGACCCACTTTCCTGGTAGGTAAAGTTTTTCATGGGGGCGTACCCCTTGGCCTAGTGTCTCTATATAAGTGAGTATATACCATTTGAACAATTCTCAACTTCATATGGAGAAATTCTCAACTTCATATGGAGAAACAAAAAGCCCAGAATAGCAAAAACAATCCTATACAATAAAAAATCCTCTGGAGGAATCTCCATACCTGGTCTCAAGCTATACTATAGAGCAACTGTAATTAAAACAGCATGGTACTGGCACAGCAATAGGCTAGTGGATCAATGGAATCGAACTGAAGACCCAGAGATGAATCCGCACACATTTGGTCACTTGATTTTTGACAAAGAAGCCAAATCCATTCAATGGAAAAACGACAGCATCTTCAACAAATGGTGCTGGTCTAACTGGATGTCTGCATGTAGAAAAATGCAATTAGACCCCTATTTGTCACCATGCACAAAAATCAAGTCCAAGTGGATTAAAGACCGCAATGTAAAACCAGAGACATTAACCCAATTAGAGAAAAGAGTGGGGAAGAGTCTGGAACACAGGTACAGGAGACAACTTCCTGAATAGAACACCAACAGCCCAGGCCTTAGCGTCAACAATTAATAAATGGGACCTCATGAGGCTGAAAAGCTTCTGTAAGGCAGGTGACACTGTCAAGAGAACAAAGCGACAGCCTACAGACTGGGAAAAGATCTTCACCAACCCTGCATCTGACAAAGGTCTAATATCCAAAATATATAAAGAACTCAAGAAATTAAACACTACCAAACCAAATAACCCAATAGAGAAATGGGCCTCAGAACTAAACAGAGAATTCTCAACAGAGGAATATCAAATGGTGGAGAAACACTTAAAGAAATGCTCAACCTCCTTAGTCATCAGGGAAATGCAAATCAAAACGACACTGAGATTCCATCTTACACCCATCAGAATGGCTAAGATCAATAACTTATCTGACACCACATGCTGGCGAGGATGTGGAGAGAGAGGAACACTCCTTCATTGCTGGTGGGAATGCAAACTAGTACAACCACTTTGGAAATCTATCTGGCGCTTTCTCAGAAAAATGGGAATAGGGCTTCCTCAAGACCCAGCTATTCCACTACTTGGAATATACCCAGAAGATGCACTACCACACAACAGGGACATATGCTCAACCATGTTCATCGCTGCCTTATTCATAATAGCCAGAACATGGAAACAACCTACGTGTCCCTCAGTAGAAGAATGGATAAAGAAACTGTGGTATGTTTACACTATGGAATACTACTCAGCTATTAAAAACAAGGAATTTCTGAAATTTGTGGACAAATGGATTGAACTAGAAATTATCATAATGAGTGAGTTCACCCAGAAGCAAAAAGAGTCAAATGGTATAAAACTAAATTGTTATCCCTTCACTTGTATCCTCCCGTTCCTCCTTCCCTCCTGCTTTCACCCTGTTCCCCTCCCCTAGGTCTGTGACCAAGAGGGACTTCGTCCCCCACTATATGGTCATAGGCTATCAAGTCTCATCTTAGTAGCCTGCTTGTTCTTTCTTTGAGTGCCATCAGGCCTTCCCATCAAGGGGAGGTGGTCAACTATGGGGCACCAGAGTTCATGTCAGAGTCAGTCCCTGCTCTCCACACAACTGTGGAGAATGTCCTAGCCATTGGGTAGATCAGAGTAGGGGTTCGATGTTTACTACTTGTGTTGTCCTTGGTTAGTGTAAAAGTTTGAGCTGACCCCTGTGGGCCCCAATCAATCCGTCAAGAAGCATTGAGTCTTAATGTCTTAAAAGTCTCTTATAATTTGTCACAACTCAGTCTTTCATTGTTTTTTTGTTTTGTTTGTTTGTTTGTTTTTTCGAGAGAGGGTTCTCTGTGTAGCCTTGGAGATCAGGCTGGCCTTGAACTCACAATGATCCACCTGCCTCTGCCTCCCGAGTGCTGAGATTAAAGGCATGCACCACCATGCCCAGCCCACCTTTTATTGTTGTTACATGACTTTTTAAAAAAAGTCTGCTTAGGTATATTTGCTATGATCTTAAATTGAGGTCTTAGATCCCCTTACCCTATGAGAATAAGGTTTTAGAAATTATACAAGGGAAGTGCTCCTACCATATTAGGAAAAATGCATAATCTTAACATAAAGTAACTTTGATCACTTGGGTAGTATCTGTTAAGTTTCTCCATTGTAAGATTGTTATTTTTGCCTTTTTATGATCATATTGTTAGAAGCCCAGCCCATCTTTAGGGAAATTGGGACCAATTAAGTTTGACTTCCTAGAGAGAATTAAGTATCAAGGCATAAATTAGTATAACATCATACAGATATTATAGAAGAGATGTTTGGATCTTTTGTTGATACTTATTCATAAAGGTTTGCCTAATATGTTACCATACTTCTGTAATGTTTTCCCTGTACGACCACTTAAGTACTTGGTCTGTAAAAGAGACTGTGCTATAGCAAGGAAGGCTTGTATCATTAATCCAAAAACATAAATATGTTAGCAAAAGAGTCTCAAATGTAGTCAGTTTAAACTTTTAAAATTCGTTTGATCTACATACTGTTACAGAGTGGTGAACCTTTTTTTTTTTCCTTTTGAAACAGACTGTCCATGTAGCCTGCGCTTCCCTCCAATTTGCTGAGACAGGATCTCTCTGGGACCTGTGGCTCTTTGATATGGCTAAACTGGCTAGCCTGCCAGCTGCAGGGATCCCTCTTTCTGTAGAACTTCCCCATTGCTGGGAATATAAGGATGTGCTACCATGTCTGGTTTTATGTGCGTCCTGGGGATCTAATTCAGACCCTTATGCCATAGGTTGCATTTCACTGGCTGAACCATCTCCTTGGTCTTTCTAGTTAAATATTTTTATTACGTTATATTTTCATGTCTGTGTGTGGTTGCAGATGCCACTTAGTGTGTGTAAAGGTCAAAGGAAACCAGTAGGAGTTGGGTTCTCTGCTTTGACTGTGTGGTTCCTGGGAATTGAACTCATTTCATCAGGCTTGGCCTCAAGTGCCTTTACCTGCTGAGCCATTTTGCTAGCCCAGTAAGTGGAGATTTCATAATGGCTTTGTGACATATGTATGTTGTTCTATTCCTTGTGATAATTCTCCTTTGTTATAAATTTTGGATAATATATCACCATAGATGTAATTTGTAGTTGTTTATTTATTTATTTATTTATTTGGATTTCAATATTCAAACCTGTGAGTTGAGCCATATATGGTAGTACATTCCTATAATCTCAACATTTCAAGAGGCTGAGACAGGAGTATTCCCAAGTTTGAGACTATCTGAGCTACATAGTGAGAGTTTCTCTGTCTCTGCTTCTCAGATACGTAATGGGTCTCTCTCTCCCTCCCTACACACACACACACACACACACACACACACACACACACACACACACACACACACACACACACTGAGAGAGGAGTCTACCATGGAGCTAATTAAACCACTTTTCATTTAAAAAGTACCAGTCTTAGACATTTGGGAGAAATGGAAAATTGACCAATATACTTTATTTGAAATGAAAATCATAGGTAGTTTCATCTTCCAAACCACTCACAAGGTTTAAGGGGGGGCAGAGTGACTTATTTTTTCCTATTAACTAGAACAAAGAATATACAGCAGTACTATTGTTGTTACATTATATTTTGCCATGATCTTGTTAGAAAATGTCACTTAAGTATTTTTTGGGGGGGGTTGTTTTGAGATAGGGTTTCTCTGTGACCCTGGTCGTCCTGGAACTCACTGTGTTAGGCCAGGATGGCCTCAAACTCAGAGATCTTCCCGCCTCTGCCTCCTTAAGGTTGTGCACCACTACCACCACCAGGTTCTCATTATGTATTTTAAAGATGCATATTAGTATTCTGTGGAGAACTCAAAAAATTGATGCCCACTCCTTCTAAAATAAAATCTATACCTACAACAGCACTCCCATCTGCCCAAGAGAACTGAAAACGTGCTTTCAAAATATGGTTAGAAGAGTGGTATAGTCCCTCAATGACTGCAATTCACATGCTGATTAACTAAAGAACAGATAAACAGTCAGAGGAGATGCCACTCTGCAGTTAGGAAGAATGAATTATTGACTAAATACAGATGAATCTCATAAATATTGTTTAATGACAGAAGCCGGACACAAAAGAGTTTATATGACTCTATTTATTATGAAATGTTAAACCTAGCTCTAACATTAGATGTGACAAGTGATTGCCTCTGGATAGTACAGGCATTAACTGATAGAGGGCATAAGAGAATTTTCTGGGTAATGAAAATGTTCTGAAACCCCAACATATACCCTAAGATGTGTTCATTTCATTGTATATAAACTTGGCCACAAACAAACAAACAAACAAACAGGGCAGATTAAATGACTCAGAAGGTAAAGGCATTGCAAGCCTGGCAACACAAGTTTTATCCCTGCAAGTTTTTCCTCAGACCTCTGTGTGACATGACACATGTTCATACACCAATAGATACATGACTATAGTGATATTTTTTAAATAAAATGAAACAAAAATATGCACATGTTAGATCCTGTACCACAGATTAAGATTTAATTTTGTTTAGGGTGATGGCTCGGGCATGTCTAGTCCTTCCTAAGAACTTGAGTTTGGTTGTAAGAAGCATTGGTTACAGATACCTTGTCTTTGACTGTATTCCCATCTCGAATGCACTTGCTACACATGTAGACTGACACAGGTATGCTACATTGCCAACTAAACTGTAATTAGAAGAGACATTGCTGTTTGTGCAAAGATTTGATGATAAAAATGCTTGATGCATTTTATAACAAAATCTTATTATTTCCTTAATTTATGAGATATTTACAGCCTATTAAAATAGTGTGGAAAAAAGGAAAACAGTCTACCCACTCCAGATACACACTTTTGTGTTTCCCAGATTCATGAGTAAAGGATGTTGAAAATTGTGTGCAACTGACTCCTGCACGACAGGACATCTGTCATCCCTGGCCGCTGACTCATCCATGTACTGTTACACCTGTGAGAACTGCTGTGAGATATGGTGCTTCGCTGTCAGTTCCTTGTTCTGTAAGGAATTGTGCTTTTTCATTTGAGTTAGATAATGTATGAGGATAAGTTTTAGGTATCTTTGCTGGGGAGGGTACATTAAAACTTTTAAAGTGTGTGTGTGTGTGTGTGTTTTTTTTTTTTTAAATATGGTCTTAGGTGACTCCTGTGAAAGGGTCATTGTACTCTAAAGGGGTTGCATGGGTGTAGAGTTATGCACACATGTGAGTGCAAGTGTCCATAGAATCCAGAAGAGGGTGTCAGATTCCTTAGAGCTGGAGTTGTAAGCCACCAGATATCAGTGCTGGCCACTAAAATCTGGTCCTCTGAAGAGCAGCAAATGCTCTTTAATCCCTGAGCTAAGGGGAATGTGTCGGTATTGAGAGCAAACAGCCAATTTGGTACTTTTGATATGCTGGTGTCAGGAGAGGTAATTCATATCAGTGGTGAGGTCTCTTTGAGTGTCAATTTTTTATTATGTTGCAGAAAACTAATGACCTAGCGTTTGACCAGAGAAAAGTTGTAAAACCAAGAAAGAAAGCTTATAAGTAATACGTACCTATAGTAATACCTTAATGAAATGCTAAAATAATTACTGAAGTTCTGAGACATGCCACTTTTATTTTTAAAGTCATGTGGATGGAGGAGCGGTTATTTTGTAAACATATTGTATATCTGAAATGATATTGAAGAAACAGCTGATTTTCCATTTGAATGAGAAATCAGTGACTTTCTCATTTTACTTCTATAGAATTTGTTTTGTTGGAGCATAAACTCTGTTTTCTGAGTTAATTACTACTTATAGAATCTTACTGGAAGAATGGAGAAATTAAGCTACTAGAAAAAATGTCATGCCCATTCATAAAGCTTCAGACTTTGTTAAAATACAGTTTATAGATGTACTTGTGTGTTTTTATTGTGGGTAATTTGTATGTGGACAACTTAAAACAAATATTAGTACTTAAGCAATATGACAGGAAACAATTCACTTGGATAGTTTGATTCTGCTTAAGCTTCCATAACTTTAATGTAGCATAATACACGAGGGCATATTTATATGTAAACATTATAGAAATAAAGATGTGTGTTTCATGTAAATCCAGTTTTAGATTTAATCTTTTAAATTATTTTCCCCCTATTTTATAAATTTATATTAGCTGATTTAACTAGGGGTTCGTGCATTCCAAGTGCTCTACTCCTGAGCTATACCCTCAATCTCTACTTTAAAATTTTTCAACAAAGTCTACAATTTTCTTCAAAAAAAAAATCCATACTGAGATTAAGAATATAAACAGGACTGAATTGACAAAATTGTTATTACTTGAATCTTAAGAGCTCTCTTATTTGCTACACAATTATTTAATTTACTCTTATCTTTTTAAAAAGAGTTCCACCAAAATGCAAATCACTTATAAATAAAATCAAATGTGCCTGCTCTGAAATTTTGTTACTAAATACAGTTTTAGGCAAACATTATTCACCTTTAAAGTAGCATAGTATTTTTTCTCTTAAGAATTTCAAAAAAGATATTTTTAAAGCTCTTGATTAAGCTTTAGAAATAGTGGCCCTATTGATTCCTACTTTAGAGTGTTAATATTACTCAGTTAATAAAATTTTCTAGTAATTATAGTCAGTGCATATAAAAAACTATTTCAGGGCCAGTAAGATGGCTCAGTACATGCAAGCCTGATGTCCTGAGTTTGATTTATAGAACCTGTGGTGGAAGGAGAGAACCAGCTCTTGAAAGTTACTTTCATTTTTGACCTCAGACAAACCCACACCCACATGGGGGGGAGGGGAGAAAGAAAATACTAAAGATTAAAAAGACCCTATTTAGAAGATTGTAAAAACATAACTTATTGGGATGGATCAATATTAAAATTACTGTGATTGAATAAAGGACAGCATAAAGCAGTTGTTGTTTGTAAGCACACCTGTGGTATATGTGTGTGTCCAGGTGTGTGCTCTTTCATGCACATGTGAACATAAAGGTTGGCTTAGCTATCTTCCTCTTTTGCTCTCCATCTTATTTTTAAAAATGTAATGTCTTCTCTTACTCTCTGCCTGTTCCTTTGAAGCAAAGCCTCTCCCTGAACCTAGAGCTCATGTTTTCTAGGCTAAAATGGAAGCCAAAAACTCAACAATTCTCCCATTTGTGTTCTGCATCCCCAGAGCTGAAGTTACAGGCACTGAGGGAACACCCAGCTTGATAAGTAGGTGGTAGCATCTAAGCCCTGGTTCTCATGATTGCACAGCAAGCCCTCTTCAACTGCTGAGCCAGCTCTCTAACTTCCTTACTGATATTTTGCATGTTTATTTGTATGGAATGTGCACATGCCTTTATGTATGTATATGCAGTGCACGTAGGTGCATGTGCATGTAGAGACTCAAGCTTGACATATCTAGTTTTAACTTGATCGTTTTACACCTTATTCGTTGTTCAACAATAAAGCTTGTCTAGAAAGCCAGCTTGCTCCAGGGACCTCCAGTCTGGACTTTCTGGGCACCTAAGTTAAAAGCAGGCTACTACACCCACTTGAGTTCTGGTACAAAACTTAGATGTTTAGTCATTCGGTGTGGATGGGAGGATAGAGACAGTGATTTAAAAAATAATTGAGACTATTTATATTAGATTTTTTTTCATGTATTTGAATTTTTTCTATACTTTAAGTTTAGAAGCTTTGGTATAAAGCTATCAATATGACTGCCCCTTTATATGAAATAAACAGAAACTAGAAAATGAGATGTAATTGGTCATGTGGGCATTCAAGGCCTAGAGTGTGGTTAGTTTCAGAAAGAAATCAGAAAATTATCAGGAATTCAGGAGCATCTCTGTAGTTTTCTTCAGTGAGAGCTTTCTGATTCTATGTAGTTCCTTCCATGGATACTGTCTTTTAGTCTTAACATATAATAGGGAAAGAAGATGATTGATTAGGTACTTGGTCTTCCACAGTGTTACTCCTTCCTGGTTCTACAGTGGATATGGGGAAGCACCCATTCAGGTGGGAGAACAGCCTTGAGCGCAGAGTTGCTCTGTTGGGTTGGCTGCTTGCTATACATACCTACTTGCCAAGCCACATACTCTGCCTTCATATTTGCATAGAGGCATGTGAAGGGTTTGCGGTGAGCTTTTTGGAGAAAAGAGAAGTCAGCATGAAGTAGGAAGCTATTCTAAAGTGGTTTGGTATGTTTTCTTGAACATCACATAGTGTTTCCAGGGTTTATCCCTGCTATAGCGTGTGCCAGTGCTTCAATCCCTTTTAGAAAATAGCTGATTGGTACTCATTGTATGGACGTGACAGTTTGTTTATTTTTGCTAATTGATAAGTCTTTGGACTGCTTCAACATTTTACTCACTGTGTAATGCTGCTGTACATACATACATACATACATACATACATACATACGAGAATATTTGTTTTTAGTCCTTTTGTTTCATACCTAGTCCTTTGTTTTGGGTTTTTTGAGACAATGTTTCTCTGTGTGGCCCTGCCAGTCCTGAAACCCACTTTGTAGACCAGGCTGGCTTGGAGCTGAAAGAGATCCACTTGCCTGCGGAGTTCTGAGAATAAAGGTGTGCACCACCATGCCTGCCAATAACTGTTTAATGTTTTGGATCTGCTAACTATTTTCCAAACCAGCTGTACTGTTTTTATATTTCTGTCAGTAATGTACAAAGAGTTGTAGTTTCTTCACATCCTCTTCAACACTTATTTCTGTCTTGATGACAGTTCCTCTACTGGCATTACAGGGATTTACTGGGAGTTTGATTTGCATTTTTCCTAATGATTAAAGCATCTTTATGTGCTTTTGGTTTTTGTTTACCTTTGGAGAAAAACTTGTTCAAATAATTTTTTTTTTGAGACAAGAGTTCTAACTAGTGGTCAGTATCCTTATATAGCCAAGGATTACTTTGAATTTCTAATCTATCTACTTCTGTTTCTGAGTGTTGGGACCATAGGCCTGTGCCACCATGTCCAGTTTATGTTGTATTGAAGATTAAACCCAGGGCTTTATGTTAAACAAACACTTTATTAATAGAGCTGTATCTCTGCCCATGTTGTGATTTCTTGTTGTTGGATTTTAAGAGTTCTTTATAAAATAGATACAAATCCACTATCAGATATATGATTTAAAAATACATCTCCAGTTTTGTGGGGTGTTTCTTCAGCTTTTTAATAATAATATTCTTTTTTATTGACAGTGTCTCTAGCGTTTGTTTTATTCTTGGAGGTGACACAGATGGTTGTTAGTTTTCTTAAGATTTATTTTTTGTATGTATTTGAGTGTTTTGCCTCCATGTACATGTGTGCACCACATGCATGCCTGGTGCCCTCAAAGATCAGAAGAGGGCTTCAGAGTCCCTGGGACTGGACTTACAGATGATTACAAGCTTTATGTGGTTGTTGGGAATTGAACCAGAGTCTTCTGCAAGAGCAGTAAGTGCTCTTAACCACTGATTGAATTTACTAGCCCATAAGTTAGGTTTTTTTTTTTGTTTGTTTGCTTGTTTGTTTTTCTAGACAGGGTTTCTCCATGTAGTCTTGGCTGTCCTGGACTCACTTTGTAGACCAGGCTAGCCTCAAACTCAACAATGATCTGCCTGCCTCTGCCTCCCAGAGTGCTGGGAGTACAGATGTGTACCACCATGCCTGGCTGTAAGTTAGCTTTTTAACTGAGGAAGTAGTTCTGTTTCTAATTTACCAAAATTTTGTCAATAATGAATGTTGGGTTTTGTTTATGTAAATGTTTGATTTTGTAGTTCTTTGATATGTAGGGAGAGAGCTCATTTTTTAAAATTTGTTTTTGTGATCTATAGGTAATAGCTTCTTCATTCATCTTGGTACCTTTTAATTATACTTTACTGTTGTGTCATAATATAGGGTTTAAAACAAACAAGCCAACAAACAACCCCAAGTAATGACCACTATAGGCTCTTCCTATGATGCTCAGAGTGGTGTTAAACATCTGGACTCAAAAGATACTTTTGGAAGTTTTTGTTTTGTTTTAATACAAGGTCTTCCTGAATAATCTAGTTGGCCTTGAACTTGTCATCCTCCTACCTCAGACTCTTTTTTCAAGTATTCTTGAGTCTGCATGTTAAAATAATTAATTTATACTAACTTCGCTAGATACCAGTGTCAAAGTTATATTGAATTTATAATAATGGGCTGGAAATGAAATTTAATTTATAACATTTTTATAAAAAGCAATATATATTTTAAAACACAACCACTATTTGAATTTAGCAATTTTAAACTTTTTATCTGTACTACTAAATGCTCATACGCATTTCTGCTGGTAGGTTTTGTGTCTTTTGAGTCTTCTGAGTCTACCTTTTGAACTTGCAAGGTATCCTAAGCTGGCTCAAACTCAAATTTTTCCTGCTTTGGCCTTCTGGGATTACAGGTACATGAGGTTCATGCTACTTCTTCTTGGATATACCCGAAAGAGAGAGAGAGAGAGAGAGAGAGAGAGAGAGAGAGAGACAGAGACAGAGACAGAGACAGAGACAGAGACAGAGACAGAGACACAGACAGTCTGTCTCCTGGAGTAAGCATTCTACTCCTTATTTACATTCCTATCCCTTCTCTCTGTATCTCTGTCTGTCTGTCTGTCTGTCTGTCTGTCTGTCTGTCTGTCTAAATTTTTGTGAGCATGGTGTGTGTGTCTGTGTGGGTGGATGGGGGAGGGAGGGTCACTCATGAGACCAGAGGAAGATGCTGGATTTTCTGCTCTATCACTGTCTGCCTCACTCCCTTGGCCTTGGAGGGAGGTAGTGGCCAACAAGCCTCAGTGATCCCCATTTCCACCTCCCACAGCACTAGGGTTAAGGTGTACATGGCCTCCTGGCTTTCTACATGGATGCTGGAATTGGAATTCAGGCCTTAGGATTTTGCAGAAGTGCAAATCAAGTACCTGAACTCTCTTCAGAATCCCCCTTCCTGTCTTAATGTATTTATTCTTTCATCTAAACCAGAACCATGTATTAATTTTATCCTTTTTTCTCTCTCCTCTTTTCTCCTCTTTCGTCCCTCCTTCCCCCTTTTTTCTCATCCCAGCAGCACTGGGAATTGAATGTAGGGCATCACACATAGGCAAGTGCTGTAAGTGATGTCCCTCGATCTTTAACAAAGTTTGCTTCAGACAGTGCTGTTAACTAACATCTTGACCCCATACTTGTCTTGTAGCCCAGGCAGGTTTTGAGCTGGGCTCTTCCTGCCTCTGTCTCCCGAACATCTAAGTCTGCTCTCATTACTCATTCTCTTAATAATTTGAGTCCCTTTAGTAAATGGAGCTATTTGGTAGGGAGTTAGATATTCAAGTTTGAGTTTGGATAATGACTCACTTTAGTGTAGTTCGCATTGCTTTTGCACTGTATGGTATTCTCTTAGCTCACTTTTGATGTTTAGCCTCAGCCATAGGAATTGGTACTATGAAAGTTCAGGCTCACCTGAGACTGGGCTCAAGCAGTCTTCCTTTTTTTTTTTTTTTTTAATTTTAAAAATTTTTGTCCTCAATGGTTTCTTAACTCTAGGAGGTCTTCTAGATAGAAAGCAGGGTGGTGATGGTAAGGAAGAGTTAGTGCCCATAGAAGCTATGGTTCTGTCCGCACTGAGAGGAGCAGTGGGTAAAAGCTCTTCATCCTATAGGTAGAGAGTTCTGAGCAGCCTTTGGTGTTCTTCTCAGCAGGTTTAAGGAGAACAGGCTCCTCCATCATATGGAGGACTGTGATAACACATCATTCTTTATATTGGGATTTGCTCTATCTCTGTATGACTCGTCTTGCTCCTCCAATTAATTCCTCAAAACACCTATTCTTAATCATGTTCAAGCTTCAGCCAGTTTGGAGGACAAGTTGGAACCCAAACAAAGAATGCACTTTGTTATTACTTATATTGTGCTTTTCTAGTTTTGAAATTTTCAATTAAATTTCTTCTGACTGGTACATTAAAACATACAATGTTTGTACACGTTAATGGAAGAATATAATATTCTGATATGGATACATGGTATAAAACCTTAAATCCGGCTAAATATATGTCCAAACAAAGTTTCGTTACATATGGTAAAAACTTTAAAAAGTATTTCTTCTAGATTCATGAATATTTAGTATTTGAGAAATAGGTAATACTTCAAAGATTGAAATTGAGCAAGCACTTGGTAGATTTGAGTGTATGTCAAAGAGGAATATGATGTGTGTTTTGAGTTCAGAGGTTGGTATGCAAAGGATCCACAAGCAGAGGAGACGTTGGCATAGCCAGGTGCAGTGACAGAACTAGGATGGATAGATAGTTTTAAGTGAAATGGCAGGAAGAATGTGATTGAAGTTGGATTAAGAACAGTTGGGGACTACAGAGATGGCTCAGTGGCAGAGTGCTTAGTGCTGTTCTAGAGAGTGTGAACTCAGTTTCCAACACCTGCACGGGGAGGCTAGCAATCGACTGTAATTCCAGCTCCTGGCATCTGACAGCCCCCTCCCCCCAGGCCTTCACAGGCATGCATAGACGCATAGCACACATATACATATATATAAACACACATAAATTTTAAAAAGTGCAATGGGAAGAATAAATGAAGACTGCTTTTTATGTAAATTAGGAATTAGAAATGTTAGAAGATATATTTTTATTGGTAATTTTTTTTCTGCTTTTCATAGAATGTTGGCTCAATTAAGAAACATCAGGGAGATAAATTCAACTCAGTGGTAAGTAGATTTAGTTGTATTTTTGTTTGTTTGTTGGATTTTTTTTGGGGGGGGGGACGTTCACTTCTCCAGCCTGGCCATCCTGAAACTCACTAATGTAGATCAGGCTGGCCTCAAACTCAGATATCTGCCTGCTTCTACCAACTGCTGGGATTAAAGGCATGTACCATCATGCTTGGCTAGATTTAACTTTTCTTAGCAGCTTTCATTCCAAACTCTTTTATCTGCAGACCTATGTAGCTTTCAGGTCTATTTTTGTATTGACTCTGTGCCCACTCAGTTGAATTTGAGGACTAATAATCTGGCTTGATGGCACATGCTTGTCGTCCTAACTTCCGAGGCTGAGGCAGTAGGCTCACTTGACTCCCAGAGGCCAGCCTGCGGGCAGCATGAGACTTTTTCTCAAAACAAAGAAGTCAGAAAGAAAAAAAAGAAAATCTGAATTTAATATGATATTTGAATTGCTCTCTTTGTAGCTTCCATCCACAAAAGTTTTCCTTTGAATGTGCACTCTTATTTAGCTTCCTAGAGCATACAACACATTTAATCTTCTTTTCTTGAATTAACTTTCCTGTTTCATAATTTTGTATTTATTTGCTCTATGAGGAAAATTTTTGGAGATTTTCAGTTTAACAATTACTTTATCTTATAAATTACTTTGTACCTCGTTTCCTACATCATACCCAAAATAAATATACTATCTTTTAGATTACATATATTAGGTAGTAACATTTCATGCTACTCATTATATTTCTAAATCTGGAATAGCTTCTGGGAAATGGATTTTTTAAAAAGCTGTAATCATAAAAGTTCTTTCAGACTGTCAAATTATATGTCCAGACATGTTTGTTAATACATGGTATGTGACCTTTCTGGAGTGATAGAGATGTTTTGTAACTGTTTGATCCACTTTGGTATTCCTAGTAGGGAATAAGGAAATAACATTTTAAATTGCATTTGATTTAACCTTAATATTAAATGTAAATACGTGTGTTTCTACCAGCTACCATATTGGACAGGCAGGTTTTTAAACAGCCTAACAATATCAATTTAAATGAGAGATTTTTATATCTGTTTTGTGGATTTAAAAATTTATCTTATTAGTATATAACTGTAAGCTTAATCCCTTTTTAGCAGATAAATTTCTTACTGAATAAACCGTTTATTCCTGTGGGCAAAATGTACTTTTCTATTAACATTGATAAGAATTCAGTCCACTTTTGTTTTTTTTAAATTTCTTTGTAGACAAAGATTTCAGATGAGATCTTCCTGGGTGTGTGGTGCTGGGGTTCTAAACCAGGGCCAGCCCTGCGTGACAGATAAGCAGGCACCGTATCATCGCACAGTACCTTCGGCCTCAGAAGAAAGCATCTGATGCTTAACCTACTAGACTAAAAAAAAAATCTTTTAAGTAGTATGTAAATAGACCCATTGATACTGGGTTTTGAGGATCTAGTTCAAATGTATATTGCATGCTTTTAGAAAAGACTACTTGATGAGTCTGTGTAGTTCTAAAAAAGAAGTACTAATGATCATGTTGAAGATCTTTCTTTAATTTCTGGCTGTTGTCTCTAGTTAAGAAACTCTGTTTCTCTATGGAAACAATAGGACATTCTCTAGAAAGTTGTATGAAGTCAAAGAAAACATTTACAGACCTTATCCAAAGAATTTCAGCATAGTGCCTGATGATTGAGTAAAGTCAGTGGAAACAGTTGTACTGGGGAGTACTGACCTGTTTTTAGTCGCACTTTCAAGTATCACAAGGCAGGTGGTAGTAGACCGTTTAGTTTAGTGGTGTAGTGCCTTTCAGAGTCACATTGGATCTTGAGGCAAGAAAAATACAATACAAATTACATCTTTATTTAAGGACTGACATTTTGTTGATAAATTATTTTTCAGTAGTTAAAATATTTAAGGTATTTGTCTTTCTTACAGAGTTTTTGATACTTTCTTATGTTTTGTTCATGAGGTCTTACTGACTTCAAACTCGAGCTTGATGCTGGTTAAAAAGTATTGTTTCTATGCCTAAGGCAAAAATTGTATTTATGTACAAAGAGCTACTAACCAGTTGGCAGTTATTCTCATTTTAAAAAATAATTTGTTAGTTTTTAATCTTAGCCTAGTTGGAATTTATACACATTATTAATGAAATTGGCCTTGTGAACTTTTATTAGTTCAAAGCTCGCCTTTTCTGTTAACTGAAAGACTGTATTTAAATGAGTTTACTCACATGTAATTTTAAACAATTTAAAACCTGCAAGCTCTTTAAAAAAACTATAAGCTAGTATTTGATTGAGACAAAATTATACTTGGAGTAGATGGGAATTTTCATGTAGGAGAATCATAGAAAAGGTAAGTGGTGGTTGATCACTGATGGATGGTTGAGAAGACCTGAAAATGTCTGCACAGTCATTTCTTATTCAGAAAACTCAGACAGTAAAGTTCTTAACTAAGAGACAGAACTCTTAGGGCCAGAAATTAGAAATCTTTTATCATTCTTGAGAGCCAAGCAGACTTCAGAAAGCATGGTTTTGTAAAGACATATGAGTATTTACTTCTTGGATTGTTTTGTCAAGTACTGGGATGCTTGAGTTTAATTTTGAAGTCCAGTGGCTATCTAAATACAGGTATTAATTGGCTCCATTGGATATGTGTAATGGTGGAGAGGTCTTGTTTGTCTGCGTGGCATGTTGAGTTGTGTTATATCAGTGGTAACTTGTTAGTAAAGTTGTTTGTTACATGCATTTTGATTTGTTTTTATCTACATGCTACAGCATTTAAAAATGACTACAAAACGAAGTTTGTTTGTGCGGTTGGTACCATGTCGCTGTCTACGAGGGGAAGAAGAGACAGTCACTACTCTAGATTATTCTCATTGCAGCTTGGAACAAGTTCCCAAGGAGATTTTCACCTTTGAAAAAACTTTAGAGGAGCTCTATTTAGATGCTAATCAGATTGAAGAGCTTCCAAAGGTATGTTAATACTGTCAAGAATTACATAGATAGTGTCTGTGCATAGAAGTTTACATTCTTATATTGTTGTACATACGTGTTTCCATTTATTGGTTTAGTCTTTCTGTAAGCACAATTCAAAATTATGCAGATTCTTAAACCTTTGTTCAAGTTAAATACTTGTGTGAATAACTTAATTTTATTTTTATTTATAGCATATTATAACCATAAAACAGATAATGAGTATATACAACTTCTGGAGCCATTAGATTTAATTAGACAAAGAAAGCTGAATTTTTACGGTCTTATTGTAATTTCTATTAGTCCTTTACATGCATTGTTATAATTGGGGCTAACTGTCACTTCAGTTGCCACATCATGCTTTTATGGTTCTCTGATTTTTCAGAGGTGGAAATCTGCTTTCTTCCATTTTGTATGGAATTGTTAACAACTGCCGGGGAAAGACTGCTGCTCTGAAGTTCTTTCTCAGATTACCACTTTGCCTATTAATTTTTTTAGTATGCTCTTTTTTCTTTTATTACCTGTATTTGTTTCCTCTTTATTAAAGAGGTACAGCAGCTTTAGATTGTTTATTACGGTCTAGAGCCATCTGAATGGCAGTTTACTTTGTTTTTTCAAGACAGGATCTCACCTTGTAGACTAGACTATCATCAAGTCTCAGAGATGTGTCTGCCTTTGACTTACAAGGTCTGTTGGTGTGCACCACATGCCCTTTGAAGCTGTAAACGGAGACTTGAAGTTAATTGGTGGCTTAAAAACAGCTTAGAGTTTGTACCTAAGGGAGGAAGGGCTCCAGCTGAAGGCTGTCGACCTACACGTTGAGTTCTGCATTGGCCTGAGACCTTGTTTCCAAAGCCAACCAACCACAGCCACCAACAAACAGTTTAATCAGGATTCTGCAAAATAAGCTGTAATTTGGACTGTGAGATTTAGAAAATAAAATTGTAAGATACTTAGTTATACTAAAAATTCGTTTATCAGAAATTCAAATTTAATTGAATATCCTGTATTTAATCCAGGAACCCTGATTGTAATATAACAGATAATAAAGCATGTTGTATATAGACCTTGTTTCATGTGGTTGTTTATATGTTTATATGTTTGTGAATGTTTTTGTTGATGGTATTCAAAGGCTTTTAATTCTGATGACCAATACTAAAAGCATTTGAAAGCCACTGCTTTAAAAAAAAAGAAAAGAAAGCCACTGCTGTCCTAGGAGATGATTTTTTTCTTTTAAAACTTTATTGAAACAGGATCCCACTTTGTAGTCTAGGCTAGCTTCATTGCAATCCTCCTTCCTCAGCTTCCCAGATTTGGAGAACTATAGGTTGAGCCACTATTCCCAGTTTTTTCATGATAATTTTGTGGAGAAGTCTTTAACAGCTATGGAAAAATAGGAAAGGTCACCAGTTAGATGGTTGTGAATAATAACTATACTGTGATTGTAGTATACCTTGTAATTTATTGTTCATCTTTATTATGTACTCCAACAAATCTGTTATATTCCATGACTAGTTCTCTGACAGAATATGGAAAACCTAGTCAGTCATGAATAGAGTCTCAGTCTGGAGGCCTGTACAAGAGAGATGCTGACTGTAATACTGTAAGCAACTGAACGTGTGGCTACGTCAGACCTAAAAATAACGCATTTTTCAAAGTATGCTCTTCAGTATGGCTTTCTTTTTGGAATAAACGTGATTGAAAATCAAGCTACAGAGCTTACATTATGTAGCAGCCAGGCATCTTACACTTTGACAGCTTCAACAGAGAGCATAGTCATATATATTTTATATACTTACTCTCACTGTGTGCAGTTTTCCCAGATTAGAAGTATAAGTCATGCGAAGTGATTCAGGGTTATTCAGACTCACAGTAACATAGCCAGAACAGTGTAAGACCTCTCCCAGTGTTAATGTAGCTTTCATATGGACAATATACCTAAAGAAATGTGAAAGCTAGTAAAAATCCTTTTTCTTTTTTTCCCTAGCAACTTTTTAATTGTCAGTCTCTACATAAACTAAGTTTGCCAGACAATGATTTAACAACATTACCAGCATCCATTGCAAATCTTATTAATCTCAGGGAACTGGATGTCAGCAAAAATGGTAAGTCCTCCATATTCTTGTCCTTGGAGACATAGTTCATTGTTAGGATTTCTGTTTTCCAAAAGGTTTAAAACTCAGATGTGTAGTATATTAGCTTTATCTAGAATCTATTCTACATAAATGTAAAAACATTTTCCCACTTCAAAAATTTTATAATGTATGAAATTTAGTGTCATAGCCTTGGCTTAGGATGTACTTATAAATATAAAGTCTATGAGACTTCAATGCAGGTTAAAAATAAGTAGACTTTAGGTAGGCTATCATAGTCCATGTTGTGCAATGGGCCTCTCAGGGTCATCCCTCATAACTGGAAGCTTATGCCCAGATCAGCATCTTAACCTTTCTCCTCCATCACCCTCCCTGGCTTCTGCCAACTAACATTTCACTTTCTGCTTCTGTGAGTTTGCCCCTTTAAGTTCAGTAATGAACTCATGGGTTGCTTATCCCATTGTTCCTGATCTATTGTACTTAACATGAAGTCCTTTAGGTTTATCCATGCTATTAGAAATGACTAGGGCTCGTCTTTTATTATTAGTTTTGTGTGTGTACTGATTAAAAGTTTTAATTTTTATTTAAGTAATTTATTCAGATTACATCTCAGTTGTTATCCCCTCACTTGTGTCCTCTCGTTCCCCCTCCCTCCCTCTTTCATCCTATTCCCCTCTCCTAGGTCTGTAACAGAAGGGGACCTTGTCCCCTACTGTAAGATCACAGCCTGGCAGATCTCTTCCTGGTAACCTGCTTACTCTTCCTCTGAGTGTCACTAATCTCGTCTTTTTTTTTAAAGATTTATTTATTTTATTTATTGCATATGGGTGCTTTATCTGCAGAAGAGGGCATCAGATCTCATTATAGATGGTTGTGAGCCACCATGTGGTTGCTGGGAATTGAACTCCGGACCTCTGAAAGAGCAGGCGACACTCTTAACCACTGAGCCATCTCTCCAGCCCCACTAATCTCATCTTTTAAAATGAATATTTCACTGTACATATGTACTTTGCTTCCTTTGTTAGCTCATTTATTCATGGCAGTTTAGGTTGATTCCACATCTTAGCTCTTGTGAATAATACTGCGGTGAGCGCAGAAGAGAAGATCGATGTTCTCTTTCCTCCAGAAGTCCTGTGGCTTACACACATTTCCTCCCCGCTAAGACAGCTGTACTTCCTCTCTATCGATCCATTGCTTGTTTGCTTGTGCACAGCTTTCTAGTCTTACATAACTGGTTTAGTTTTGTATTTGTCTATCTTTTTGGTGCCACATTTTAAATAAATTATTGTCTAGGCTTCCTCTGCTTCTTCAGAAGTAGTTTTGCAGTATCTGGTTTGGTGCTTTGCATCCTTTGGTCTACACAGGGACATCTGCTTCCTCCAATCCCATCGAAGAGACCCCTAACCCCCTTCCTTTTGATGTGTCCTTGGTGCCTTTCTTGAAGTCGACTGACTATACATAGGTGGATTTATTTCTGGTCCCCTGTTCTGTTCCATTGGCAGTCACCTGTTACACCAAGATCATATTCTTTCATTATCAGAGCTTGCAAATAAAATTTGAAGTTAAATGGTGTGAGGCCCATAGCTTTGTTCTTTAAAGATTACTGTTGCTTTAGAGTCTTTTGTAATTCTGTGTTAAGATTATTTTCTTTCATTCTTCCGAAAAATGTCACTAGAATTTTGATAGTTCATTGGATCAACTGGTCACTGGGTGGTTTGGACATTTTAACAGGTCTGTTCCTTCTAATCTTGAAACATGTTTTTTTTTTCCCATTTATTTACAGTTTGGTTTCTTTCATCAGAACTTTGTTGTTTTCAATGGAGTTTTGCTGTTGTTAGCTATTACAAATGGGGTTGCTTTAAAAGAAAAATTTTTGATAGATTATTGTTAGCATATAGAAGTGTAATTGAGTTCTAAATGTTCCATTTTAATATAGGTCGCTTTCATTTCTGTTGCCTGATTGCTCTAGTTAGGACTTATTACAGCTACAAGTAGTTTATTGACCACATATATACAACTTCATCTAAGAAATATATCACAGGCAATTTTGTTATGTTGAACATTATAGAATATGGTCTTTTAAAAATATTTTTAAATATTTTGAATTTATATACTTTTCTCCCTCCAGCCCCTCCCATGTAACCCTCCCCTTTCAAATTCATGGCCTCTTTTTCCTGACTGTTCTGACATAAATAGAAATACAACTTTCTTAGCCAATTTGTTATTTGTATGTATACGACTTCAGGGCTGGCCATTTAGTATTGGATAACCAATTTGGGGGGTGGTGCTCTTCCATGAGGAAGACGGTTTCTCCTAGTTGCTTGTAGGGTGTGCATTCGTGCACATTTGATCGTGTGTGTGTATATGTGTGTGTGTGTGTGTGTGTGTGTGTGTGTGTTGTTAGGGGGTTGAGACAGGGTCTCCTTACATAGCCCTGGCTGTCCTAGCACTGACTATGTAGACCAGAGTAGCCCCAAACTCAAAGAGATCTGGCCTCAAACTCACAGAGATCCACCTGCCTCTGTCTCCCAAGTGCTAGGATTAAAGCCACCACACCTAACCACTAAGATTCTCTGTCTAGGGTTGAGGTCTCATACGTGTTTCCCGTTTGTGTTAGTGTGTCTGGTGGTGCTGTTCAGATCTTGTTTTAGCAGCAGTGCTGAGGAGACTTTCTGGATGTGGCTTCTCTGACTTCTCTAGGAGTCAGAACTTCACAGTAAGCTAACTTTGTTGCTCTGGCTCTTGCAGTCATCTTGCCCCATCTTCTGTAATGATCCCTGAGCCTTAGGTGCAGGAGTTGTGCTGTAGTTGTATCAGTTGGTACTGGGTACCACAAGATTCCTTTTTCTCTACATTTTAATTGGTTGTGGTTTTTCTATAATGGTCTCTGTCTATTGCAAAGAGAAGCTCCTTTGATGAGGAGTGAGGACTGTGCTTACCTTTAGGCATAGGGACAAATATTTATAGAGTGTGGTTAGAGAACATGCTGATACATTAAAGTGGCAGATGGATGTTCTCCTTCGAGATCCATGACTTATTGAACCCTGGGTACTTGGCTGGCTTTCCATTATCAGGCATGAGTTCCCTCTTGTTGAGCAGGTCTTAAGTCCAGTGAGAGAGTCCATACCAAGATATGAACGCCATTACTGCACCCTTAAGGTTATCTGCCATGTTGGCTGTTTATATGGTCTCTTGATCTAATCAAGCAATGGTAAACATGGGGTGTATGGGAATGCTACTTGGATTATAATACAGTAAACATTTTCTTAGTAAGTAGGAGGGAATTCTGTGCTAAGTTTTTCACTGCTGTGACAAGATACATGAGAAAATAATGCCATAAGTAGCGAAAATTTATATTGGCTCAGTTCTACAGTTTGAGAAGTACATGCCTTCTTGTCTCATTGCTTTCAGCTAGTGGTGGCATAGTGTATCATAGCAGGAACATGATTGGGAATCCGATCATCCCAGATCGCCAGCAAGCAAACAGAGAACGGAGGACTGCTGCTAGAGTATTTCCTTCAGTTGTGCCCTCACTCCCAAGCCCTACCTATCTAACAATCTTAGAGACTGCCATAAAACCTTTAGTATATAGGCTTTTGGAAATATTTTAAGGCCCAAATCATATCAAGTATTCTTTAAAATTATTATAGACTATAAGATACACCCAGTTTTTAGAGCAGTAAAACAGGAAAAACAGTAAAAACAGCAATCGGACCATAAAGCATACCCTAATTCCTCCCCCCACCACTTTTGGGGGAAAAGTGTGTGCGTCTTATGGTCTGAAAATATGGTATATAACATAGTAAATATAGAAATGGGTAACACTGATCTGGCATTATATGCTGTTTGTAACTGTCAGGCTTGAGATTTCTCTGACTGACAGCACAGGTATGTTTACACCAGTATCATCACATATACATGAGTAAAATATTGTACTTAGACACTGGAGCCTACTGCAGCATTTGGCAATAGGGATTTTTTTCAATTACAGTGTATTAGATAACTTGCTTGTGTGGGTGATCATTGTCTGAAACATGTTCTCATGCATGACTATACTGTGCTGAATAGACATAGTGACAGTGGGGATCTTTGCCTTGTTCCTTATCGTAGGAGGAAAGCTTTAAACTTCTCATTGTTGAACATGCTGTTAGTTGTGACTTTATATTGGGTCTTTATTATGTTGAAAAAGGACTTTTTAAAAAAGACCATTACTGGGTTTGAGATTTATTTATTATGTATACAGTACTCTGCCTGCATGTACACCTGCAGGCTAGAAGAAGAGAGAATCAGATCACATTAAAGATAGTTGTGAGCCATCATGTGGTTGCTGGGAAATGAACTCAGGACCTCTGGAAGAGCAGTCAGTGCCCTTAACCTCTAAACCATCTCTCAGAAACAAACAAACACAAACAAAAACCCCTACTTTTATTCTTATTTTGTGTGACATTATTTTGAAGTTATAAAAAACTGTCAAATTGTTTTTACATTTGAAAGATTTTGCTTCTGCATCCTAGTAATGAGGCATATATAAGTTCCAAAATAATAAATTATTAACAAATAAAGAATTTTGTTAAGCTTTCTATACTTAGCATAGAAATTAAAAAAAATTTAAAACATTCAGAAAGAGGGGGAGAAGAAAAAGTGAGCTTTTGAAATTTTTTAAATGAAGTATATATTTTATAATTACAAAAAAGAATGAATCACATGAGAATAACTTTTTAATGTCCTAACCTGAAATAAGACTTTCAGGAAACACTAAATAAGAAATAGTTTCAAAATACTTCTTTTCAACATTTGGAAACAAATCCTACCAAATTAGTACAACACATCCTCAGACAGTGCATAGTAATCATATCCCATTGCCCTAGTGACAAGGTCACTTACTCTTTGTTTTGATATGAGCATGGAGATGTAGACTTTCTTTGTATTGATTCTCATAAGCTTACTGCGCTTCATTCTAGGATGAATTAGAATAGTCATGTTCACTTGTATTAACAAATAACAGTTAACTTTTGCAAGTTACTATTTACCTATACCCCTCAAAAATCCTTTAAAGTAAAAATATGCATATGCATTTATTTATGAAATATAAGCTATATAAAGCATTCCATATGTAGTCCATATGAATAGTCCCTATAGGGCCTTTAGGTTGCAAGTTATAGCAAAAATGATAACCTTGACACTTTTACATTATTGCATTGTCTTAAATAATAAATCCATTTTAAGGCTTTGATGCAGTCACTCACCTTAGGTTTAGGTGAGATTTCTAGTGGTTAGAGTTCTGCAGTATAGCAAGGAAGTTATAGCTGGGTCTTAGTTACTGTTTTCGTAGTAAGGAGACACCATAATAAGGCAGCTTATCAAAGAAAGCATTTAATTGGGTGTTTGCTTACACTTTTAGAGAGTTGGACCATGCTGATCATGTTGAGGAATATGGAGGTATGTAGGCAAGCAGGGCTCTGGACTAGTAGCTGAGAGCTTTACATCCTGGTCCTCAGGCAGCAGGCAGAGAGAACAAAATTGGGCATTCAGTGGATTTTTAAAATCATAAAGCCCACCCCTAGTGACACATCTCCTCCAAAAAACCCTTACCTTCAGTTCTTCCTCTAAACTGGGCCAATCATTCAAACATATGATGTGCCTGTGGGGGTCATTCTCATCTAGTCCATCATAGGCTGTAAAGATAATATCTGTGTTGAAGAATAGATCAGTCAGTAAAGTGCTTGCTGCACAAACATGCAGCTGTATTCCATCCCCAGCACCTGGTACTGTGGTGTGAGCCTGTAGTTCCAACACGGGAGAGGTCCAGACAGGTGGATTGCTGCTGATCACTGACTAGCAAACCTAGAGGCAAACTCCAGGTCCCAGAGGGAGACTTTGTCTAAACAAAACAAAGCAAGACAGAACAAAGGGCAATACACAGCCATACTTACACCCAGAATGGAGGACTATTTACTCTTTGCTATAAAATCATTTAACTCTATGGACCAAACTTTAGTGTTCCCTCTTTTTAGAAAACGTGTTTTAAATACTTTATAGTTTTTGTTGGCTTGGATTCATTCTTAAGGATATCTTGGGAAAAATTTTCCTTTGCATTAAAAATTTCATACTTGGGGCTGGAGTGATGGTGCAACAGTTAAGAATAGTCACTGCTCTTAGAAAGGACCTGAGTATAGTTTCTAGCATCCATCTGGTTGATCACAACTATCCATAGTTCCAACTTTAGGGGATCTGATGCTCCTATCTTCTTGGACACCAGGCACACACATGGTACACATACTTAAATGCAGGCAAAAAACTCATATACATAAAATAACCTATAAGGAAAAATTAAAAATCCATGAGACTTAAAGAGATACTCATGAATTCACCAGTTGTTAGCTACCCTTTATTTCTTGTGTATATATATTTAAATTTATCCAGAAAAAATATATTTGTTCCTTATATAAAATTTATTTCTCTGAATCTATAAATTTAAGTTGTAGACACCATGAATTTAATCTCAAATGCTGGAATATGCATCTCCTAATAATATAACTGTAAAGTCAGTATCACTCAAAAAGTTGACATCATACTGTTCATAGTGCCCGTTTTTACTTGTTTAGCCCTTTTCTTTTTGTCCTTTCTGCTTAAAGCTCTTAGTACTTAGTAGTTGTGTCTGTCTCATTAGTCTTTTAAAATCTTGAACAGTTTGCCTAGATTTGTTGGTTTGTTTTTGGTTTGTGATGTTTTCCCAGAGTTTGATTTACATTAAATAAATGTCTGCTATGTGAAAATTTTAAAGAATGAAGTGGGGAAATTTTTTGTTCTTGTTTTTGTTTTTCTGGTTTTTCTTATAAAGCCAAGTGTTACTTGATAAATTCCAGAGTAAATGAACTTCATTTGTTCCTATCACATCTTTACATATGTTGGTAGATAATTCAAACCAAAGCATTGGAATTTTGGAATTTACTTGATTTTTAGAATTCATAAAATCTCCACTTCCATCACAAAGGTTTGCAACTTTTGATCTTTTAACAGAGAGATCTTAAAAAGTGTTAGGAAGTGTTCTGGAAATGTAGCCCAGTTATAGAGTGCTTCCTTAGCATGTACAGGGCCTTTGGGTCAGGTCCTGAGCACTCAGTCAAATGGCTTGTATTCATCACTGAAGCATCATTCCTTAGTGTCCTAGACTTTGATAGAGCATAAAGGCTGATGTGGTGATGCAGTCATGGCAGGCTAGTAGCCTGTTGAATCTGTCTTCAGTTGTAGCAGAGGTTTTTATTTTTGTTGGTTTTGTTTTGTTTTTTATTTTATTACACATGTATAAAACAAACTATGTAGCAGGGAGAACCATGTGACAATCATGAGAATAATGAGTTCTATACATATTACATTCATAGTGAATTGGCCATCTGCATTCGTCTCCTTTGAAATAAGTGTCTTTCCTCTCTTGTTGGGTCTAAACTTCTGAATGAAATTCAATATCTATCTTATCTCAACTCTAATAGCTTAACTTCTTTAACTTAATCTAAGATGATCTTGTCCCCTAATCAACTAAGCTTGGTTGTAAAACACTTGCTTAAGTGGTTCTTTGAACTCAGAGTAATTTTGAGGATTTAGAGAAACATTTCCAGTAATTAAAATATTAAGGTAAGTGTTTAAATAGTATTCTTCATTGAAAATTGACACTAATACTAACAATAAACTCTTGTAAGTTATGTTAACTAAAAAATGTTAACTAAACTGTGTGTGTGTGTGTGTGTGTGTGTAATCTCAGTGGCTTTCTGAAGCATTACTTTAAAAGGTTGCAGAGGAACCTTTTTCTCCCTCTTATTTTATTGTGAAGTTGTATATGTATGCATATTTGGAGGCCTAAGATCAGTGTCAGATATCTTCAATCATTGTCTTTTAATTTTGTTTTATTGATACAAGGTCTCTTTGTATAGCCTTGGCTGCCCTGGAACTCATTATGTAGACCAGGCTAGCCTAGAACTCTTTAGTCGGCCTGCCTCTGCCTCCTGAGTTCTGAAAGTAGAGGTGTGTGTGACCACACTTGGCCCTATCTTTCTTATTTTTTGATATACCTTCTCTAACCAAACCTGGAGGTTATTAATTTGGACAGACGGTCAGGTGAGCAAACCCTAGGGTCTTCTGATCTGCTCCTCCGCAGAGAGTTAGAGGTGTGCATGCAACTTTTTATGTGGGTTTTGGGAATCTGAACTCAAATAAATCCTCATGCTCATGTGACAAATGAACCATCTTCCCAGTCTCCCCACCTTTTTGGTATATGAGATACCGGGATGGTTCCTGAAGTGCCTTGGATAGACTATCTGATCAGGCAAAATTACAGCACAGAAAGGTTGTACAGGGGGGTTAAGATAGGGCTTTAAGCAGAGTATGGTTACTCATGCCAAATCTCAGCATTTGGAAACCTGAGACATGAGAATTGCATGGTTTCTAAGTCAGTCTGGGCTTCACAGGACAGCTTAAATTACAGAGTGAGACCCATTCCTTAACAAATAAACAAAACACACAGAGAAAGGACACACCTTTTACTGTAAATGGAGTTTCTTGTGCGATTCCAGTTTTTTATTAGGTTTATACCTGTGAAAAGACAAAGGTCATACTTGGTTATATATGTTTAGGCCATAAGAATGGTTCATTGATATTTTAGTATTGTTACTTTAAATATCTCTATAAAAGAAATATTGACTATGTTGGTAGACATTATAGCAAGTTTTCATGTGTTGGAATATTTGACTCTTAGCCGGTTAAAATCTTGTTTCTAGGAACGACAGACTACAGTAAAATAAAAGTTACTGTCTAAATAGAGTAATCGTGAAAGGGATGTTTGGCACTTTGAGGAGTTTGGGGCTTCTCTCCTTTGTCCCCTTAATTTTCCCCATCTTTCTAATCTCCCTCAGACTAGATAACATTTGTACTCTGATGGTAAGCCTCTTTGGAAGTATGATTTGAGACAGTAAGGACGTTTGCCATATAGGTATGTGAAGTAAGTACACCAGAAAGAAAAAATAGTATTAATGTTTATAAGGTTCTAGTATGCACAGCATGCGTGATGAAGACAGGGGCAGGGTAGTGAAAGCAATAATAAGCAATTTGAGATTATATTAGGAGCAAAGAAAGAGGTTGTGATTTGGAGAAGTAGATAATGTGCCTTATAGGCATTTGTATGCTCATTGATATTTAAGTTTAGCTATGTATACAAAGAGTCTGTGAGTACACAGGTGGAAAAGCAACCAATTCAAATACAGTTTTAGCTCTTAGAGATAGTAGTGATAGAGACAGATGTGGTCAGGCTATGGAGATCAGTGTTTCATGATGGATTGCATCTAAGTGTGAGAAGAGGTACCGATGGTCTAATTAATTTTATCATGCAGCTGGAAAGACAAGATTGCTGTCATCTGAGGTGAAGGAATTGGTAGGCGTTGAAATTCCAAGGGACAACTCAGGGATGGTTTTCAATTAGTTTACTAAATAACAACTTTCCTTATATCAATTTTATAAATCCTTTTGTTTTGGTTGATCCTCCCATCTCTAAGATACCCTTTCTTCCCCTTGCTCCTCTTTTTTCCTATCTGTATTCTATTTCCCACAGTATTCCTTCCACATTACTATCTCATGTTGGGTTGCCTTCTCCTTCCTAGGCACAGTCATCTGTAATGGTATCTGGTGCTTTCTAGTTTCTTGCCCTATTCCCATATTTGTTTCTGCTTAGAAACACAGGTTTAACAATTAGAAGCTGGTATTTGGCAGGTGGTAGTAGCTCACACTGGTAGATTATGCTGTAGAGGAGGAAGCAGGAAGACCATGAGTTAGAGGCCAGTCTGTACTATGCATTTTGGGCTGCAGAGATGGCTCATCCTGGACCAGTGCTCACAGTCACCTTTAACCTCAGTCCCAGGGAATCTGATGCTATGCTCTGTTCTCTAGACACTAGGCATGGTCTAGTGGTATACATGTAGGGGAAAGAAACACCCATACAAAGAAAGCAAAAAGAACACTTAAAATAAAGCTGGTATTTGATTATGAGAGAGAACAGATGGTATTTGTCTTCCTGAATTGGGTTACAACACTTAACACTTTCTAGTTCTTCTCATTTCCTATAGATTCCATAACTTCATTGTGCGTGTGTGTGTGTGTGTGTTTATAAAATACCTTTGACTTTATGTCCCATGTTATCATTCATTCATCCATTGGCTGATGGGCATCTGGGCTGATCGAGTTTCCTTACTATTGTTAAAATATCAGTGATAAATATGGAAGTGCAGGTACCTCTGAGGAGGATAAAGAATATGTAGCCAAGATGAATGCTAGTTTTGTTTCCAGTGTTTTGAAAAGCCTCTACGCTGTTTACTATAGTGACTATATCAGTGATTAAACATTATTCCATACCCTCACCCACATTTATTTTCTTAACAGTAGTCGTTTTGACTGGGGTGAGTAGATCTCAAAATCATTGTAATATGTGTTGCTTTGATGGGCATTTGTATTTCCTTTTAGAATTGTTGGTTCCGCTCATTGGCCTACTTATGGATTTCAGGGTTTAATTTTTGCAATTCTTTATATATTGTAGATATGAACCACTTGTCTGAAGTATAGCTGCCAAGGATTTTCTCCTATTTTCTAGGCTATCTCAGGAACTCAGGCTTTTTATTTGCTTGTTTGAGATACCAGCTTTTCATCCAGTTATTTTTAAGAGTATGAAGTTAAGTCATAAAAATAGTTCTAGAGGCATACATCTGAGAATTGTCACCATATAGATGATATGTAATTACTAAGATTAGGTGCATTCACCAAGTTATAAGCATGGGGGGGCGGGACATCCAAAGAATGAGGCCTGGTTATATCTTACAACCTTAAGAGTAGGTAAACAGACCGAGATAGTGAGAATGAACTTTACTCGGGCAAGAAGAAACCTGTGGTATCCTTTCTACCCTAGGGAAATAGGGTAAAAGCATTTTCTTTACTACACATGTGAAGTAGAAAGCTCTCTCTCT
>OU015758.1:23271704-23313711 GCA_907169655.1 Acomys percivali | reverse complement strand
GTGCCCCAAAAGTACTAGGATCATTTTCTTCAAACTGCCTTACTGTTTATTATGTATTCAATTGCTACAAGTAAATTTCTGCCATCTTAGCAGTTTGACAATGTCAAAACAAGAATGTATGTATGTTTCCTTTCAGTTATTTCTCCTCACAGTCCTCTTTCACTTTTCTCATATCTCCATCTGACATTGTAGTAGTTTGAAGATATTAACTTGATAACACAGCATGTGACTTTATACATTAGATACAGACCCTGCAAATTCTTTTGTGCTATTTTATGAAGGAAGCTAGAATGTCTAGGCTTTATAGACAAAGATAGATTTGAATAAGGGGAAAAGAACTGTAGTTGCAGAGGCTAGGCACTCAGTAAATCTTACATTAAGGTGACTGTGATAAAGATAGGTGTAGTGCAGTGGAAAAAGAGATGGTGATCTAACATCATGATTAAAATGTACGGATTGGAGAAAAGCGGCTTTATTCAGTTTGGGCCTGTGACATAGTTCCATTATGGTTACTATGTGTGTTCTTACATTCTTTTACTGAAAAAGTGGAAAATGCATTAGCAGTGTACTGTTCATTCTTACATGTTTGAACATTCAGAGAGGATAAAATTCTGTAATCTTTAGCCATATTTTAAGCTCTCTTTGTTTTTTAAGGTTTCATTTTCAACACAATAACATTTGAATGTTATACTAATGGTATCCCAGTATACTTGTCAAATATCTTATGCTACAAAGTCTTAGTGTGTAAATAAAACACATTTTTTTTCTTTTCTGGATAGATGATAGTGCCTGAGCGCATATAAAGAGATTTTTCTAATTAAGCAACTCAAGAACATAAACACATTTGAATGAATTAGCAGTTAAATTTTTTAAAGATATTTTTGTGGAAGAAATAAAATTATAGGTTAATTTCTTAATTGCAGAATCTGTGCTTTTAATTTTATTTTTTAAATTTAAAGTTATTTTTATTTATTTTAAATTTAAATTTATTTTAAATTTGTTTTTTAGGTTAATTTAGATTAATCTATATTAATTTAGATTAATGTGTGTGGATGTTTTGTCTGCTTATGCCTGGTGCTTGCAGAGGTCAGAAAATGGCAGCTAGAACTGGAGTTAGGTATGATTGTGAGCCACCACGTGGGTGTTGGGAACCCACTGCAGGTTCTCTGAACCAACTCCCCTGATGCTGTTTTAATTTTCTTACAGAAAAGTATTGACATTTAGAGAGAAGGTTGGACATAATATGTTAGTGCTTTAATTTTTTTTTCTAGATTTACTCATTTTATTTTATGTGTGAGTGTTTTTGCCTGCATGTACGAATGCATACCACATATATGTGTGGTGCCTGTGGGGCTCAGAAGAGGGCGTTGGATCCCATGGAGCTGTAGTTGTAAATGGTTGTGGACTGCCATATTGCTGCTGATAACTGAACCCAAGCCCTCTGCTCAGAGAGCAAGTGCTTGTAATGACTGTACCATCTCGACAACCCCTATTGCTTTAACTTAAACTTACTGTCTAACTCTGCTTGTAGTCTTAACAAGACCTTGGAGGGAAAATCTATACATTTATATAAGTATGTTTTAAAACATGAGATTTGGAAGTTTCTGTGTAATTGACGTTTTGTGGGGCTAATTCTTTGTTACTTTGTTACTTTGTTGTCAAAAGAACCATGAATAGACTGACCCAGCTGGAAAGACTGGATTTGGGAAGTAATGAATTCACAGAAGTGGTAAGTCCTTGCAGTCTCACTGCCATGAGTCTTTCATTTCTCTTAAAAATTAGGTGAGATCTGACAAATAGACAAAATAGGAAATTAATGAGAAATCTGTGGAAGAGATAACACTTTTTTTTGTATAAGCAGCAAATGTGACAGCTTACAAGAGGGGGCCATCCAATAAGTGCAGCTGATGTGACATAGCTCCAAATTTTACTTCATAGTTAAAAGGAAAGTCATTGAGGGGGAAGAACTATTATTTTTGAGTTTGTATTGAGATCTGTCAGGTGAGTTTGTTCTTTTTATTCTAAGTGAACTATATTGGAATGGAGTAAATAGAGTTTTTTTATTTAAGTAAAATTTGAAAAATAGCTCAGAAAGTAAGCCATATAGCTTTTGGATCTCATGAGGCTGAGAAGCTTCTGTAAGGCTGGAGACACTGTCAAGAGAACAAAGCGACAGCCTACAAACTGGGAAAAGATCTTCACCAACCCTACATCGGACAAAGGTCTAATATCCAAAATATATAAAGAACTCAAGAAATTAAACACCACCAAACCAAATAACCTAATTGAGAAATGGTGCTCAGAACTAAACATAGAATTCTCAACAAAGGAATATCAAATGGCTGAGAAACACTTAAAGAAATGCTCAACGTCTTTAGTCATCAGAGAAATGCAAATCAAAACAACTCTGAGATTCCATCTTACACCCATCAGAATGGCTAAGATCAAAAATTCAAGCGACACCACATGCTGGCGAGGATGTGGAGAGAGAGAGGAATACTCCTTCATTGCTGGTGGGAATGCAAACTAGGACAGCCACGTTGGAAATCTATCTGGCGCTATCTCAGAAAACTGGGAATAGGGCTTCCTCAAGACCCAGCTATTCCTCTCCTTGGAATATACCCAGAAGATGCACCAGCACACAACAGGGACACATGCTCAACCATGTTCATAGCAGCCTTATTCATAATAGCCAGAACCTGGAAACAGCCTAAATGTCCCTCAGTAGAAGAATGGATAAAGAAACTGTGGTACATTTACGCTATGGAATACTACTCAGCTGTTAAAAACAAGGAATTCCCGAAATTTGTGGATAAATGGATTGAACTAGAAATGATCATAATGAGTGAGTTAACCCAGAAGCAGAAAGACTCAAATGGTATATACTCACTTTTTTTTTAAAAGTGGTATTTATTAACTATGGTAATCATAGTTTAAAGTCATGTTTACAAATCTGTTGTTCAAAATTACTGCAGCTTTCAAATGATAGTGTTGAAAGCAAGAGTTTCTCTTGTGGGTTTTGTGCATTTCAGCTGTAGTCAGTAGAGTACTGATATTTGGGATACCTTATACTTTTTCTAAAGTACTTTTTCATATACTTTTAATTTTTTGTTTTAATTTTTAATTTTATATTTATGGGTCTTTTGCCTTTGTGTGTGTCTGTACACCACTTGCATGCCTGGTGTCTGCAGAGGCTAGAAGAAAGGACTAGCAGGAGAGTATACATTCTCTAGGACTGGTGTTACAAGCAGCGAGTTGTGAACCCACATGTTCTGGATTTCAAAGTCAGATCCTTAAAGAGCAGCCAGTTTTCTTAATGACTTACCCACTTCTGCAGCCTATGTTTTCATATTCTGAATAAATGATTTCTGATGGATTTTCAAATGTTTACTTATTCCTAAGTTATCCTTTATGACCTTATTTTGTGATTTCCTTTTAGCTTTCAAAATCATCCATTCCCCCCCCCCATTTTGATATGTGTTAGTATCACACTTAGAGGAAAAAAATAATAATGGCTGGGTGATGTATACTGGTAATCCCACCACTTGGGATGTGGAGTCCAGGAGGATCAATTTAAAGTCATTCTCTGTTACAGAGGGACTACAGTGTGTCTCAAAAATAAAAACAAAAAACAAAACAAACAGAAATCAAACCTGTAAAACTTACTACTGGAATTAAAGAACTTTTATAAAAGTTAAGTGGTTTTTTTGTTTTGTTTTTAAATTCAGGTTACACATGGAAGTCTTGCTTATATTTGTTAACAACAAATCTGAACTACATGAGTTTCATACATGACTTTGGCTATGGTGATTAGTATGGTAGTGCCCTTTGCCATTGTGGACTTACTGGTTACACATGGCTCTTTGCACCTAGAGAAGTGACAACTTCAAGGAGTCATTCAAACCTTCAGCTTAAATGGCCAGTACCCAAGAGCAAGTTGACCTGAATACTAACGTTCACAGCAACATAAGAGGGCGGGTAGGCTAATGAGCTTAGCTCTTCAGCACCATATTTAATTTTCCCTTGCATAATTCTGTTTTTCTACTAGGAGTTTACACAATATATTCTTGTCATGTTCCTCTTTCAGTCAAGGCACTGGGGTTTGGTTCTCCCCACGTTGGACAGCTCACAACTTGTAGCTGCAGTTCTGGGGGAATCTGAATCCCTCTTCTAGCCTCCTGCATACACACAGACATACACACACACACACACACACACACACACTCACAGACACATACACACACACAGACACGCACACACACACACACACTCTCACAGACACATACACACACACACTCACACACACACACTCACAGACACATACACACACACTCACAGACACATACACACACACACTCACAGACACGCACACATTCTCACAGACACACACACACACTCACACACACACACACTCACAGACACATACATACACACTCACAGACACGCACACATTCTCACAGAGACACACACACACACACACACACACACACGACACAGAGTTAATCATATATTGACTTTTTCACTTTAGAGCTTTTTCCTAAGATTTTCTAAAAGGCCATATCTTTATTGATAATATTTTTATTATATACGTTTAAACTGGGTTCTGTTTTTTATTAATTACATAAATATTTGACCCAATTGGGTAATCCAGAGCTTAAGTGCCATACAGAAGTGTACAGCTAGACAGTGCTTCCCTCTCCTCTCCCCTTTAATGTTTTGACTAAAGATTACCTTGGAAATTCTTGAGGCTTCTTCAGCTAGATACAGATAGCGAAGTAAGTTAATTGAATTCTTCCCTCTTATCCAAATAGCCTGAAGTACTTGAACAACTAAGTGGATTGAAAGAGTTTTGGATGGATGGTAACAGACTGACTTTTATTCCAGGGGTATGTATATGAGATTTTTCAATCGTTCTTCATTTATTATTGTCTTTCATTTTCAGTATTTGAATTGCACATCTAAGTTATTTTTTAATCATTTAGTGAACTTTTTACTTAATTTGTTTGAAGAAATCATATATTTTAGAAACTATGTATACATTCTTGATTAAAATCTGAGAACTCCCATAACAAGTTTTATTAAAAATCGTCTTTACTACTGAAAAACATGCATTCTGTTAGTACCAGTCAGATTTATATGAAATTCAGTGTTTCCAGGAATAGTTAAACTAAAATGATTTCTGCTTTATCAACTGAGAAATTATATGCTCTCATATCTAAAGAAGGCGCAAGAGTATTTCCACTACACAGGAGCTGACGAGTATTTCCCCAAGGAAACCATCACTCTGCTTGCCTAACACTAATCTTTTTAAAATTTATCTACTTTTATTTATGTGCATTGGTGTTTTGCCTACACACATGCATATGTGACAGTGTTAGATCCTGGAGTTACAGTTGTGAGCTGCCATGAGGATACTGGGATTTGACCTGGTCTTCTGGAAGAGTAGTCAATGCCCTTAACTGCTAAGCCAGCTCTCCAGCCCCTAAAATTAATTCTTCATTATTAAATATGTCTGGTGACATTTATGAAACATTCACATTTAACTATTAATTTAAACTCGATATGCTTATTACTTGAACTTAAACATTATTTGATATAATAATGGTATTTTCTGTCTTTTACTTACAGTTTATTGGTAGTTTGAGACAGCTCACATATTTGGATGTTTCTAAAAATAATATTGAGATGGTTGAAGAAGGAATTTCAACATGTGAAAACCTCCAAGACTTCCTCCTATCCAGTAACTCCCTTCAACAGCTGCCTGAGACTATTGGTCTGTATTGCTTTCAAAACAGTTTTGGGTTTTTTTTTTTGTTTTTTTTTTTAATTAGTAAAGACTTTTTAACTCAAGACTTTCATAGAAACTCAGTCTTATTAATGTTTTAGTGCACTACCACATGCAGATTACTTGGAAGTTTTCCTGATATGTTCCATTGCACAATTTACTACTTTACTGTTGTTACTATTTTTATTTATTCTAAGGAAATTCCATTTTTATAACTAGTAAATTCTTTACAAAGAAGCTCGCCTACTCAGTTTTCTTGGATTCCTAGCCCTTATTTGGAAACTGTAGTTACTTCACTATTGATTGATAGATAAGAAAACTGAGAAGGATTTTTAAAAATTTATAACAGATCTACAATTCCTGCTAAATATATTTTGAAATTGCTTGTTTGGAGCCAGGCATGGTTGCTTTACACACCTGTAATCCCAGCACTTGGGAGGCAGAGTCAGGAAGATCTCTGAGTTTCAGGCCAGCCTGGTCTACAAAATGAATCCAGGGCAGTCAGGGCGACACAGAGAATCCTGTCTCAAAAACAAAACAAAAAAGAAAGAAAAGAAGGAAAGAAGGAAGAAATTGCTTGTTGATAAAATATTAGGTAGAAAAAATCATTTTGATGAAAAGTCAAAAAACTTCAATCTTCAAGGTTAGGTAATAGAAAAATGGGAATATTTTTTACATATTTCTCAGTTGAATTACACCAGTTCTAAAGTCAAAATACACTTTACATTTCAGGCTTCTACTTTCATTTAATCAGTCTTCTTAATATTTGAATTAAAATATTATTTATTTGCATATACCATTTTGTTATATAGTGATAAACAGGCTTCACACTGCTGTTTCTTTATTAATTCAACAAATTGGAGTTAATTCTTGTTTATGCCATGACATTGCTTTTAAGGATGTGAACGACGCGGGCAAAATGCCTGTTTTCTGTGTAGGTTATCTTTTAGTTGGAAAGAAGGTAGGTAGTAAGCTAGTTATGATCCAGGTAAGTTAAAGAGTGCAGTGGGGCCTGGAGAGAGAATCAGTAAAGGACTTTCCTGGCAAGCATAAGGACTTGAGTTTGATTTCAAACACTAACATTACAAGCCAACCTATGTGCAGTGAGGAGGTAGATCCCTGGGGCTCCTTAGCCTGCCTCCAGTGTAACCTACTATGAGCCCCAGGTTCCAGTATGAGACCTTGCCTAAACAATGAGGAGGCTGGTTCCTGTGGAAGGGCCCCAAGGCTTACCTCTGTCGTCCAGAAGTATGCTAATGCTCCTGCAGGCACGCACGTGCGTGCACACATACACACACATACACACACGCACACACACACAAGTGAGGTGGATAGAAATAGAAAATGTTGGGCAAGAGTAAGGGGATGTTGCTGGGGTAGTGCCTCCTATAGGTAGGTTTATTGATAATGTTTCTAGTTCTTGTCAAATGTAATGGGTTTCACATTGACTATTGGTGGATTTGGTTTCTAATTTAAGCTGAAAATGGTTATTATTTTTTCTCAATAGGTTCACTGAAAAATGTCACAACTCTTAAAATAGATGAAAACCAATTAATGTATCTACCAGACTCAATAGGAGGGTGAGTTGTGTGTGAATATGTAGGCCCTGGAAAATATTTTGTTAATTTAGCATGCAGTTCAGATGTTTACATAAAGAACATCTAAAGCAGATTCCATAGACATTTAAAATAAGTAACTGGCATATAGTTTAATTATATTTTTAATAAAAATAAGCTTATTTATTATTGATAAAATTGAACCTTATTACATTTTATTATTTGCTAAAGTTAAAGTTAATATGTTTGTAAATTTGGCTGTAGTGTAGATTTAAAAAACCATGTGTTTCCATTTATAATTAAAGGTTAAGGTCCATAGAAGAACTGGATTGCAGTTTCAATGAAATTGAAGCTTTGCCTTCATCAGTTGGACAGCTCACAAACATACGGACATTTGCTGCGGATCACAATTACTTACAGCAGTTACCCCCAGAGGTATAACTTTCAGATATATTAATATTCCTTTGATTACTAACTTATAAATCTCAGGTTTGTGATCTCCAGTTTGTTTCTCTTTCAGATTGGAAACTGGAAAAATATAACTGTGCTGTTTCTCCATTCTAATAAACTAGAGACACTTCCAGAGGAAATGGGTGATATGCAAAAATTAAAAGTCATTAATTTAAGTGATAATAGGTTTGTAATCTTCAGTTGGCTTATAGAATACATTGAAGTTAAACTTTCATATGAAATGTACTACACTAGCTGATGTTTATTAAAAAGTACAGAAGCTGCTAACCTGTAGGACAGGTTAATCTGCCTATCCTAAAACAAAGTTGTCATGTGCATCTGGAGTGGTTTTTGTCCTAATGTTGGAGGATGCTTTTTGGGTCTTCCATTGGTGACAGGATGCTCCTCACCCTCAGGAAATAGAGCCTCCCCTAGGCTGGTGCATGTACTGTTAAAGACTAGATAATGTTGTTGTACTTTCTCCTATATAAAGGTATTCCTTTGGCTTTACTTTCATTTTTGTTTTTTAAGTCTTATCTGCATATATCATTGTATATCATTGTTCAAATGACTTGTGTTTTCATTCTTATTATTTTGTGGTGCTAAGAGGTAGGAAGAGAGGGTCTGTGCTAGGTAATTGCTATACCAATGTTTCTCGTTTTTAAGTTTAAATTTTGTTTGTCTTTTTGCATTCAGGTTAAAGAATTTGCCTTTTAGCTTTACAAAGCTACAACAGTTGACTGCTATGTGGCTCTCAGATAATCAGGTGGGCATTCTGACCTAGTAAGTTTGGGTGAAATTTCAGTTGTGTTACATAATTGTACTCTTCAGTTTATATAGGGCCACTTAAGATCACTTACACCTTGGTTCACATATAAAAATATATTTATCTTACTGTAAAGATAGATATATAAGTAATAAAATAATAGTAGTAGTGATGATGATGATGATGATGATGATAAAGACAGTCTTTACATGGTTCACCTACCTGGCTCTGCTGTTTACTTGATGATTCTGTAGTCTGCTTTTCAGGCTTGGTTCTTCTCTCAGGGACTTACATAATGAAGTCCTTCTGTTTTATTTTCTGTAAACTATCCTTCAAATTACTTTTCACATCCTAGTTATTTCTAACAATATCTTTAGCCTAGTACCTATTGTTTTTAAAATTACAAGTATTATCTGTAGGGCCGCCTAGCAATCAATCAAGACACAGACACTTGTTATATTTTAAGATAGTCTTAGTTAACCTAACACAGGGCAGATATCAATCCTCTAAATTGCCTCCCATAGTGGGGCAGGCATGGGATCCCTGTCTCAACCCCATGCCATCTACTTTTAATAACTTCTGTCAAGCTCCCTCCCATTCATAATCCCAAATACTTGTTCATGTTCTCCATCTGGGCTGGATTCTCCATCTGCGCCGCGGGCCGTGTGCTTCTCCTCCAGCTAACCCATGGCAGCCTTCCTCTCTTCACTCTCAGAATTCCTGCCTCTCTGCCCCACCTATCTCCTGCCCAGGTGGGATAGCTTTTTTTAAGCAAAAGGTGGATCAGACAACAAACAGTAATTAGCATCAGAATACATCAGATTATCCCGACAAATACCTGTTCCTGAATCATACATATAGCCCGGTATCTATGTAACACTGACACCTAGATCTCTCAGATTCAGCACCCCTAAGACAGCATACCATATTCTGTCACAAATGTTTCCTTGCAAGTCTTTGCTCACTGAGAAATGTTTTATGGAGTCAGACACAAAGTGCAACCTTTCTCTACTAGCATCTCTGTACTGCCGGTCCAGTTCATCCCCAAGTCCTCAGGAATATTGAATAACTCATGTGTGTTTCATCATTTCATGTTCAGTGCAGAATCTAGTAGTGTCATATGTAGTTAATCCAGAGTCAGATGCCATATAATTAACTACATACTAAGTTTTTGTCCTAGTATGATCAGGAAAAAAATGCGAATTTTGCATTTATACTTTCTACTTTGGATTCTATGCTGAAAATTGTAATCCTTTTTTATTAAAAGGATGCTCAGACTATAGGCATATGCTGTCATGCCCAACTCCCTCCCCTCAATACTGAGACTCAAACCTAGAGCCAAGCACTCTTACCTTTTTTGCCTTAAAAGAAAAGTGTATAGTTACTAGATACTTAAAAATTGGACATTGCTCACTCACATTGTTTGACATAACTTTGTACGGGGCCTCTGCCTCCTGTTACTGCTTGCCCCTTTCAGCCCCGTATCACTCAAATACTGTAATTCATATACTCTCTCAGTCTTATCCTTGCACTAACATCCTTGAAATGGTGGTTTTCTGCGTATCATAGGCCTCAAGTTCTCATTCATGCTGTAGCTATTGCTTTACCTCTTACACATTCACTCTTTCCACCAAGTGAGTTCTCTTTCCCCTACATGCCTTATTATTTTCCTCTCTTCACCTTAAACCTCTCAGAAATGCTGTCCCGGTTTTCTGAGTAGTAAGTGAGTGCCAGTCTCCTGTGCTGTCTAGTACCCTACACCTTGTCAGCCTGTGATTACGTCTTTTGTAATAGTAGGCTTTAAGTGTATCATCCCTCTAACATTACTGCAAACTCAAGAAGTCACTGTAGATACTTGTTTTGCTGCCTTCTGTGTCTAGTGCTTACTGCTTTGATTATAAAGTACTATTAGTGAGTTATTTCATGAATGAGTGGTTTTATATTTCCGGGGAAGAATACTGACAAATGACATCCTGTGTGCTAGGGAATGATACCTTAGTGTCTGAACGTAAATGGGGTTAAAGATAATAGTCATTGAAGGAACAGGAAAAGCTTGGTACATTAACTCTTTTCTTGGTCCATGTACTATGTAAGTAGCAATAGTTAGTCATAACTTTTATGAGGTGTAGTTCATATGCCATTCAATTCACCCATTTTAAAATGTGTTGGTTTGGTATATGCAGTGGGTTGTATAATAAAAGAATAATAGTAAAATACTTTCAGGGAAATTGATTTTTTTTTTTAATGTCCTAGATAATTTTGATAATACCATTTAATAGGGGCTTCTTCACACAGTAAGAAGCTACTGGGCCCAAATTATGTCTATGTATTTATAATTACAATGTTTAATGCATTCTTTGCTTACATGTTCTTAAATAATGTTATTTAACATTTAAAAATTAATCTTCTGTGTTTTCACCATAAACTGTCTCTTGAGATCATTGTGTCTTTTTCTACTTGTGACAGTTATGTCTGTGCTCGGAACTTTCAGACTTTCATATATTTAAAAATATTTAATTAAGTGTGCTTTACCTGGAAGATAATCTTACAGGAGTGGAGGGGATTGGTGGATAGTAAGAAAACCAGGGTGGAGTAGCACAGGCGTTTACATTTGGGGATAGGCCAGGGTGAGCGCTAAGCATTGTAGGTACTGTCACCACTGTCTGGCTTTTGTAAAACAAAGCATGAAAAAACAATCAGCCTGTACGTGAGAAAGCAGGACTTTAGGAAAGAGTAGGGTTAACACTGCCATTATTTGAGGAAATCAAGTGAAACAGTAAGAATTTGAAGATGTAGAACAGTTTATCTTTTTTAACAAGATGGAGGCCACACATTTTTAAAATACTTGGGAGTAAGATTTCAGGATAGAATCGGGTTTTCACAAGAGTTTGTCCAAAGAATGACTGATGAGGTATTAGAGAAGAAAGACTGGGAAATTAGGTATGTATTTTGAAAATAAGAATTGTTTTGTTAGCAAGGAGATTGATACTGTTTGTTAACCATTAGAAGAAAGATAGGAAGAATGAAGTTAATTACCTGGGAGCTCCACTGCAGGGTCTTCTTGTTGCCGTTGATGGAGATAAGAGAGAAGCAGTTTTCAACTGCTGTTTAGCTACATACTGGGATAAATGTTTAGATAACTAGTTTAAAACGTCTAAATTTTTCCCTTAAGGGCATTTTTGCAAAAGGAAATACCAGAGACAGCAAAATAACAAAAAAATGAGAAATGTGTTTCATAACTTTATTAATAAAATCACTGTATAATAGTTCATAGGTTATAGATATTCTTGGTGTATTGAAATATTTTTAAATTGTTTCAATGTTAATTAGAATATACTCAATTTGCCTTTTTCATTTTTTAGATTTCTATGTGGTTTCAAATGTTCAGAGTGCTATTGTATATATGCACCATTTTGTTTTTGTAGTCTACACCTTGACACTTCATAAAATTGGTGGTGGTTTATTCATAGGAATTGTTAGATGTGTATTTCCTTTATGTTTATTGAAAATTAACCACTATTTTCTTTTCCTAGTCCAAACCTCTGATACCTCTTCAAAAGGAAACTGATGCAGAGACTCAGAAAATGGTGCTTACTAATTACATGTTCCCTCAACAACCAAGGACCGAAGATGGTAGGAGTTGAAGATGCCTTCTCCCCTTCCTCTTAACTAAAGATCAAGAGAATTTTTAGCTCCAAACTTCCTTACTATTTCATTGAGGGTTTGGAAAATTAATCAGAAAGTTTTCAGAAAATATTGGATGATAAGTAACATCTCTGAGTTGAACTTAGAAGTGTGAAAATGTATCATAGCATGTCTTTTCTTTATTTAAGTTATATTGATAATAGTATTCATTGTAGCTCTCCTTATTTCAAATCATATTTAACTAAATGTTAAAAATGCATGTTAAGCATTGTGTGGTTATGAGTGTTAAACCAGGTCATGTTTTGTCCTATTGTATTTAATACTCTTTGACTCCACACACTAGATGAAGGTTGTCTCTGAATCTATAACCTTTGAGTATATGTGTCACTGCTAAGCTACTTCCTGTGTTTTGCCCAGCAAGAGAGAATATATTCTTCACTATTGACCACAAGTATATACTTGTGGATTATATTGTAAAGACAGAGGACCAAATTATTTCTAGTATATGTAGTATATATCAGAAGAGGGCAGTAGATCCCATTATAAATGGTTGTGAGCCACCATGTGGTTTCTAGGAACTGACCTCAGGATCTCTAGAAGAGCATCCAGTGCTCTTAAACCACTGAGACATCTCTACAGCCTCATATATGTAGTAGATGTTCGTGTTCTCTCTCTCTCTCTCTCTCTCTCTCTCTCTCTCTCTCTCTCTCTCTCTCCCCCTCTCTCCCTCTCCTTCCCTCCTTCCCTCCCCTCTCTTCTCTCTGTGTGTGTGTGTGTGTGTGTGTGCAACATTTAAAAATTGTACTTGAAATGTCTTTCTATGTATTTTATATGTATCTTTCTGAAGACAGTGAAAATAGCTATGGCCTGATGTTACTTAGAAATTAACTCAATATATAATATTGAGGAAAAGTGTAAGTTCATTGTGAGTCTTAACACATTAAGATTTCCATATGAGGCCTGGAGAGATGGCTCAGTGGTTAAGTGCATTTTCTGTTCTTCCAGATGACCCAGATTTTATTCTCAGCTCCCACTTGGCAGTTTACAGCTGTTGGTAACTCCAGTTCTAGGGTATCTGATCAATCTACTGGATTCTCGGAGCCCCAAGCATGCATTTTGGTACACAAACATACATATTAGCAAACACTCATGCATATAAAATAAAATTAAAATAAAATATGCCACATCAAGTGGCTAAGCTTCCATTTTCTCTTCTTTAAATAACTTTAGCAGTTTCATTTGAACCAGTTAGTTACATACTACTTATAACTACTTTTAGCCTGAATGCTTTCAACAGATATATTTTATTATACAGCCTTTACTGAAATAGTTTTTCAGTCTGAATAGAACATTAAAACATTATCTTCTATGGACTAAGAAATCATTTCATCTCTTTTCTTATAAATATTATAAGTACTAATATTCTTTACTACCAAAAGGACAATTATTTGATCATGTTGTATAGCTAATAGTATTTACAGGACTCTCACACATTTTTACAGTGTCAACCAGGCTTCTTTTGTATTGTTATGACCGAAGAATCAGGAGAAACAAAGAAAGACTTAGTTCATAGTTTCAGAGGTCTCATTTCATCTTAGTGAGGCAGATGTAGTAGATAGGCAGTTCACATCAAGGCAACACAGAAGCAGAAGTGGTGGCTGGGGACTCGGTGCTGCCTTTAAAGTCATACTTCCTCCGACATATCCCAGCTTCTAGCATTTTCACAGACTCCAAAATAGTACCACTTAGGACTAAGTATTCAAAATAGAAGCCTGTGGGAAACATTTCATAGTCACATCAATACTTAGTACTATTTCCTGTTATAAATCTTAGAGATAAAGAAAATTGAAAAATTCAGACATTCTGATAAATAAGAGCAGACAAACAAACATTTTATTGGCATGCTCAAATATTTGTTATATTTTCTCTATTAGTACTGTAAGTAGTATTTACCTATTTATCTTTTCTATCTGCCTGTTTTGTGGTGCTAGTGATTGGATCCAGGACCTTGCAAATGGTAGACAAGCACTGTATACCCTCCAGTGCTACACATCCATTTAAACTTAATTTTTAACATGCAGAATTTTTATTTGCATGCGTCTTAGAGTTTCTGCTGCTACAATAAAACACCGTGACCAAACTTCTGGAGGAAGGTTTAGTTCAGCTTACATTCAGGTCACACTCTATCACTGAGGAAGTCAGGGCAGGAGTGCAAGGCAAAGAAGCTAAGGCATAAGCCATGGAGGAATATTGCTTACTTGCTTATGGCCCGTAGCTTTCTTGCCCTGCCCTCTCACAACACCCAGTTCTACCAGCCCAGAGGTAGGACTGTCTACAGTGAGCTGGGACCTCTGACATCAATCGTCAACCAAGAACATGGGCCATAGACCTATCTGATGGGAATATTTTTTTAAGATTTATTTATTATTTATACAGTATCCTGCCCACACGTGTGCCTGCCCACCACAAGAAAGCACCAGATCTCATTACAGATGGTTGTAAGCTACCATGTGGTTGTTGGGAATTGAACTTGGGACCTTTGGAAGAGCAGACGGTGCTCTTAAACTTCTGAGCCATCTCTCAGCCCGGGAACATATTTTTAATTGAGGTTTCCTTTTTCCCCAAACGACTCTAGCTTGTGTCAAGTTGACATGAAACTAGTCAGCACAACATGTAACAGCATGTCAGTTCTGACAGTTTTAATTTAAGTACACTATTTTATTATGGAAACAGTTCTGTATTTTATAGTCTTGCTAATTAATATGGTTGAAAGTAGACGTAAATACATGGAAAAGAGATGGATCTTTAATGTTTATTCTTAGAGCTTTAATTACAGACCTTTCAATGAAGTTATTTACATTTCACACCTCGAAAACCTAACTCGAATTTCAATGCAAAGTCGCAATTGCCTTTGCTGTTCCTAAATAAATGTTACAAAAATACCTATGAAGCAATAACCTTCTGGAAGAAAGTCTTTGTTCCTACAAAAGTGATAGAGTTCTATTTGTCTCATTACAGATGCAACTTAAATGAGATAAAGTTTTGATCTGTTTAGTTATTTCAAATATATTCTTTAAATTTTCCCTTTAAAGGTGAATTAGTCCCTTTGAATGACTTTGAAAAAAGCTAAGTACTTTATACCTGTAATTTCTCATCTTATACCTATCTTCCAAAATATGTACTATGTCATCAGTTGCTTCTGGCTCGCAGAATTTTGAGTATTTACTATTCTGGTCATTTTCAGGAAGGTTCCTGCTAGCCCTTTCTCTAAGCTGTCTAAACTGTGAGTGTTCATAACCACGAGTATATACATGCTTTGATCTCTTCTTTCACTGTTTTCTAATTTCATGATTCATGGCCTTTTTGTCCATCCTATATCTCAGCTTTTTTTTTTTTTTTTTTTTTTTTCTGATTCCTTCTTTTAAAGGATGATCCTTTAGATAAGAAAGTGCTGTTCAAGTTCTGATAGAATCCTAAAACTGTTGATTATATTTTGGCATTTGTTTTAGGGTAGAAGGGCTATATTAGGGAAACTTTCAGTTCTCAAATTAATCAGAAAACTCTTAGGTTTCTTTGGAGCTCATTTACCTCTTAAAGTATCTCACCATAGGTATACATGAATATAATATACTCAGCATTTTGCATCAGAAACAACAGTGATTGGGAGTGGACAGTTGGATCAGCAGTAAAGAAAGGTGCTTGTCCCCAAATCTGATCACTTAAGTTTGATTCCTGTATTCCACTTGGTAGAAAGAGATAACTGATTCTGCAAGTTGTTCTCCAATCTTCACACATGTACCATCATTCTCATGCAGTAATAATAATAAAATTAAGAGAAAAAAAGCCTACAGTAGTGTTGTCAAAAGGATGATGAGTTTCCTTTGAATCTCAAGGAAATACTTTTCTTTATCCCAGTACTTCTAAGAAACAGTGAATCAGATAGTGATTCTTACCACTGAGTTGTAGTTTTACACTAACGTGAGAGAAACACGCTTTGTTTACATTGAGCTCTTCTGGTTGGTCAGCCTATGTGACAGGTGCTATTAGACCAAAGTAAAATCCTTGCCTTTCAGAATCCAGAAGTAGATAATGGTGTGGAAATTTGAAAGGAATGACAAAGAGAGAGAGAGAAAGAGAGAGAGAGAGAGAGAGAGAGAGAGAGAGAGAGAGAGAGAGAGAGAGAGAGAGAAGACTATCTAGGTTGAGGAATTAGTCTTTTTGGAGAAAGTTTCATTTTGTACCCTGGCTGACTTAGAATTCTTCACACTCACAGTGAATCATATACATCTGCCTCCTGAGTACTAGGATTAAGGCTGTGTGCTACCATGCCTGGCCTAGTGGAATTAGCCTTAAACAGAGAGAAGGAAATAAGTGATTGTTTCCCAAGTTACCTATATTATATAGTAGGTACATATTGTATATGTAATATAGGTAACTTGGAAAACAGCATGGTGGGGAAGATAGCAGTCTGGAGTATTTCTCTGAGCATTTTTTTTCTGTTTTCATAGAAATTTTATTAAGGGTTTTTCTTAGGTTTGTATTATATTGTTAATTGCTTACAAAGAACTATATTTCACTGAACTAAGTGCAGCTTGAATGATAAGGATAAATTTTTCTGGGAATCCCGTGGTTGTTGTTGCTTTTTGTTGTTGTTGTTTGTATTTTTACTTATTTTATTTTTGTACGTATACATTTATATTATTACACATATATACAGTAGATTACCTCTGTCAAGAAGAACCATGACACAATCAGGAATTATCTAAATGTTACCTTCTTAGTGTTTTGGCTATTTGTATTTGACAGCCTTGAAGAAGACATCTTTCCTATCTTGGGGCACCTAAGTTTCTGAATGTAAATCAATCTCCATCACATTTTGTCATTATCAACTTAGAACACCTATCTAGATCTAAAAACATCTTAACCCCTAAACAATTAAGCTTCATTTTAAAACTAAACTACCTGGTCTTCAACTCCCTCAGAGACTTGAGAAGGAGTAAATTTACTTATGACTATGACGGGAGTGCAGGCTAGTAGCTTTCCAAATGAAAAGATGACAGAGATAGTTTCTATCTGAATAGTCACCCAAAACTCTATAACGTTGGAGCATCTTCTTCAGCCTTCTGACCCAATATATCTGACAGACATATTTGTGACGCAGGAGCTATTGAGGACTTGTTTACCCTGTCTAGGCAGAGTTTGGCCGTCGACTCTGCCTGCATCCAAGCTTGCCCTTTTTTAAGGCAGAATTCTGTCTGTGGTAGAAATGAGGACCTTTTGCCAGGTGGTTTGTTTGCCACATTTGAAGCCATCTCCATAAGGATCTCTGAGCATTTTTATTATACTTTCGCTCTATAGTGAGATAAAGGTAAAATAGTAATGTGAGTGAGATTTGCTTCTAGTGCTTCAGAAAGGGCATTTGAAAGAAGTAGTGATGGCTAGTGTATCATGAAATAGAAACTTGGTTAAAGAAGGAAGTAAAACTAAGAGTGGTTTTACAGGTTGACAAGAAAGATGGCTAAAAACTGGTTTACCAACAATCAAGACATGACTTAACATTTAGAAGGAGGGTACAGTGACAAAGTGGGGGACATTTTGAGTATGATCATGGTTATGAATCTCTTACCTGATATGAAGATTAACATTGGGATTAAAATGTCTAGGAACTGAAAAATTATAGTGGTATCACACATTCACATTATTCAGGATATTGACATGTCTTGAAAGAGAAGACCCGTAGTCAGATACTAGAGTGTTGAATGAATGTGCCTTAATATTCAGATAGACTCTAAAGCACAGGTATGAAATAATATTACCTGGTACCCTGAAACTTCAATGATATTTATTCAAAATAGTAAGATGTAGCCAGGTGATGATGGCACAGGCCTTTAATCTCAGCACTCAGGAGGCAGAGGCAGGCGGATCGCTGTGAGTTCAAGGCCAGCCTGGTCTACGAGTAAGTTCTGGGACAGCTAGAGCTCTTAAACAGAGAAACTCTGTCTCAAAAAACCAAAACAAACATAAAAACCCAACCAAACAAAATAGTAAGATGGGTAATTAACCAGAAAATATTGAGAATGACAGTCATGGTCAGAGTTACAAAGTCTGGGAATCTGAATACATTCTTGTGTAAAATTGCTTTACCTCTTAAGCATTCGGAGGCTGGCTGGTGATTAGAGTTGCTACCCAAAGGCTGTTGACAGACTCAGTGAGTAAAAGTACTTGCCACCCAAGCATAGTAATCAGAGTTTCATCCTCAGAATCCATATAAAGGTGGAAGGAGAGAAATGATGCACAAAATTGCCTTCTCTCTCTCTCTCTCTCTCTCTCTCTCTCTCTCTCTCTCTCTCTCTCACACACACACACACACACACACACACACGCGATAATTTTTTTTAAATGACTTCGAAACTTAAATGAATTACTTTATGTGAATCCTAGAAATACACTGTTGAAAAACGCCTGGCTGTGGTTGCCATTTTTTGTCTTCTGGGCCAAAGTCTTCTGTAGGCCTGGTAACCTCCAACTCACTGTGTATGTGAAGATGAAGTTGAACATCTGATGCTGTGCCTTTCCCTCCCAGGTGCTGTGATTACAGCCATAGTACCACTCTGCCTGGCTTATGAGTTCATTTAGTGCTAGTGAGTGAACTAAAGTACACCTCTTAACCTTTCTAATGATACCACGAAGATATATGAGCCATTTGAACCATATTGCATATTTGTTTGAGCAAAAATAGCTTGTTAAATACTAAGCAACTCACCAAAGTAGTTAGATTTAAAATCTTGAATTTAATCACGAAAACAAAAACATTTATAATCCCAAATTTAGAAAATTAAAGCACATTAGAGAGCCAGCATGAGCTATATCATGAGACCCTGTTTTAAATACTAGTTCACTGGGCTGGAGAGTTGGCAGTAGTTAAGGGTACTGCCTGTTCTTCTGGAGGGCCTGAATTCAATTTCCAGCAACCACAGGATGGCTCACAACCATCTATAGTGGCATCTGATGCCCTCTTCTGGCCTGCAGGTGTAGATGCAGATAGAGCATTTATATACATAAAATACATAAATAAGTCTTTACAAATAAAGGAAGAGCTAAAAACCAAGCAAAACAAAATAATTAGCACACAGTGGTCTGGGGATGGGAGCTCATTGCAGAGTGCTTTTCTAGTGGGCGAGAATCCCAGGTGATCCTCAGCTACATAGGAACTTGGATGTCCTGGCTTTAAAACAAAACACATAACAAGAAATAAAACTAACCAAACAAAATGTCATTCCTATCGTTCCATTTGTTTGATGGCGTTTTTAATCTGGACGTGCAATTTACAAAGAAAAGAAACCCAAAGTTGTGATATAAATCATATTTGGCACACATAATCTCATTGGCCATATTTGGATGTTTTAGAAACTTGAAGTTTTTGTGTGTTTACGTGTGCCCATGTGGAAGCATATTTGCCTTCACTCTCCTACTCTAATCTCTTCTGAGTTAGAGTCATCATTTTAAAAAATATTTTGGATTGTATAATGTTCATAGTAGTTGAATGAATTCTAAGCCTTTCCAGAAAACATGTAGAGAAGTCTTTAATGTTTTAACACTATATCTGATTAGATAAAGAATGATTGAGTTTACATTAAATGTAAATTTTCTTCACATTTTGGTGTGGAAAATGTATTTTATTTAGTTAGCATAATCTATATTGTATGTAATGCTTAATACAAAAATATAATTTCCACTAAAGTAATTCATTTTACTTTATAACAAAATACCTCACCCTGCTGTTGAACTCTTTTATCCCTCCACTAATGTTGAACTATTAATGTTAAATAGACTTCTAAAGTTGTAAGATGTACTGTCTTAAAATTTTTAGGGTCCTTCACAAAAACCTATGTATTTGCAGTATTTAAATGGCAACGCCATGAATCCTCCTAATAACAAACTGAATCAGCTTTTGGGAAATAAAAGTTGTGGTTGTGGTAAAGAAATCTTACACCCGGCCCCCCTTCCTTTTCCTCTTCCGGGGACAGTGCTTAGAGGTGCTCAAAACAGTCCAACGTTTGACATACCATTGTAGGCTCTCCTACAATACAGCCTCTAACAAAACTAGGCTGTCTCGAACCCCTGGCAACAGGATTGTTTACCTGTACACCAAGAAGGTTGGGAAAGCACCTAAATCCACATGCGGTGTATGTCCAGGCAAACTGCGTGGGGTTCGTGCTCTGAGGCCTAAAGTCCTGATGAGGCTGTCCAAGACAAAGAAGCAGGTTAGCAGGGCCTACAGTGGCTCCATGTGCGCCAAATGTGTCCGTGACAGGATCAAGTGGGCTTTCCTTATTGAGCAGAAAATCATTGTGAAAGTGTTGAAGGCACAAGCACATAGTCAGAAAACAAAATAAATATGTAGCTTTTTTAAGAAAGAAAGAAAGAAAGAAAGAAAGAAAGAAAGAAAGAAAGAAAGAAAGAAAAAAGAAATCTTAAATCCAAACCCTGTTTCTTACTTGGAGTTTGTTGCTATTCTTCTGGACCAGTTTTAACTGCCATAAACTTGTCTTTATAGAGAAGATTATGAGTAATAGTTTTTTGTGGTTATTGTAAAATACAGTAGCTTTTCTTTTACTTTCCTCTAGTGATGTTCATATCAGATAATGAAAGTTTTAATCCTGCATTGTGGGAAGAACAGAGGAAACAGCGGGCTCAAGTGGCATTTGAATGTGATGAAGACAAAGATGAAAGAGAGGCACCCCCCAGGGTGAGTCTGTTAGCTTTTATTTCATGTCCGATGACTAAAGTTGGTATTAAATACCTATATTATGCTATTTGTGGTTACAAAGAAGAGTTGAATTCATTGCTTACCACAAAGCACTTACTAATCCAAATGCTTTCACCTATGAAGAAATTGGAGAGACATATACAACTGCCAATAAAAGGTAGATTTCAGGGAGAGATAGAACTCGCTGGTGGAGCTCTTGTCTGTCATTTATAAAGGCCCAAAGTTTGATCGCTGAGTTTGGGAGGAAAAAAGGGAAAAGTAAACAAAACAGCTGAATTTGAAGTAATATAAACTTAAGATTAAAACAGAATTGTTAAAAACCTATCACCTGTCTTCACAGTTCAGATAGATTGAACATTAAACTCTGAGGTTGTTATTAGAAATACTAATACTTCATATTTCTCTTATTTCTCTAGGAGGGAAACTTAAAGAGATATCCAACACCATACCCAGATGAGCTTAAGAATATGGTCAAGACTGTCCAGACCATTGTACATAGATTAAAAGACGAAGAGACTAATGAGGAGTCTGGGAGAGACTTGAAACAACATGAAGATCAGCAAGTTGTAAATAAGGACATGGGTGTGAAGGTTAGAAAACTCAGCTCTAAGGAAGATCTAAAGTGTTCGAGACAATTGAGATGGTGATCTTAGTTACATATTGCGTTATTGTAGTTTTGTTCTCAGATGCCTAAATTGTGAACTTTTTGAATTCCGCATTGTTCATCTTCCAGTTCGCTGTCTATAGAATGTCCAGTTTCTCAGCATAGTTCAAAATAGCTGTTAAAAAAAATCATTGCCTGCCAGGCTCTGGTGGTGCACACCTCTAATCACAGCACTCAGGAGGCAGAGGCAGGCAGATCTCCGAGTTCCAGGACAGCCGAGGCTACACAGAGAAACTTGTCTTGAAAAACAATAAATAATGAATAAATAAATAAGTAAATAAATGTATATTCTGAACAAATAATGAGATAAGATTGTCAGAGTTATTCTGATATATTGTCAGAAAAATATTCTTTCCCACCTATTTCGATGATACTGGTCCAGTTTATTCTAATTTTCAATTAGTTACTAGTATAGACATTTGACACTTCCCTAGAATGTTTTAGAAACATTCACAAATTTCTTTTTTGTTGTTGTTTTGTTGTTGAGTTTCTCTGTGTAGCCTTGGCTGTCCTGGACTCACTTTGTAGACCAGGCTGGCCTGGAACTCACAGAAATCTGCCTGCCTCTGCCTCCCAGAGTGCTGATATTATAGGCGTGTGTCACTGCACCCTGCTCACAAATTTCTTAAGCTGTATATTTCCTTAATGAAATTTTCTCAGTGCTACCCACCCCCAAACAAAAGTTTTGTCGTGCCATTTAGAGTCACTGTACATTCCATAGCAGGCAGAAATAATTCATTATCCTTTGTGAGTATGCTGACCTAATTGACTCATTTGATAACAGTCTTCCAGAGGAAAAGTAACTTTTGCTAAATTATGTACTTTAATGTAATCGTGGCTCTCCTCAGGCCATCTGCCCTCCAAATGGGCTCTTTATCTGTGAGTCTATTTAGGTGTTCATAGTTTAAAACCAATTTAGAATTAGAAGTTGTTGTATTACTTACATTTTAGATAATTTTTAATACAAAAATAGACATAAAACTTATATAACAGATCTTTATCTTTTATGTAGGTTTCAGAAAGTACTACAGCAAAAAGCAAACTTGATGAAAGAGAAAAGTATATGAATTCTGTACAGAAAACTAGTGAGTCTGAAGCTGAGACCAATCCTGGAAATTTACCAGGGACTGCAAATTTGAAAGTGTCTGGGAATCTGAAGCATATTGTTAGCCATGATGATGTTTTTGAGGTATGACTTCATTCTGATGTAATCGTGAGAGTTTTCAGTTTCTAGTATTTCATTGCTGTTCACAAAGAAGGCTGGCTGGGTGGTGGTAGTGCGTGCCTTTAATCCCAGCACTTGGAAGGCAGAGTCAGGTGGATCTCTTTGAGTTCCAGGCCAGCCTAGTCTACAAAGTGAGTCTAGGACAACCAGGGACAGAGAAACTTTGTCTCAAAAAACCAACCAAACAAACAAAAAATAATAAAAGGCTGATAGTATGAGTGCAAAAAATACTAATACCTCCTAAAATATCAATACTAAAACTGCTAAAATATCATTCATCACTTTAAACGTAAAATTTTGTATTCTTTTTGAGTAAATGACTTGTAGGTAAATTATCATGGTTGTATAAAATAAATAATTACATTTGCTTTTTATTTTTTGCAGCAATGGGGATCAAACTCAGTTCAGTGCCCATAATAGGGTCATGTTTGTCTCTTATCTATATCCCCAGACCTTGCTTTTTTCTTTAACATCAAAATGAAAAATGGAAGATGTAGATCAGTGGTAGAGTGCTGTCCTACCTTGTATAAGGCCCTGGATTCCATTCCTATCACTGCAAAAAAACCAAAAACAACACAATGTCTATGATGGGTATATTCAATCATTTAACTTATGTAAGCATTCATCCTTGAATGTATTTCCTTTGTTCAGGGTCTGAGAACCTAGATATAATTTCTCCTATTGAATAAGTAAAAGCTGTAGTTTTTGTTTGTTTTTAAAAGCAGGGAGGCTTTTTATTGACGTAGTTCAAACTCTACAGATTATTGATTGAAAGTATATAATTCATGCTTTAAACAGTTTACAAAGTTGTAAAGTTATCACCACTATAGTTACTTGCAGGATATTTTTCTAACCACAGAAAGAAAAAGAAATCTCATACTTTCTGTCCCTCTTCAGGTTTGCATCCCCCTAAACTCTAAGCAACTAATACCTATTTTGCCTGTATAGATTTGCCTATTGTTGGTATTTTTTTATTAATGAAACATACACTTACACACACACACACACATACACACACACACACACACACACATGCACACTCACATATATATGCAAGTGCCTTTACCATCTTACTGGTCTGGTAAGTAGTCTTTTATAGCTTCTTTCACTTAGCATTTTCTCTTGAAGTTCATTATATGGTATCTCTCAGTGCTGCATCTTATTTCTTTGGTAGCTGAATAGCATTCTATTCTCAGGTGTAAGTGAGATAACTAAACAGAGACAGGACTCCAAGCTTTTTGAGACTAGAGATCAGTTTATAGCCCAGATGGCTGGCAGATGACTGTGCAGCCCCAGCTGGTGTAACTCAGGGTATTCCTCCTGTCTTAGCATCTTGCATGCTGTGTCTGTAAGTGGGGGAGCTACAGTGCCTAGCTGGGACTCCATGGGAGCTCTGGTTCTGCCTCAGCTCCAGTTGTAGAGGCTCTAGCACCCTCTTCTAACTTCCATGGGTATTTTACACGCATGGCTCATAGACATTGATGCAGACAAAATAGTCATACATAAAATAAAACTAAATAAATCTTTAAATATATGAGTAGAGATTACAAACTATTACTTGAAAACAGACAATAGACAGTATTTTTATGTATCAAGAACCAGAGCTACCATGTAGGTGCTAGAAAACCAGCCTATGTGCTCTGCAAGAGCAACGCGTGCTCTCACTGCTGAGCCGTCTCTCCACTGCTCATATCTTTATTGTGCCACTTACACACACATCAAAGTCTCTCATACTGTTTGTTTGCTTCTTTCTCAGGGTAGCAATCCTTGTAAAACATTTGCTTTAGTTTCATCTTAGTATCTAGGAATGATATAGCTGGCAAGAAATACATGATATTAAAATTTCTATTAATAGTGATTGACTAACAAGACATGTTCTTTGTTGACACAACTCAGCAGGAGGTAATCTGGAACAACTGTGGCATATTAGAGGAAATAAACAGGGAAAAATAACAATTTTGTTTTCAAAGTAGGTGAAGTTTTTTATTGTTCATATTGATAGCAGTCCATCTTAGAAGATCCCTTAGAACCCAGATACACTCAAGAGATTAAACAACTAGGGAGAGACTCTGTTGAGGGACTTTGTAAGGTGAAGTTCTCAAATACAGGATTGTACTGTGGTCAGTTTTGTTTGCCTGTAGTCTTACAAAGCTCTAACACATAATAACTGTTAATATACTTATTCAGGCTTAACTCAAAGTATGATACAGTAAATATTTCAATATGTTACTAGTAACTGCTGCAGTTTTATTGCTGCACTTGAAGAAGTTAAATCACACAGTTTTGTCAACTGTTACCGTTGAAATGGACTTTTATGCATGTTCTTAACAGTCTACTTTGTTTTTCCTGTGTTTCTATAGTCAAAAAGTCTAAAATTTAATTTCTGTATTTCCCCCCTTTTTCTTTAAACTAGGAATCTGAAGAACTTTCTTCTGATGAAGAAATGAAAATGGCAGAGATGCGACCCCCATTAATTGAAACCTCGATTAATCAACCCAAAGTTGTAGCTCTCAGTAATAACAAAAAAGGTTAGATGTTAAACAGAAAAGCACTAAGACTAGAAATGGCCTAAATAAGATGTAGTAACTTTGTGGGGGGTAAATTTTACTGAGTGTCACATTATTCAAACATTTTGAAAACAAATCTTGAAACTGCCTTTCCAAAATGTTCTCCTTACTCCTTTTTTAAAGAAAGTCCTCCCTACCCTTATGCAGATTTTGTTTGTAAGGGCATGGCATTAAAGGGATAAATTATAGATTATAATTCCAATTCTATTGATTATTTTCTAGATACGTTATCCTTGTGTGCTTAATTTTATCCATAGATGCATGGCAATTTTGAATTGCAATGAGGCTTATGAAGGATTTTGTATATAATATATAGCATAGTACCTGATATATGCTAACCACATTATTATTTTATTCTTATCTATTCCAGCATGGTAGGTATTAAACCTTCTTCCCCTTCTTATGTCAACTATTTTCCATGTAACAAAATACTAGATTCTTAGGAATAAAGTAAGTTGTCTCATCACACACCTCTTACAACTAGTTCCTAATTAGCTTTGCGTTATCTCTACCAAATGTTTATCCAACCGTTGCCATCGTAGAAGTAATGACACCGGCCAGGGTGGCACCTGCTTAGGTGGGTTTGTAATGATGCTTGGAAACTATTGAATACTTCACTAGTTGCTTAGGTAGTAAGCAGTTATTGTTTAGAAGCTAAACAGTTGGTTGTCATACTAGCCCCATAACAAGAACTTCAAAGGCAGTCTAATGGTATTTTTATAAATTAAGACATAAGACTTAAGTACCTTGAGGTTGGAATTACTAAACCATTTGAGCCCTACTTCTGAGAACAACTATCATGTCTAAATCATAGGCTGCTCTGTGGGTATGTCTGGGTGCACTAGCTCCTTGATTTGGCTAGAATGGATTTTTTTTTTTAAAGAGTTTTTTGGGTAACTATTTTCAAAACTGCTTTTAAACTTCTGCATTAGTGGAATTAAATACTGCTTCCTTTTCTTAGGTAAACAACCACCTCACATATTGAAATTGCCACTTTATAAGCAATTCTTGGAGGTTGGAGAGATACCATGTTTGGTTCTCAGCACTCATTAGGTGACTCACTGTATAACTTCAGCTCCAGGGATATCATAACTCTGGCCTCTGTGGGCACCCTTACTCAAATGCATATATACAGACATACATATAAAAATAAATCTCTAAACAGTCATATGAAATAAGGGAGTTGACCTTTTAAGATCACTTGATTTTGTGTATGTGTTGATTGTGTTGCTTAATTTTATTGTCAGAATAGATTAAAAAAAATTCCATGTGTGTAGGAAGTATTTTTTTTCCCAGATAAAATGTAAGAGGTTGTGAATGATTAAGTATTTTTTTTATCATGAGTTCTTAAAATTGAAAGGAGAATTCATTCACCAAAATGAATTGGTAGCCTTTGAAAAATGTGCAATAAGCCAAGTCAAATCTTGGGTATCTTTTACTTTGATTACATTAAAAAGTGGCATCACCACTTTAAAAGTATTAAATTCTTATATATACGTAGAATTTAATTTTCAGAGATGCCTCTGATTATATTACCTACTTAATTATTCACCTCATGTATTGAATCAAAGCTTTCTATAAATTCTTAGTGAATTTATCATTACTCTTAAATACTTTGTTCTTGTTTCAGATGATGCAAAGGATACAGATTCTTTATCAGATGAAGTCACACACAATAGCAATCAGAATAACAGCAACTGTTCTTCTCCATCTCGGATGTCTGATTCAGTGTCTCTTAATACTGACAGTAGTCAAGATGCCTCACTTTGTTCTCCAGTGAAACAAACTCCTATTGATAGTAACTCCAAAGTCAGGTTTGTGAAATTTTTAGCAAGATTATTTGCTTATACAATAAATAGAAATAATAATACAAGTAATAATTATAGGACTAAACATAACGGTTTTACAAATATTAAACAAGTGGCTTAGGCAATATATTTCTTTCATTTTAAAGCTATAGTGATTATACAGTTTTATTTTAAAATAGCTTTTTTTAGTTGAGAAGAAAACAACAAAATACAATAGATTCTTCATCTTTAGGTAAAATTAACACATAAAAATATTTCTAGGTGTTAGAACATAAAAACAGTCGATTTGAGGAAGTTGAGATGGAAAGAGTTATTTTTATCCATAGAAATCATGTAACTACTTCTTGTTGCTGTGATAAAACACCATGACCAGAAGCTACTTATGGGAGAGTAGTTTGTGTTGGCTTACAGTTCTAGAGGGACAGTGTGTAATGGTACTAGAGGCATGCCTTCAGGGAGCTGGAGTAGGAAGTTGAGAGATCACAGCTCCAACCAAATGCAGAGAGCAGGGAAGGCAAATGAAAGTGGAGGCTGCAGGTTTTCTTTTTTATTATTATTATCAATTTATTCTTATTACATCTCAATTGTTATCCCCTCCCTTGTATCCTCCCATTCCTCCCTCCCTCCCATTTTCCCCTTATTCCCCTCCCCTATGACTGTTCCTGAGAGGGATTACCTCCCCCTGTATATGCTCATAGGGTATCAAGTCTCTTCTCAGTAGCCTGCTGTCCTTCCTCTGAGTGCCGCCAGGCCTCCGCACCCAGGGGACGTGGTCCAATAGGGGCAGGTTTTCAGGCCCACTCCTGGCTATGTACCTGTTCCAGCAGTACTGCATTCCCTGTCCCCGGAGGCTCATGGTCATATCATAGTGAAATGTTCTTTTAAATCAATGTTAAAAGGATCCATGGTTTTTAACAATCTCAATACTGTTAAAAAGTCTGAAACCTGAGACTCAAAACTTCTTAATTGTGACCTCCAACCTGTAAAATATATGTATTTCCAACATACTATGGCATGGAATATACATTACCATCCTAAAATGAGGAATGAGGACATGTGAGGGAATACTGAATCAAAGCAAAACCAAAACCCAGGAAGAGCTAACTCCATGTCCAGTGTCAAATGCTCTGTCCAACTAGCTTTGTGGCCTGTGCATACATCTCTCGTGGGCTGGTTCCACTCTCTGTAATCAGATCTTAGCAGATGTCTCATGGCTCTGGTGTTTCCTAACAGTTGGGTGTTTCTGCTGCATCCCAGACTTTGCTTTCAGTATTTCATGCAGTGGCCATTCACAGCAACTCCAGCCCTGCCAGACTTCACCTGTCCTCAGGGGCTCTCTGAAACCATATGGCCACCCCACTCTTAACATCTTCTGTGCCATGGATGCTACTAGCAAGTTAAACTGACAGCTTGGGATGGACACTTGATACCTCATCCAGTATTACTAGTTATTTTTCTATGCTTAAGCAGTTGCTTTCTAAGAGCAGAGGGCCTGTTAAGGTTTGATTAGTTGGAAGCTTAGGTGAGTGGGGTCTTGCCCTGAGGGCGCCCTTCTCATTGCTCTAGTCAGAGCAAGGCACTGTCCCTAATGGTGGTACATTCCATTTCCCAGCACTAGTATTGGCTATAATATTGTTTTCTACTGTTCCTATTCTCTCCAAATGGTACAACTCATTGTTTCTTTTTAGTCTACTTTCTGTTTTTCAGTGTAGACCAGTATAAAGAGTAACCAGTAGTAACTATGCCAGAGACTCAACATTATACTGTCTTGAAATTTCATGCACAAAAGAAATTAGTTCAATACCTTGTTTTGTTTTGTTCTGTTCTGTTGTTTTTAGACATTCTCACTACGTACCCTGGCTGCCTACACCTTGAACTCACAGGGATCTTCCTGCTTCAGCCTCCCAAGTACTGAGATAAAAGATGTGCATAACCACAGCTGGATACTAGTTAGTTTAGCATCGGGCAAGTTCTTAGGACAGCGAAAGCAGCCAAAGTCTTTGCCAGCATATCGGTGAATGACCTGTAGCATAGTTGCTAAGGCAGTTTGTGCCTCCCTCTGAAACCTCTTCAGCAGGACTTCTCCCATCCTCCTTGCTCTCAGCACCGCTGTCTTCCATGTTTCACTAGCATGGCCTGGAAGCTCTGCTTACATTTTTAATGCAACCCTTCAAAAGTCTTCCACATTCCTCCAAAAATTAGCTTTGTCGGATTCTTCACAGCAACAGCCTCACTCTCTGGTGCCAGTTTCTGTGTTAGCTTTTGTTGTTGTGATAAAATACCATGGCCAAATGCGGCCTTCAGGAGGGGGGGAAGGAGTTTATTCTTGTTTATGGTTCCAAAGGAAGAGTTTTTAACGGTGAGAAAGTCACGCCTGCAGGCAGCTGAAAGATCACATTTCCAACAACAGCTGGAAAGCAGAGAACAAATTGGAAATGAGGCAAGGCTATAAACTCTTAAAGCTGGCCCTTAGTAATGTGCTTTCTCCAGCAAGGTCCCATGCCCTAAAAGTTCCTCCAAATACAATCATTGACTAGAGACCGAGTGTTCCCATACGTGAGCCTATGTGGGGCATTTCTCATTCAGACCATCATAGAAATGCTGGATTTTTCTTGCTAATTAAAAGGGTTCATTCAGATGCTCTTATTTGCTGCTGTATATTTGGCCTCAACTTAATTTTGTAGGGAAAAAAATCTTTTGAGAGAAAACAATGTGTAAACTTCTTTTGTCCTGGGTTTAGTTGAAGTTTAAAAATCATTTTATCATTTTAAGCTTTCAAGAAACTCGGTTACCAGAGTAAGGTCAAAACAAAACAGTGTCATTCAACTGTGGATTCAGTCTGTTAGCTGGAAGTCGGCTTGAGGGAAAGATGTAGGCTGCTACTGAACCACATGCTGGTTTTACAGGTATTTTAAACCCTGACTAGAGTTAAATAAGTAAAAGCTGTTACTTGTCTTACTGTAAAAACAACAACAAGGGGGCTGGAGAGATGGCTTAATGGTTAAGAGCACCGTCTGCTCTTCCAGAGGTCCTGAGTTCAATTCCCAGCAACCACATGGTGGCTCATAGCCATCTATCATAAGATCTGGTTCCCTCTTCTGGTATGCAGGTGTACATGGAGGCAGAACACTGCATATGTAATAAATAAATAAATCTTAAAAAAACAAACTAATTTTCTGTGTGAATATGAATTTAGATATTATATTATCTGCTCTCTTTATTTATGCTATAGGCTTAGTAAAATACTGGTTTTATGATCCCTTATGTATTAAAGAAAATGCTTAATTTGTTGGATTATGAAACTTTGCTAATGTTATTATTGGAAAGTAGTAGGGTATAAATCATTCTTTTATATACCAAAGTAAGAGTATTAGACAAGGAGCATAGCAGTACCTTTTATATGCTGCTTTATTAATGAACTGGAACTTTGTAGTGTCAAGGTCTATATACATTTGTTCTGTACCACCAAGTAGAAATAAAGTGTTTTCTATAGGTTTATAATGACAAATTTATGAAATATTTGCCAAATTATACCACAGAGTAATGTTCAAATATAGTTTCTCTTTTGACCTCTTTACGAACTTAGCTGTTGATGTAGTTTTGTTTTAGTTTAACTTAATTATTTATATATTTGGATTTAATAACCATTTGTTATGAATGGTAGCCTGTGATGAGCACAGCTAATGTAAAGCTTCAGAATCACTTGTAAATGGTCCTAGGCCATTTCCTTAATTACTCATGTTACTGTCTGACTCTGTGTCTTTTCCACCTTTATTTATGAAACTAAAACATTTCATATTTTAGCACATTTGTGAAAAGACACAAAACATACACCATTCTGCTCTTGTTCTTAGCTCAGTCCTAGTAACCTATTTTGTAGCACGTTATATTGAATATGTTGATGAAAACTGATCTTGATAGTATTGATGCCTTTGAGCTGTTTTGCATGTTTCCCTAAAATAAATCTCTTTCTACTTGATGGAGATTTTAAATTAAACTTTAACTGATATAGGGCTGGAGAGATGGCTCAGTGGTTAAGAGCACTGATTTGCTCTTCTGAAGGTCCTGAGTTCAATTCCCAGCAACCACATGGTGGCTCACAATCATCTATAATGTGCTCTGATGCCCTCTTCTGGCCTGCATGGGTACAAGCAGGCAGAGCACTACATTCACAATAAATAAATAAATAAATAAATAAATAAATAAATAAATAAATAAATCTTTTTTAAAAACTTTAACTGATATAAAAGCACAAAATTTTACATATCAACTAGGGTATAGTGATGTCTTGAACTTGTGTATTATTCTAAAGCTCTTCATCAGGAGCTCCATCAATTGTTTTAATTTGTATTAGCTACATATCAAACAGTTGCTAATGATCTTCTGTTAGCAGGAAAATGTGTCTTTTTAACTTTCTCATAAAATTCTCTATTATTTTAGGCAAGAAGATGAAAATTTTAACAGCCTTTTACAAAATGGAGTTATTTTAAACAATTCACCAGAGGAAAAATTCAAAGTTAATGATAAAAAGGATTTTAAGTTATCTGCATACGATTTGAATATTGAAGATCATTTAGTTCTGATAGAAAAAGAAGTTGACTCAAAAGCCACATCTGATGAGTCTCACCAATTAGACCGTATCAACATGAATCTGAATAAACTTGTAACCAATAATACCTTTCAACCAGAAATCATGGAAAGATCAAAGATGCAGGATATAGTGATTGGAACTGGCTTTTTAAATGTTCATCCTAAAAGTGAAGCCGAGCACACAGAAAATGGAAATAGGTATCCAAATTTGGAGTCCGTAAATACGATAAACGGTCTTTCTGAGGAAGTTCCACAGTCTCCTGGTAGGACTGAACCCCAGAACACCAGTTCTGCCACTGACGTGGGTATTTCTAAAAGCACTGAGGATCTCTCCCCTCAGAGAAGTGGTCCAGTTGGATCTGTCATGAAGTCTCATAGTATAACCAACATGGAGACTGGAGGCTTAAAAATCTATGACATTCTTGGTGATGATGGTCCTCAGCCACCAAGTGCAACTGTTAAAATCGCATCTGCTGTGGATGGGAAAAACATAGTGAGGAGCAAGTCTGCCACACTGCTGTATGATCAGCCCCTGCAGGTGTTCACTGCTTCTTCCTCATCTTCGGAGTTACTGTCAGGTACAAAGGCAGTTTTCAAGTTTGATTCAAATCATAACCCAGAAGAGCCAGATATAAGAGCTCCCATGGTAACTGGCCCACAGCCTACACCTCAACTATATGGTCCTCCGCAATATAATGTCCAGTACAGTGGCAGTGCTGCAGTCAAAGATACATTGTGGCACCCTAAACAGAATCCACAAATAGACCCTGTCAGTTTTCCTCCTCAGCGCCTTCCTAGATCAGAGAGTGCAGAAAATCACAGTTACACGAAACATTCTGCCAATATGAATTTCTCTAACCACAACAATGTTAGAGCCAGTACTGCATACCACTTGCATCAGAGACTTGCCCCAGCTAGACATGGAGAAATGTGGGCTCTCTCCCCAAATGATCGGCTGCCTCCAGCAGTGACTAGGACTACAGTTCAGCGACAGAGTAGTGTGTCTTCAGCAGCTTCTTTAAATGTTGGTGATCCTGGTCCCACAAGGCGCACTGAAGGAGACTATTTATCATACAGAGAGTTACAGTCAGTGGGAAGAGCGCCAGTCATGGCAGGATCACAGAGACCTCTTTCTGCACGAGCATACAGCATTGATGGCCCAAATACATCAAGGCCGCAGAGTGCCCGGCCCTCCATTAATGAAATACCAGAGAGAACTATGTCAGTTAGTGATTTCAATTACTCACGGACTAGTCCTTCAAAAAGACCAAATGCAAGGGTTGGTTCTGAGCATTCTTTATTAGATCCTCCAGGAAAAAGCAAAGTTCCTCATGACTGGCGGGAACAAGTACTTCGACACATTGAGGCCAAAAAGCTAGAAAAGGTAATTGAACCTGGTTTGTTTTGTTTTGTTTTTTTACTCTCTTTATCAATCTATTTATTTCCTCCCAGAAATGGTTCATCCTTTGTTTTTTAATCAGTGAAATAAGACACTGAGTTGTTACCTACTTACAGTCTAGGCATTTTTTCCTGTTGCTGAGAACAGAGCTCTATAGTTAAGCTTAAGTCTGGCTGGAGAGATGGCTCAGTAGTTGAGAGCACTGACTGCTTTTCCAGAGGCTCTGAGTTCAATTCCCAGCAACCACATGGTGCCTCACAGCCATCTGTAACGGAATCTGATTCGCTCTTGTGGTGTGCATGAAAACAGAGTGTTCACATACATAAAATAAATAAACTTAAGTCAAGACAGGTGAGATTGTTGTGCAGGTTGCTTGCTTATTCCTCTATGTCTCTGATGGTCATGCTGTATCTCTTCTAGCCAGGACACGCATACCAGGCACAGCACATACACACAACTTTGTTCAGTGTTTTCTGAACTAATCACTACCAATGATGAATATGTAAGTGTCATAAGAAAATACCAGTTTAGACTATAATTACTGAAATAACAGAAAATGTATTTCCAAGTGTAAATATTTCATCAAAAAACTTTTTTTCTCCAGTCTATATTAAATGAACTAACATCGTCACTGACACATGATTCTGGTGTGACATTTTTATTCTTGACTTTGCTGGATTGCGTTTCTGGTGTACTTGAACAACTTGGTAGAGTATATTTGTGGCTATAGTGCAACTTCGTAAAATAACTAATGCTTCACTTAATAACCTTATTTGTAAATCTGTGTCTTTTGAAAGTAATTAAAAACCAAAATCCTATAAAATTTATGTTTTGTTAGTACATGGCCATGTGGCCCAAATGTATAGACAATACTCTTTAAGCCAGGCATGATACTACGCCTGTAATTGAAGCACTTGGAAGGCTGCAGGAGGATCACCAGTTTGAAGTCAGACTGGGTTAGGTAGTGAGACCTTATTTCCCTACCCACCCACCCTCTCAAAGATGTATTTATTAGTATGTATGTATGTATGTATATATGTATGTATGTATATATATGCATATATATGGATTTTATTTTAAATTACCATTTTCTTTGCTTATCAAATATATATTAACTACAGCTGAACATACCTAGTCTATTGTTTTTAAATTCCTTAAAGTTTTTGAAAAAAATGCCTGAAATATGATTACTACCTTCTATCCAGTTGTATTAAATCTCAGTCTATAATTGTTAGTTTTTAGGTAATATCTGTCAGCTGTAGCGACTTCACCATCGTTTCTGTTTTCTGTAACTCTATAGCACGCAGATGAAGCTGTTCAAATTTATGTTCATTTTATTGCCAATTTTAAATTTTCTTATGGTGAAATGAAGAGCATGGCTCTAATTTATAACAAACTTCTGATGTACATGTAGAAATGAATTTTAGAAGGAAAAATGTTTTGTCAAAGAGGAGACTGTTTCAGAGACATAGGTAACAGTGAATGAAATGTTTTATCAGTAGGATTGAGATATAGGGATGAATTCAAGAAACGTTTGGAGTAGACATTCTTAAGAGTTTGTTTCTGGTTGACTTTTCCTATAATCAGTATGGATAAGTGTCAAAACCTGTGAGTTGGTGCTTTGCCTAAGTGGCTGTTGGGAATTTCATTATTACCAGATATAAAGTAGGAGGGCTCTGATATGGAGCAAAGTTTTTATTTGGAATAGTTTACATTGTAAATGGCTTATTCTCTCTCTATTCTGTTTGATAGAGGTGTGTCTGGACTTCAGTAAATACGAAGCAATTAATACCTAGCTCATTGTTGAATGTGCCTTTTAGCCTCTTTTTCTCCTCCTCCTCCTCCTTCTCCTCCTCCTCCTCCTCTTCTTCCTCCTCTTCTTCCTCTTGCTCTTCCTTCTCCTCCTCCTCCTCGTCTTCAGACAGGGTTTCTGGACTTGCAAACACATACTTCAATTTTTTGTATGTTCTAAAAATATTGCCTAATGTTCTGAAAGTTACTTTTTTTATTTCTAAGAAATACCTTATGCTGTAGTCTGGCAGGGTTTTATTTTGTTTTGTTTTCGAGGTAAACCCTGTTTACAGGGTTCTCTGTATAGCCTTGGCTGTACTGGACTCGTTTTGTAGACCTGGCTAGCCTTGAACTCAAGAAAATCTGCCTGCCTGTTTGTGTACGCCCACCATGTCCGGCTTAGTCTGTCAGTTTTTTATTCAAGGTGGCAGAAGAGGCATTTTAAATTTTCCTCAAGAGAAAATGCTTCCCTTATCTTTTGAGGTATTAGGGTTTTTTGTTTTTGCTTTGCACAGTAGATAATAGTTTATTGAAGCATATGGGTTTATGACCTTTTAGTTATAAACCTCTCCTTTATCCATAAAAAACTGTACTAGGAATCCAAATACATAAAACAGATTTTGCTTTGAAGATTTCTTTACTGACTTAATTAAACTAACAAGGAAAATTAGAAAAAGAATTAAACACAGCATTGGTGGTGCATGCTTTTAATCCCAGCAATCAGTAAACAGAAGCAGGTGGATGTCTTTGAGTTCAAGACCAGACAAATCTTTTTCTTTCAGAGTTGAATTATCACTAATACCAGTATTTGGTAAATTCCTACCTATGTAAAAAAAATCAGATATTAAGTACTCCAAACAATATTATTAATACAGTGTAATAATTGTCCCTTTTATTTGTTTTTGTTACATAATAGGAATCCTTCTTGGGTTCTCAACGCGGGTCACCACCCCTTGGGGTTTGTGTATCAGATAACCTGCATACCAGATGTTGTTTTTATTATTCATAATAGTAGCAAAATTACAGCTACGAAGTAGCAACAAAAATAAATGGTTGGGGGTCACCACAACATGAGGAACTATATTAAAGTGTCTCAGCATTAGGAAGGTTGAGAGCCACTGATACAGGGTCTCGCTAACCCTGAAGTATGTACTTAGCCCTGTTGTCTTGCTGTTAGATGAGCATCAGCAGTATTGAACAGCAGTGCCTAGGACATTATGCCTAGCATTTAATCAAGTTAACATGTTCAAATCAATATCTTAGAAGCTGCAAAATAACTAATTTTATAGTTTGTTTTTTCTTTTGGAATTTTTGTGTTATTTCTCAGTATTATCAACTTCAGCTCTAGAGAAACTATTTCCTAAGAGTAATGTCAATGATTGTTGTTTCATTTTTCTATTTTAATAACAGTCCATGCCTTAAATACGATTTCCTTAATTTAGCCATCAAGCCTCATAGCTCCTCCTCCAGGGGATCTGATGCCTTCTAGCTTCCATGGCCCCTTGAACATGAGGGCATATGTATATGTATGCACAGACCCATGTATATAAACTTTAAAAAATTTTTTAAGTTGCATCTTAAAATTTAAAGTAGTTTCAAAATGTGGAAAATAAGTTTTTGAAAGAATGAAAGTGACTGATAACCAGATGTTTATCACTAATACATTTTGCTGTAGTATGTATTTTAAATCTTGATAATATCAATAAGAAAATTTCTATAGAATGAAATAGATCCTTTAGAAATTCAGTGACATAGAATTAGTAGTTGCTGGTCAATTCATCTGATAATGAGAAGTTCACTTATATACAACTTTATATAAATATATAAACACTGGAGTTTGTGCTCAGTTTCTATTTTTGACATATATGATATATTAGGCATAAAGGAAATTACAGTATTTAATAAATTCAAACAATTATACATTTGTGCTTCTCTGGTTCTTAAACATCTGATGGTTATGATTATACATGTTCTGCATGTGTATGTGTATGTGTGTTCTTATGTAGCCGTATGTACCAGTTTCTTTCAGGCTCTGAATTCAGTGTTGCATGATACTTGTTCGTGGTGTGGGTGGGGTTACTTGTAAATAAATCTGTGTATATAACATGTCTTGTGGGTTTTGCATGCTACACTAATCTCTGTAAATCTACCCTCTCTTTATTCAGAGTATGCTGTCAAGGTCCTTTAATTCCAATCTTACTGCTGTAAGCAGCTCTCACTATGGCAGCTCTAGGGATCTGCTTGGCAGCCAGGGCAGCCTTGCCCTGAGTGTTGCAGACGGAAGAGGTTCTGGTGGGCACATTTTTCGAGTGAGTACCTACAGTAGGCTAGTACTTTTAGCACATACATGAGAAAATTGAGATCTTAAGTGCTTTAACATTTCTAGGGGGGAATTTCTGTGAGTTAGAAATCTTTGTATTTTCTTAATGGCTTAGTTCTACAACTTCTGTCCCGTTTCTTTGGTCATAAGTTAATGATTTAGCTAGCGGTTATTTATAAGCCCAGTGATAAAAAGCACTATATACACTACAGTTTAATCATATTTCACAGAATATGATTAAATATGAGACTGGAGAGGTTGTAAAAGTATCAGCAGAAAGGAAAAATCAAATATTTAATTGAACACATTTCATCCATGGTCCTAGGTAGTGAAAGATTGACTATCCTAATGACAGTTTAAGGGTCAACTATAAGGACTGCCAAGAGTGACCAACACAAGCCTTCATGGCTCAGCACGGACACACAAAGGTAGCGCAGCCCCAGGATAAATACTCCTTTCTGCCTTGAAGACCTTTCTTCTACGGCCTATTTCATTCCTCCTTGTAACTTGAGGCTTTTTTTGTTTTGTTTTGTTTTGGATTGTTTTGTTTTTGTTTTGTTTGTTTTGTTTTTTGAGTCTTTGCTTGTTCTGAGCTCTTCACTTTTTCATCAGTCCCCCTTCCTTCATCCCTGGCTCTGCTCTGTTACGTTCTAGAACAGGAGGAGTTTCACAGGTTCCATTTGTTGTGGCTGCTCTGAGCTGGTCTTGGCCTGTGCTGGGGCCATCACTTGGTTTCTTTGATATATAGCAACAGCAGTCTTTGGAGCATCTTAGTTTAAAAGAAACGCTGAGCCAGCCTTTCATTTCAGCAGACCATGAGTGGCTTTCATAGTCATCTAGAAAAATTGTTCTTCCTAAAACTTTGTTTTACAATCACATTATGCCCTTATTTTTCTTAAATTTAAAGTCTATATGGCTTGAATTTTAGCTTTTTATTCTTAATATGCTTGCTCTTTTTAAAGACTGCATAAGCATAGTTGTCTATTCATGCTTGAGTTTAAGTTTCACACTTTGAGCTATATTGATAATTATGTATTCTAAAAATATATCACAATAAGAAAAGAAATAATGAAATTCTTACTGTTAGGAGATAAAATTAGATCAAATCACACCAAATAATGCTAAGTCATGCTTTGAACTAGCAACTAACTAAACATGATAGGTCTATTGCAAATACAATTTTTTAAGATTAAATTCCAAATCCTTAAAGTTGTATGGGTTCCATAGTACATTATAGTGGGGTGTATTTTGAATTATTTTTCAATATAAAATTTACGTTTTTTTACTGCTGGATACTTTCTTGAACAATTGAAAATAACGGTAAAACATACTCTTCTTTATTTTTTAAATTAGGTGTGCTTAGAGTTAATTTAATGTGAATATAGATGTTTTAGTCCCATCATATTTATAATAATAAATATTCAGGGAGAATGACATTTAGCCCGATATTTTTTCCCTCCAAGGTTATTAAACTATAATGAGCAAACACTTAGCATATGGAGATATGAATTAACTTTTAAAGCATTTCTCAAAACAGTGTCTTTAAAATATTGAGCTAATGTTAACTATAACATAGTAACAGAACAAGTTTTATACAGTACATTTATTGGGGCTGCACATCATTGTAATTGAGAGGAAGTTTGATGTAGTACCATGAAATCAAAGCAAGAGCAGTTTATTTTTATTGATGAAAACCACTTTCTTTAGTGCTTAACAGTAATATATTAGTTGCTCTTAAAAATTGTAGGAAATTAGCTTTAACCCATGACTATATTGATCAAAGATACTAACTTAGGAGTCTAAATGAAACTAAAAAGAACAGAAAATGGTATGTATCCTAATCTTTATTAGGAATGTCTGTCTATAAAATTTTTACACATTTACAGGAACAAACGTCTTGCTGTGTGCTTTTGACGGAAGCTGAAGGCACTGGTGGCAGTAATGGTTACTGTGTGTAACCTGAGTCTTTCTTGTTCTGCCGCCTAGCAGGGTCTCTCTGTTAGTCTTCTTTCATGTGTCCTCATTGTTCGGTTTCACATCATAAGGTATATGATTTGTTTGTTTTCCTTCCTCATTTGAAGCATCCCCAGACATCCAGTCCAGGAGATTCTTGCCAAGATGATAGATTGATGTCAGGAGAGCAGAACTACTCACCAGGCCCACTTAGTCACAGAGACCCTCCAGACAGCTTGATGAAAGTAGGTGCTCGCGGCAGATACACGGAGCAGTGTCTTTGAGCTTACTGTGCTCTGCAGTGTTTGAATTTGGAATCTCATTGTACTTTGATTAAAAATATCTTATGAGGTCTTTCTTGCTTTTATTATGTAGCATTGGGTTTTTTTAATGATTCATAAATGCAAAATAGTATTTGACTCTGCTGTTTCTCTGTTTATTCCATGGTTTTTCATGATATACTAGAGGATTGGTTCCTATAGTTCCACCTCCTTATTTTAGTGTTCTTGATAATTAACCTATTTGGAGAGTTAGAAGATGACTTAAATTATGCATTCCAGAATCGTTTACTGTTAACTAAACACATTTGAAAATCATTAGATATAATTAGAAATTATCTTGAAAGACCTTTATATATATATAGTAGAAAATATCATCATGTGTAGTTTTTACATGTATAATTTTTAGTATTTTGTAGAAAAAAAACTTAAAGGTAGATTCTTTGTGGCAGCACCAGAGGTAATTGTTATTATCTCTCAGCCATTTTGTCTTCCTTTAACCAATTACATGCCTCTGGTGTGTAACTAGATATAATTATGAGGTCATATTTATTATCTAAAACCCTTAAGTTGCTCTTGGGGGTAGGCTTCCAGCTCATACACGCTTAGTTATTTTATTCCTTTCTCTTTTCATTCAAAGCTATCGTTCAGTTTAGTTTTCTTTTCAACATCTTTATAACTTAGTTCTTAACTTTTTTTTTCAATTCCTTGAAGTACTGGCTAAACATAGTTTAATATATTTCTTATGTTTAATACTGATTTAGCCAAAACCAAACAGTCAGATGTCAGTGGTTCTTAAGAATAGGATCAGTATAGTAGCACATGTCTGTGTCTTAGCACTTGAACCCAAGGCTGGAAGATAAAGAATTTGAGGCCAACGTGGGTTATAAGGTCAGGGAGGGCCAAGCAAGAAAGATGACTCAGTGGATAAAGGCAGTTGTCCTCAAGTCTGACAGTATGAGTTCAGTCTCTGCAACCTACTTGGTAGAAAAAGAGTACAGACTCCTAAAAGTTGTTGTCTGACCATACACATATGTCACAGCATGCATGCACCTACACATGTGCATATACACACAAAGATTATTTAACATCAACAACAGAAAGAGTAGTTCAGGCATCTGGGGTGTGGAGGTGTAACTGTGACAGAGCATTGGCCTAGCATGTGGAAGAAAGTACCTTGGTTTTTGTCAGGAGGAAGATACTGAATTCTGTACATTTTAATAAAGAAGAGGAGGCCCTGTAGAATATTACGTAAATAGTAAAACAGTACTGCAGCCAGTTAGAGCACCTCTGATAGAATAGTAGCTTTAAATCTACAGTTAGCAAGTAACAAATAACTATAATGGGTTTTTTTCAGACATATGAGCACAATATAGTGCCTACCTAATATAAGATTTGTCACAGAATATTATCATCCTTGTGCATTGTCATAAACTATTTATGTATTTTCCTAGACTTAAGAATTAATAGTAATTGCTATAATAGTGGGGGGTGTCTTTTTTTTTTAAAGATTTATTTATTATGTATACAGTGTTCTGCCTGCATTCCAAATCTCTACACTAGAAGAGGGCATCAGATCTCATTATGGATGGTTGTGAGCCATCATGTGGTTGCTGGGACTTGAATTCAGGACTATTGGAAGAACAGACAGTGCTTTTAATCTCTGAGCCATCTCTCCAGCCCTGGAAAAAGTGTCTTTTTAGAGTATAGTTTTCTTCCTAAACACCAAAATTTTTGTACCTTTAGCAAAATACAAGTTCCCAATGTACATTTCTGAAACTTCTGCCAAACTTCTACTTTTGGATAATTTTAAGGGAATTTTAGTTTTCTGCTAATTCCTTGTGGACAGAAATACTTTGCTTTTAACCGACAAGGAAGTTTTAAGTGATTGAGTAACTGAAGCATTTTTTTTTCCTCTTCTGTGTAAAAGTCTTTCCATGTGAACATTTATAATATGAATGTAGGCTTTTACTTTTTAGCTAGATTCTTCATAAAACAGAATAATATTCTCACTACAAATGTAATCCCAAGTCTAAACTTTCAGGGTCAATTTCTTAATACATGGGAGGTATTCAAGCTGGCTTTTTAGCAGCAAACTAATAATCTCAGAAGTTTGGTGGTGGGATTTTTTTCTTTTGTGGAAAAGAAAGTAAAACATCAGTGTTACATCTTGTGTTTTTTAATATTTCATAGAATTAATATTTAGAGAGGTTAAAAATTGCTGATACATGACTATATACATAAAGAATAAATTATATGATTTCTATGTAGATAGCTGAATTGACTTGTTACTTCTGAAAAGGAAAATATAAAAGATAGCAAATAGATTCAAATTGAGAAAAAGTTGTACCCCTGAATTAGTTTTTCTTTCTCCCCACTGAGGAAAAACACATACACACACACACACACACACACACACACACACACACACACACACACA
>OU015758.1:23228209-23271694 GCA_907169655.1 Acomys percivali | reverse complement strand
GCCTAGCATGTGGAAGGTGGCAGTGGCGAGTGCCTTTAGTCCCCTCACTTGGGAGGCAGAGGCAGGCAGATGATCTCCCTGAGTTTGAGGATAGCCAAGGCTGCACAGAGAAACCCTGTCTCAAAAAACAAACAAAATGCATCTTTTGTGTATGTGCGTTATGATTTAGTATGAGAAAAGAATCCTCCTAGTAGGCTAATAAGTTTAAAAATATATAGTATATCAATAGTTAAGGCTTTTCAATATACTTGTTTCCTACTTTAACATTTGGTAAACATAACAGTAGATTCATATCTAACAGAAAATCAGTTAGTTTAAAGTTTGCTGATAGATTCAATCAGTAAACATTCAAGCAAGTTTAGAATTAAGATAGTAATAACTTTTCTTTTGGTTGGCTTAAAATTAGAAGAGTAACTCTGTTGAATGGTGTAGAATGTTAAACCTCTGGGGCTTTTGTATTACTCCAAGAAGAATAGCCAAGTGCTTGTAATAACACATTATTACTGGTCATTTTAAAGATAATTCATGTTTTTCTTAGATGCCTTTGAGTAATGGACAGATGGGCCAGCCTCTCAGGCCTCAGGCAAATTATAGTCAAATCCATCAACCCCCTCAGGGATCTGTGGCAAGGCATCCCTCTAGAGAACAACTAATTGATTATTTGATGCTGAAAGTGGCCCACCAGCCTCCACATGTACATCCCCATTGTTCTCCTAGACCAGGCCATGAACTGGCAAGGCAAGAGGTAAGAATTACCAATAGACTGTTTGAAATACAAAATTAAACTTTTCATATATCCATAGCAGTAATTCCATATAGAATTATAACAGTAGTTTTACCATTATGTTTATAAAGTTTAGTTTTCTAAAGTGTTAAACTTCATAGTTTTAACTTGGCTTTATGATCATGTAACATAGGATTTAGTCTTGGGGTGTGGGTTTTTAAATTCTAAAGCAGTTGCTTGTCCACATGGATACGTGGTGCTCCTGTAGATACCCTTCTAAGACGCTGACTAGCACATCACTCAGTCTCTGTTCTACACCAGAGTCTCAGCTCTTAAGAGTTGGAAACTCAGGTATAGTCTCCAGACTGTGTTAAGAGTTTGATCTTCAAGATGTATAAGTCATGCTTTCATATGCCTTAGTAGTTTATTTATGAAGTGATGATAGCACTGGAATCTTTGGTAGTGGTGACATTTTATTTTGACTGAGTCTGTGTAAGCAGCAGCATCCTGTAGCTGACATTTAGCTTCTGTAACCCACTGTATTCCAGCATTTTGAAGGCTGAGGCTGGAGAGCAGTGTGTTCATGGCCAGCTTGGATGCATCAGACAGTCCAGGCTAGCCCAAGCTGTTTAGTGAGACACTGTGTCAAAACACAAGTCAGTACTTAAGAGTCAGAGGCAGGAGGATCTCTGTGAGCTTAAGCCAGCCTGATCTACACATTAGATTCCAGGCCACCCAGGACTATATGGTGAGACCTGGTCCCAAGAACAGAACATGTTTCTGCACCTCTTATTTTATATTAGTTTACGAAAACTGCCATCAGTTGATCTTAAAATCCTAAGCATATGAAGCATATGAACAGATAGAGGGAATGAAGTATTGACTTCCTAAAACCAGCTGTGAATTTCATAAGTATCTTATAACACAAGACATAGCTTATGGCAAAGACAGCATGTAATTTAGATGGTCTGTAAGTGAAAAATAATGGGAATATGCATACCTGTTCTGTAGGTATGCACATGCTGTTAAAATTCATGCTGACTAAAAAGTGAAATAGAGCCACCGTCAGTTGACTGACTGAACTCATAAGTGGTAAAGTTAGGAGCTACACGTTCTAATCCCACTGTGCCTTTAACTCACTAACTCATTAACATTAATGATGTTTTGTGTTGTCATGTCACCTCATCTCCTGAAATGTTTATTTTTAATGAATCTTGAAAAGTCTGCTTGTATTTAATTTGCCAGTATTTAAAGATGAGTATTATTGAATAAAATTTTCTGGTATAATATTTCCTTTATTTTCATATTAAATCAGATTCGAGTAAGAGTAGAAAAGGACCCGGAGCTTGGATTTAGCATATCAGGAGGTGTCGGGGGTAGAGGGAACCCTTTCAGACCTGATGATGATGTAAGTTTCTTTTCAGTATGTCCTTGAACATTCATACGTTTTCATTCATTAATGCCATATTAAGTGAAAATCTAATGTAAATCTATGGGGTCCTCATCCCTTTTCTTTATTGCCTTTGTTTTTGAAATTTGATCATTATACATTGTTTGAAGGAAAGAATTTAACCAAAAATGTGAATGCTATAGTACCAAGTGATATTTAGTTTTGTTATTGCTCCCCCCAGAATCCATAAAAGTGATTTCATTACATTGCTTTTCAGAATTACTAGCAGCAGAAATTATTGTGACCTGTCAGGGTGTTGTTCTGAAAAGTCAAGGAAATAGTTTCTACCATATTCACATGTTTGCATGGAATTAAAAAAAAAAAAGATTTTCTTTGTTACTGATTCATGCTTTCAGTTTGTAGCTTGGCCTTAAATAATTATTTTTTGTTATTGTTCATTAAAGGGTATATTTGTAACAAGGGTACAGCCTGACGGACCAGCATCAAAATTACTACAGCCAGGAGATAAAATTATTCAGGTAATTAAGTCAACCTTTTATTATTTCCTTTCATTTTATAATAATCTTACTTTACAGCTAGGCACATTACAGTGGTGCATGGCTATAGCCCCAGTACTCTGGAAGACTACACAGACTCTGTCTCAAAAAAACAAAAATAAATAAAAATCTTATTTTTTGAAATTTTTTATTATGTTTCTTTTTTAATATATACATTTATATTACTACACATGAGTAAAATAAACTACATACAGCAGGAAGAGCCATGAGACAGTCAAGAATTATATAAATGTTACATTCATAGTGATTTGGCCATTTGTATTTGGCAAACTTGAAGTAAACATCTTTCCTATCTTGTTGGGTCTAAATGTCTGAATGGAGATTTAATATCTATCATATTTCATCTCTATTAACTTAAAACATCTATCTTGATCTAAAAAACAAAGACAGGGTAAGCGTGTCCTCAATAGTTCCTGCCTTGCAAATACGTCTGTCAGATATATTGGGCCAGAAGGCTGAAGATGATGCGCCAACGTTATAGAGTGTGTTGGGTGGCTGTTCAGGCAGTAAACTGTCTCAGTCATTTTTTCACTTTGGAAACTGCTAAGTTGCACTCCAGTTCACTCAGGTATTTAAGTTTTATCCCTTCTCAAGATTCTGATGGGTTTGAAAAACAGATAGTTTAGTCTTTCAATTAAGCTTAGTAGGTTAGGGGTTAAGATGTTTTTTTAAATCTTATTTTACAGTAATTTCTAGTGTTTTTATAGTTTTAAGTATTTCTAATTTACACATTTAAAATCATGCTTATATATTTGATACATTTAGAAATGAGCCAGGTGTGGAGATACACAGCTTTAATCCCCAGTACTTGGGAAGCAGAGGCAGGTGGATAGATGTGAATTCGAGGCCAGCCTGGTCTACAAAGAAAGTCCAGGACAGTCAAGACCTTGTCTTGAAAAACAAAACAAAACAAAATTTACTTAAAAATAAATAAATTTAGAAATGTTAATTTTTATTAACTTAGGGGAATCTCCTTGGGGGTGAGTAAAATTTCAAAATCTGAGAAACTTATTTTTGCGTTTACACTACTTTGCTGTTACTTCAGTAACTCATTTTACCTACATACATGCAATATGCCATTTTCTTAGGACACAAACTAGTCAGTCCGTTTCCTCCCTCCTACTCTCACTGTTTTAGCTCAGCTAACAGTAAGAAGTAACCTTCAAACCCAAATGACGGAGACATTAGAGTTTAGTAGCTAAAAATACAAACCTCAGATTGAATTCTTGCTCAACACTTTGTAAATGTTAACTTTGTGCCTGTATCAGTACGTAAAATAAAATTGGAGTGATTCAAACAATGACATGAAAATTCATAATAGAATTTTTAAATGTAAAGGTTTTTATTTTTAAGTAATTTTTAACTTAGAAAACTCACAAGAGCCTTGTAACAAAAGAGATCATATTTTGCCACACTGTAATAGCCACTTTTATTTTCCCTCTACACTGTACACGCGTGTGTCTACACGTACACACACACATATACGCACCCCACACAGACAGAGTGAGATATTTTTCTGAATCACATGAAAATCTGTGGTGGTTTCAGTTTTGTGACAGACAGGGAGTTACTCTTCCTGACCAGACATTCTTGGGTTTTTGATTCTCTCAAGTAAAATAAAAAAATCTATAGAGCCAGCCCATCTTGACACAAGCCTTTAATACCAGCAAATGGGAGTCAGAGGTAGGTGGATCTGAGTTCAAGGCTAGCCAGGGCTACTCAGAGAAACCTTGTCTCAGGGTTGGGGGGGAGAAGACTATAATGTTAATTCATAGTATCCTCTTTAATAATGAAAGCATTTAATTCATATGAAGCATCTCAACATGTATGTGTGATGCAAAGTAAGAGCTCAATAAATTCTAGCTAGCCTTTATATAGCCTGTATGCTGGTTTTGAGCCAATGGCTCCAGTGAATGAAAAGTCTAGACGTTGCCTTCAGTTACCCTTGCAGTTTGGTAAGCCTGGGTATACCTTAATACATGCATACAACATCCTGTTTGGTCCTTTGTTAGATAAGTGCTTCCCAACATTGGGCCACTATATTGGAATTATCTGAGGGGCAAATAAATAGTTCAGTGGTTATAAATACCAGCTGTTCTTCCAGAGGATCTAGGGTGTGTTTCTAGAAACGACAATTGGTAACCCCAATTTCAGGGCATCTCTCCTTGGTTACCATGCACAGACATATATGAAGGCAAAACCACCATATACAAAACCTAATAAAATAAAAATCTAAAAAGAATCATCTGATAACCTGAACAAAACAAGTTTCTGTGTTATTTCTTCAGAGATTGTATTTCCATAAGTATGGAGTGTAGGGGCCATTAGTCTGTCTGTGTTTTTAGTTTTATGTATTTGTGTGTGCACACGTGTGTTGCAGTTTGTTAGTGAAGAGGTGAGAAGAACTTGAAGGAGTCAGTTTTCTTCTATGATGCTGCTCCCCAGAATCATACTCAGGGCTTCGTACATGGAATCGAGTGGCCTTATTCTCCTGTCCATCTCATCAACCAGGGTGTTATTTAAATTGCTAGAGTAGTTCTTTTTTATATCTAGACATGTACGTACGTACATACATACATGCATGCATGCATGCGTGCAAATACATTTCTAATTTTTTTCCTAAGGTCTTTTTCCTCTTTCTTCTAGGCTAATGGCTACAGTTTTATCAACATTGAACATGGACAAGCAGTGTCCTTGTTAAAAACTTTCCATAATGCAGTAGAACTCATCATTGTACGAGAAGTTTCTTCATAAGGACTATAGACAAAACAAATGAGGGAAGATAACAAGATTTATTGGAAGACACTTGCAGGGGAAATGACTATTTTACTTATTTTTATATGTAAAGAAGAACTCAGACAGTTGGCGTGGAACTTGTACATTACTGAAATAATGGAGCTTGTGTCGAGGGGAAGCACCACTGTACAGAAGACAGAAGAGACTGTTGAATTCATATCATATAAAATTGTTGTTAGGTTTTTAAACTTAGAGAATCAAGGCTACAAAAACAGAATTATGTTGTTTTTGTATAGATTGTAGGTTTATTTTTGGATTTCATACACATGACTGACTGTATGCAAGGCAGTAGTTAGCCTTGATTGTAGCCCAGAGACAGATGGCAGAGCTGTCCGTCTCATAGCTTTTGTGCCCTTACTTTTATCCAACTGGTATTAATGTTTTTTCTGCCAAACTGCTTTTTTCCATGTGGGTAAGAGATTTGAAGTGTTGGCTTTTGCTATGTGCATACTGAAGAGTGAGTAGATGAAGTTGATGCTGGTGGGTTCACTTTCCAAGGCCAGATTAAAACATTATTTCTTATAAAAATCTGAGGCAAACGGTGAAAAAAAGTTATCTGATAATGTATTTTTATTAATAGAATAATGCAATAAAATATGTAATGTCTTTTTAAAAGACAATAATTGCATTTTATGAGCTCTAAAAGATTGATTCTTGTCATAGCTATTGATAATAAATTTGCTACTGGTGATTCAATTTTTAATTTTTTTAGTTACTGAAGTTTTTAACTCTAATGTAGATGCATGTCCATGCATTTCCCATACTATGAAGTCCCAATACTTTTTTCTTTAGCAAATGGTGGTACTTGCAATCTAACTTTTATAATTAGTACTCCATCATAATCTAATTTATAATTTTTATTTTAAGAAGCAAATGAAACTTAAAGGCCAGTTTTAAGTTGTGTGTGTTGCCTGTAATGAAAGTATCAGAAGGTTTCGGAAAGCCTCTTGATTTTGTGGGCCTGGCATTGCCTTGGTAAAGTGAAAGGAAACGTGAGTGTGCATGGAGCTAGGAAACCAAAGCAAGTCTGTGAAACTGGCACAGCGATAGAGAATTGCTGTGGAGAGTTGTAGAGCAAAGGGATGGTCCTCGAGACCTGCCAGGGTGTAAAGTGTTCAGATAAAGGGCTGTTCCTACAGATAACATTAAATGTGAACTCCACACTTCAGAGTCTTTAAAGGGTTTCTAAGTGTCTTGGTGTGATAGTGTTTTACCACAATTGCCTTTGTTACTAGTTGCTGTAACAAATATTTGAGATAGAGGTTTATTAATTTTGTTTATCCAAACCATTAATTTTATTTGCTTTTGTTCTATGTAATCAAATAAAATTTGAGTAACATGAATGGTAAGAAGAAATGCATGGTTATTTGGACCAGAGAAAAATGCCATAGGAGACCAGAGCTGTTCTTAGTTAAGGCTATTCTGAAAACTTTTATTAGAGTGATACTTGGTTCTTGGGTTCATTTTCTTTTTTTAAATTTCTGAGAAGCATAATTTGGGTTTTTTTTAAATGTTTTTTTTTTTTAACCTCGACTCGTTGAGGTTCTTATGGGACTAGCTAACACACCACTTACATTATTTTACAAAATGAGTTGGAGTCATTCATTTCCCATTTCTAGTCAGAATAGTCAGCACTTTTAAAATATTTGAAGTCAAATATTGCACTTCTTTCAAGCTGTTATCAATTGGGTATTGTACTGTATAGTTTTAATAATTTTGATTGAAACCCTTTAACAACTCTTTGTAAATTTTAACTCATTTTAGTTGATTTTCAGTACTATTTACATAGGAATTGATTTTTATGAATATAGTAGAAGAAATGTGCTGTATTTTGATAAAATTCACTTGTATGTGTTGTAATCTCTTAAACAAAGAATGACAAACAGCTTCTTTACTACAAGTCTCGGTGTTCCCTTTATTCTTATTTTATGTTCCCATTATAAGACAGTTACATTCTCCCTTTACTGACTTCACATTTCCACAGTCACTTTTAATTAGGAATAATTAAAATAGATACAATTACACAGTTCTCTTACCTTGAATGGTTGATTATGATTTTGCAGAAGGAATTAGGCTTCACAGAATCAGGACTTCTTCAGTGATCTGCTGTGCATTTCCCATTGAGATAACTGAGAGCAGCAGGTGTGTATGCACTAGCATTTTATTCCACTGCAGTTCAATTTCTGGTTTCAAGTATTCTTGAAAGTTTGTTGTCAAAGTTTGGAATAGCATATAATATAGAATAAAAGTTTTTTTTTAATTAAGTAGTAAAATGTTGCACTTAAACTATACCCAAAGTATTCGATTAAAGGCGTGCGCCATCACCACCCGGCTACAATCTGTATCTTTTAATGAACTGCAAAAGCCATTTTTTTTATATTGCTTTTACTAGATTGTAGTAATGACCATGCTTAAAACTGACTTTAGCATCTACTCTGCGGCAGTTTTTCAAAAGCAGATCCATCTTGTTTGTGGTAACTGTTTAATATGGTGTCCCAATGAGCAGAGAATTGTACCCATCAGAATGATCATCGAGGGTCTCAGGAGACAATCAGGGAAGAAAAAAAAATTAGATGGAGAGCTATTGAAAGGACAACCAATATCACATGCACACATAAACAAGTACACACACAGCTTTGTATTCTAGTGTTTGTTTAAACTCGGTTCCTCTGCTTACTGGAGAGTCTTAACTAAGTGCCTTATTAGTTACTGTCTCTTGGTTGTAACACAGTCAACTGAAGGGAGGAAGGAAGGGCTTATTTTGGTTTTGCATTTGAGGTACATTACAGTCCGTCTTGGCAGAAACTTAGCAGGAGCTTGAGGTAGCTATCACATTGCTTCTGTACTCTGGAAGAAGAAAGAATTGAATATGGGCTCTCAGTTTACTCTACTTTTAATTCAGTACAGAGCCGTCCCCCGCCCACACACACACTTTAGGTGTGTCTTCTCTCTCTCCAGTTAAACCCTCTGGGATCCCTCAAAACCACACCTATGGGCCATTCTAAATCCATGCAAGTCTGCAGTGGGGATTATTGCAGTCATAGTATCCATTAAGGTTTATCTTACCATTTTGGACATTTCTTAATATTTTTGGCCATTTTTTCTCGCTTTAAAGAAAAAAACTTCTCTAAGGTTTAAAGACAAAATTGCAGGAGTGTACTACAGGTTTTAAATACTGATTTCTTATTTTTTGCCATAGGAGTACTTGAGACAGAGTTTTGCTGTGTAGCCCAGGAAGTATCCAAACTAACAACGTAGCTAGGACTCTGAATCCTTCTGCTTCCGCTGTCCTCGTACTGACATTACAGGCTTTTATCTCAGTGCCTGAATTTCCTATTTTAGGCATTACAAACATCTCCCACTCTACAATATCACCATTGTTGATAGTATCTTGGTTTTGTTTTCTTTTTTTTTAAGGGATTAGCATGTGTATGATCAAATCTCATTTATGCTTCAATATTCTTAATAAAACCTTCATGCCTGGGTCACAAAACAACTCCTTTCATGTTTACTTCTGTTGCATAGATGTTGTATCATTTAGACCCTGAGTCCATCCATTTTGAGTTTATCACTGAGTGTTGGGTCAGGTGGAGATCCAGCTCCATGGTCTCTCTGCATTAATTGTACAAGGCCAATGTTTGCCTGTTTTAGCTGCAAATATGCTTGTGTACCACGTGTGTGCGGTGCCCATGGAATAGGGCACCAGTCTCCTGGCACTGGAGTTACAGATGCTTATGAGCCTCCATGTAGATGCTGGGAATTGAACTCAGGCCCTGAGGAAGAAAAACCAACCAGTGGTCTCAACCTCTGATCCATCTCTCCAACCCCAAGTCTGCTTTGCTTACTATGTGCAATGTAAACTTTATCAAGTTAACAATATGTGCAGGATTTCCTGACCATCGGCCCTATATTGTTCCAGCAAAGTTGTAAGTTTATAGTGAGTACTTAATATCTGTGTTTCATTAATAACTTACTGTATGTGTCAATGTAAAACCTGCAGGTATCTTAATATTTTATACCAGCATTTCTCCTCAAGCTTTTAGTATCTGCCAAGAGTCTCCTGCAAGGTGTCCAGTAATTTACATTTCTAGCAAGTTCTCAAGTGCTACTGATGTTTACAATCTGGGCATACCAGACTTCACTGCCTTAAGAATTCATCTTTGCTCTAGTTTTTTTTTTCTCCCCATTCCCTGTACATTTCATGGTAAGTTTTTGACATATCATTTTTTAGTCATGACGAATAATGGCTAAAGTCAGGCAAAATATGAAAAGATGGCCTCACAACACTGAACATAGGTCGAGAATAGTGATGGTGAGGGAAGGGAAGAAGGGATGGCCTACAGTTATTCTCTAATTTGCTACCTTGAGAAAATGTCTAAGCTGTGGAGTAGCAAGAAGGAACCTAGGCAGAACTCTTCTGAATTAAACTTGTAAGATTTTTACCTGGTTTGTATCTTAGAAATGTCAGTTTTGGCATACCTGCACTTTCTGGTTGTCCTGTGAGAATGTAGAGAGACTGTCAGGTCCTTTTGGGTATTGTTACTTAGAGGTAGAATCTACATTATACCACTATAAAATGTTGACAATAGCAGTTGCATTTCTAAAAATCATTTAACGAGAAGATACATTAGCTTTATTTGGTTATTTTAAATCATCTTGCTGTGTAGCCATGGCTAGCATGGAACACATGGCAGTGCTGCCTCTGCCTCTCAACTGCTGGAATTGCAGGCATGCACCACCATGCCCAGCTGTTGGTATGTTAAGTTTTATGTATTCAGGAAAAGACAGAAATGACAGGATATAAATAACTTGTTTCATTTCTGAGAGGACTGTCTTTAACCCAGGTTATTCTGGAACTCAGTATGTTGTCTCCAGACTGGCCTTAAAACCACAGCGTTCCTCCTGTGTTAGGTTGCTGAGTGCTGGGATTGTAGAAATGCCAACAAACTGATGAATAGTGTCAATTAGATAAAAGAGAAGTCAGAAGTGGTGAAGTTTAACACCCATCACAGCACAAACAGATTGTGTTCAGGTGAATAAATGAATGCTTCAGTAGTGTTGACCTGTTTCCTACTCACCGAGATGACTTTTAATTTTTGCATTATTGTTTTGTACATGTAGATGGCAGGGCAAGGTTGTAGAGATCAGGAGTCCATTCTCCTTCCACATGTGAGTTCTAAAAATTGAATTCATGTTATTTAGGCTTGGCAGCAAGTGCCTTTACCCACTGAGCCATCTTGGCAACCCAAAAATTACTTTTACATAATTTTGGGGGATGGGAGGGTTGAGACAGGGTTTCTCTGTGTAGCCTTGGATGTCCTAGACTCACTCTTTAGACCAGACGGGTCTCAAACTCAGCAGAGATCTGCCTGCCTCTGCCTCTCTAAATTCTAGGCTTACAGGAATGCGCCACTGTGCCCAGCCACATGATTTCAAATATAAATAACTTGATAGGAAATGAAGTAGGCAAAGATACAGGCCCATAGAACTCTTTATCTGTCTTCCAGAAGATGAAGGAAAGAAGCAGAGAACCTAGTTGAATGAAAAAGAGCAAAACTTCCCATAATCTTAGGACAAGAATGTCTGTGAAAATTAGGAAGTTCAGATAACTTTACCTTTTAAAAAAAATTGATGGGCATGGTGGCGCACACCTTTAGGCCCAGCACTCGGGAGGCAGAGGCAGGCGGATTGCTGTGAGTTCAAGGCCAGCCTGGTCTACAAAGTTAGTCCAGGACAGCCAAGGCTACACAGAGAAACCCTGTCTTGAAGAAAAAAAAAGACAAAGATGGTGAAGCCATCTGACAGAACACTTACAATGGCTCACCACAGAGACTGTGTTCAGTCCCTAGCACCTCATAAAGGACATGGTGGCACATGAGGATCAGGAGTTCAGAGTCACTTGGTGTATCATAACAAATTGGGAGCCCAGCCTTGGGTACATAAGATTCTGTAACTAAAGTAATGATGGTGAGAAGCATAAACCGTTCTAGCCAGGCATGATGGTGCACACCCTTAATCTCACCACAGGGCGTGGGGGGTGGGGACAGAGGCAAGAAGATACCTGAATTCAAGGCCAGCCTGGTCTATAAAGTGAGTCCAAGACAGCAAACCATTGTGTAAAAGGCACCTACTATTATACATATATAATTTTTTTGGGGGGAGGGGTTTCGAGACAGGGTTTCTCTGGGTAGCGTTGGCTGTCCTGGACTCGCTTTGTAGACCAGGCTGGCCTTGAACTCACAGTGATCCACCTGCCTCTGCCTCCCAAGTGCTGGGATTAAAGGCGTGCGCCATCACTGCCCAGGCTCCTACTATTATATTATCACCAGATTACTCAATGGAAACCTAGGCTAGAAGATAGGGAACTAATATATCCCTATCAGCTAGGAAGACAGTATCTGGAAAACGTACTCACAAGGAAGTTAAAGTCAACATTTCTCCAGATAAACAAAAGGCTGAAACAGAAGTAGGGCAGCATGGCAGTATTTTAGGGAACAAGCGAACATCAGTTATAAGTGTGTACATGCATGTTCCTAGCAGACTTCCAAATAGATAAAACAAGCACTTATGAGATGGAAGAGTAGAACACAGACTCCGTTCTCAGTTACACTGAAGAAGACATGATGAGGAAAAAGAATGTGAACAACACAGTATACCATTTGAACTTCCATATACAAAATAATCTACTTCAGAATCGTAGAGAATATAGTATTCTCAAGAAGTTGAAACAGTCTTGTCTGTCTTTTCTATTGCTGTGAAGAGACCATGACCAAAAGAAAGCAGTTAACTGGAGATGTGCTTACAGTGTCAGAGTCTATTCATGACCATGGCTGGGAGCGCGGCATGGGAACAGTATCTGAGAGCTTACATACTGAGACAACAGCCACTAATTGGGAATGATGTGGGCCTTTTAAAAACCTCAAAACCCACCACCAGCGACACGCCTACAACAAGGCCACACCTAATAATCCTTCCCAAACAGTTCCACCAACTGGGAACCAGCCATTCAAATATATGGTTGTCCTCATTCAAATCACAAAAAGTTTAACCAGTTTAATAAGATTAATACCTTTCCAAATATCTTTAGCGAACACAACAGGATGAAACTTAACAACAGCAAAAAGACAAAATATATAAAAATGTATGTATTTACTCACCAATACATCAAAATTAAGGGATACAACAAAAACAATTTAGGGGAATTTATAGCATTGACTATAGTCAAACAGAAATAACTTGATAACTTAAGGACCTGAAAAATAACAAATCTAATATTAAGGAGTAAGTGCTAAAGGTTAGAGCAGATATAAATAAGACAAAAAATATTTTTAAAAAACAGTTATTGGGCTGGAGAGGTGGCTCAGAGCTTAAGAGCACTAGCTGTTCTTCCAAAGGTGCTGAGTTCAATTCCCAGCAAAACATGGTGGCTGATAACCATCTATAATGAGATCTGATGCCCTCTTCTGGCATGCAGGCAGAACACTGTATACATAATAAATAAATCTTTTTAAAAGCGTTTACATGAAAAAGCTGACACTTTCAAATACATTAAGAAAAAAGTTTAAAAGTATTGCAACATAATACACAAAGGAAAAGAAGTAGGTGAAACACGTCTATAACAACAGTAAATAAAAAGTCTTGGTTTTTTTCAAGACAGGTTTTCTATGTGTAGCCCTGTAAACTCAAGAGATTCACCTGCCTTTGCCTCCTGAGTGCTGGGTCTAAAGGTGTGGCCACCACTGCCTCAGCTGAGATAAAAAGTCTTATAGACTTGTTACTAATAACGTGATTGAATCAATAATCAGAAACCTAACAGCAAGTCCAGAAATCTATACTATATCCCTGAAAAATGAAAACATTTAAAGGACAATTAACGTCAGTCTTTGTGAGACGAGAAAGCCTAAGAGATGGCTCAGTCTATAAAGGCATCTGCCACCAACCCAGATGGCCTGAGTTCACTCCTGGGAACCCCATGGGGTAAGGATAGAACTAATTCCTACAAGTTGCCCTCATATCTTCACATGAGCACTATGACATAATTCAGTACACATACAGGTTTTGTGTGTGTGTGTGTGCGCGTGTGTGCGAATATACACCCTTAAAAATTAGAGAAACTGGAATCAGTATGTTCATGCCTGTAATCCAGCACTCTGGAGGCACAGGCAGGTAGATCTCTTGAGAGTTGGAGGCCACCCCGCCAGGGCCACAGAAATACTTGGTCTCAAAACAAAGAAGACAGAATACTTTCAACACAATGAGGCCACATTAGTCTTATATCAAACCCAGACAAAGAAAGAAGAAAATAGAGTCATAGACCAATATCCTTGGTACAAAACCTCTAATTACAAGAAGGAACAGAAAGAATGTAAGGGCAAGAGAAAGGAAGTGGTGGAGTGTTGTAGGATTCTGACTTCCGGGCATCACATGACCGTTGCACTTTTTAGTCTCTGCATCTATGATTACTTACATCCACCATCCTGTAAATAACCCCTCAGTCATGCTTCTGTACTCACTGAGTGTCACACACACAATCTCAAGTACAATACTAGCAAGCCAAATTCAACTTCACACTAAAGAATCACTCACCCTCACAGATGTATATTTGTACCTGAAATTTCGCATATAAACTCAAAGAACAAGGGCCTGGAGAGATGGCTCAGAGGTTAAGAGCACTGGCTATTCTTCCAGAGGTCCTGAGTTCAATTCCCAGCAACCACATGGTGGCTCACAACCATCTATGTCATCTAATGCCCTGTTCTGGTCTGCAGGTGAACATGGAGGCAGAGCACTGTATACATAATAAATAAACAAGCAAGCAGCTGTACATTATAAAAACAAAAACCTCTTAAGGTGTACTGACAATGTGTAGTAATTTGTGAACAAAAAGAAAATGTATCCCATTAAAACAAAAAATAACAAGAACCATGTCATCATTAAAACCAACACAGACAAAAAATTCCATACCTTCGTGGAAGGACAACAGCCCATATACAAACAAAACAAAACAAACAATAACACTTAGGGCTGGGCTTAGCAGCTAAGAGTACTTCCTATGCAAATATGTCAACCCAAGTTTGAATCCCCAGCATCTTTGTGAAAAACAGAAGGCATGGCCATGCTTGTATAATCCCAGAATTAGGGATGGAGACAGAGGAAGCTCACTGGCCAAAACTGAACTTAGAGGCAGTTGCCTGGCACCCTCTCTCCTTCATATACACATGCATACACTCACACACAGTCTGGCACAAACACCTACTCAACACTCAGCAAGGAAGAAAACTTTAAACCTGATAAAGCCACCTATGAAAGTCCATAGGTAATACTGTGTTTAGTGATGGAAGGCTGAACACTTCATTTAAGATTAGAGACAAGGAAAGGACATCCACTTTTGTCACAGATAACTATTGTAGTACTGAAATTGCAAACCGTGTTAAGCAAGGAAAAGTAAAAGACACATTGAAAAAAAAGGAAATTATCTGTTGACAATGACATTAACACAAGCAACAAAACGAAAAAACAACAACAAAAAAGGCCAAAGGTATTACATTAATCTTAGAGACTTTCATTAATTTAGGACAATAGCAACAAAGTGAAAAGACAGCCTACAAGTTTAGTATTCAGAATACATAAAGAACATCTACAACTCAACAACAAAAACGCTTCGATAAACATTCCTCCAAAAATTGTATAAATATCCAATGAGCAAAAGAAAGATGTTCGGCATCATTAATTTTCAGGTAAGTACAATATAGCTACAGTGAGCTAAAAGTCCTGCTAATCTGTCAGGAGATCAGAAAATAATGTTTTGTGAAGATAGAAGGTAGAATCTTGGTGTGCTGTTGACAAGATATGAAATGATACAACTATTATGGAAAACAGTGTGAGGACTTAAAACCAAAAACAACAACGAAAAGGTTTTCAGGTGATTGTGTCAGTTACTTTTCTATTACTGTAACAAAACACTGACCAAGGCAGCTTACAGAAGAAGATGTTTAATTTGGGACTCACAGTTTCAGAGGGTTAGAGTCCATGGCCAGCAGAAGGCAGACAAGGTGTTGGAGCAATAGCAGAGTCCTCACATCTTTAAATAACCAGAAGTCACAGCGGTTGGGGGCAGGGAGGGAGGCATTGAGAGCACGATTTGGAATGGCATCAGTGTGCACACCTTTAATCCCAGCACTCAGGAGGCAGAGGCAGGTGGATCTCTTGTTGAGTTCGAGGCCAGCCTGGTCTACACGGCGAGTCCAGGACAGCCAGGGCTACACAGAAACCTGCCTCAAAAAACCTAATAAAACAAAACCACAAACTCCATCTCCTAGTTACAGGCCTCCTAATGTTTCCCAAGAAGTTCCACCAGCTGGAGCCCAAACACCTCAAGTATCTGAGACTGGAGCAGGGAGAGGGGCCGCATTCTCACTTTAACCACCACATTCCACTCCGTGGCTTCCATAGGCTTGCGGCTATGTTATAATGCAAAATGCATAGAGTTCAACTTCAAAGGTCCCCATAGTTTTTCAGTTTTGACTGTTTCGAAGTCCAAAGTCTCTTCTGAGACTCAAAACTGGCTTCCTGCTCCAAAGCAGGAGAGCACTATACCCAGTGACTCCTAAACATGTGGGGACCTGCATAGTATTGGGGAAAGAATGTTGGGTCTGTGTAAATGAACAAATGTTATTTGAGACCAAATTTCATACCCTCAAAAAACTCCATGCAGACCTGCTCTTGAGATTTCAACCCACTGAACAATTAAGTTGGTTCGAAAATCCCTTGTTTTCCTCGCCCCTACTCCTTATTAGCTCTCTGCTTATGCTGTGTTCTATTTTGACCTTCGCACCCTGCCTCATCCAATTCTTAAAATGGGCTCTATTTCAATACCAAACCATCCTTAGCATAGAGGCCGAGGACTACAATGACACCTCTCCAATATAAAATAAATCAAGAGGAGCTGTTGGGAAACCCTGCTGCTGAGGTTTCAGTCAGTCCATCATGACCAGAAAGCCCTGAGCTCAGTGCAAAATGGAAGACTTCCTTTGGGAAATTACAGGCTCCTTCCTCCGCTAAAGAACCCACTTAGCAAGCACCTGGGATCCCTGGAATGCCTCTCCATGGAAATGAGGCATTCCGGTACCTTAGGCCCCCAGCCAATGGTGTATACCCACCCTGGAAATGCCTACACCCTCCCGAAATTCTATATAACGTTTGTTCATCCTAAGTAAATTTCAACTGCCTCACTGAAACTGGTCCCGGAAGACAATCCATCATCGTACTCAAGGCCATCTGAACCCTAGCTACCTGGCTCCTCACGCTCATGGACTGGTGGCCAGCAGTGCCCAAGAAAAGGGGAGACCCACACGTATCTGTTCCCAGGATAGTCAGGTAAGATGTACACAGTGATGGGGAACAATCAGGGAGGAGTGGGTGGTGGCATTGTGAATTGAAATTAGGAATGAGAAATTGTGTATTGAGTTTGTTTAGTTTGGAACATGTAGTTGTGTTGAGCAGGTGCTTGGGGGGAAGGGGAAGGAATGGAGCAGAGATAACAATTCATCTGAGTTCAAAGGTCACGATGTGACCTGGATATGAGGAGACAGTCATCACCATGCACTTCTGAACCTGAAACTTTTCCATTCTTGGTGTTTATATTTTATGTCAGCTGGTGGAGTCACATGCCTTTAATCCCAGCACTCAGAGCAGAGGCTGGCAGATCTTGGTGAGTTTGATGCCAGGCTGGTCTACACAGCAAGTTCCAGGACAGCCAGAGCTGTTACACAGAGAATCCCTGTCTTGAAAACCCAAAAATTAAAAGAATAAAATAAAATAATGCTGACCAAGCATGGTACACAAGTATAATCGCTAGCACTTGGGAGATTGAGGCAGGAAGCTTCCAAGCCGGTCTGGGCTACATAATTAGACTTTGTATAAAAAAAAAAAAGCCAAATTTAAAAACAAACAAACAACCTGCCACATGCCCTAGTATCATTCTCTTGTTGTTCTATGTATTATTTAGTCTCTGTTAGAAAAGTATTGGAAACTCCTTTATGGCTGCTCTCATGCATTGGATGTGCGCTGAGTTCTGAGTGCTCTCTGAAGGACTCTTTGTTCCCCTGCGATGGACTTTTACACTTCACCTCTGTTGGCAGGGCCAAAGATGAACAGAGGAAAAGGGAAGGGAGGAGAGGTCATAGCAGACACACAGGCAGGTTCATATGTGTATTGTAGGCTAGTGTAAGGTGGCTAGAATATAAAAGGAAAATAATAAATAGGGGAGGGGCGGGAGGAAGAGCTGTGGGCATTCACGAAGAGCCCATGTTAACTTGCTTTCCAAACAAGGTTTGTTATATACATGCTAAAACACTCAGGTTCTACATTCAGTACAACTTGTGAATGAATGAACAAATTATGCCTGTGCCCTTCAGGCAGCAGCACGCTGTCATAAGCAACAGTGTTTCCCAACAGTGACACGGTCTATGCAAGAGCGTGTAAAAATCACTAGAAGCTGAGATCAGCAAGTCAGAAGTGAATCCGAAACTGGCTGCACGGCCCCACAGGTTATACAGGAACTCTTCTTGGCTTTGGAAAAAGTAGTTAAGATGTCCCCTGACTGACAGACCCAGGGTGGCACTTCTTTAATTGCCTGAGGTATTTTGAGCACCGTATGCTAGAGCACTAGGTAGTTCCCGCTGCCAACAGTCAGGCTTGCCTAATGGCTGCCAAGAAGCCCATCTGTTCCCCATCCTCAGTTTCCTCATAACTCAGTACCATGTTCGTTATTTTTAGGAACAAAGACAAAAACTTGGCTTGGATTTAACTGACTCTGTGTTTCATGTATTGTTTACTGATCTACCAGGCAAACAACTTCCCTGCCTAAATATTTGTTGATGCCCCTGGAACTGTGCTGAGAATTGTAGGCAGCTGTACATGTTCTTAAGTACACGTATTATGCTTTGGATGTGTTGCTAGCTAGCTAAGAATTTCACTTACCAAGCATTTATTTGTATTAGCAAATACATTGGCGGGGGCCAAGGAGATAGCGCAGTTGGTAGAGGGTTTGCCTTGCAAGAACAAGGACCTGAGTTTGAGCCCCAGACACCATATGAGAGAGAGAAAGAAAAAAAAAAAAAGATACAGTGGTGCATGCTTATAATCTCAGTGCTGGGAAAACCAAAAATAAACAAAAATTTAAAAGACACACACACACACAAAAAAAAGCAAAACAAAACAAAACAAAAAACCCAAAAACCCCAGATAGATCATAGGAGCTCAGTAGTCAGCCAGCCAAGCCTAGATGGTGAGCTGCCAGCCCATTAAGAGATCCTGCCTCTGGGGCTGGAGAGATGGCTCAGAGGTTCAGAGCACTGACTGCTCTTCCAGAGGTCATGAGTTCAATTCCCAGCAACCACATGGTGGCTCACAACCATCTATAGCGTTATCTGGTGCCCTCTTCTGGCCTGCAGACAGAGCACTGTACACATAATAATAAATCTTTAAAAAAAAAAAAAAAAAAAAAGAGATCCTGCCTCTTGCCAGGCATGGCGCATTCCTTTAATCCCAGCACTTGGGAGACAGAAACAGGTGGATCTCTGTGAGTTTGAGGCCAGCCTGGTCTACAAAGCAAGTCAAGGCCAGCCAAGGCTACACAGAAGACCCTATCTCAACAAAACAAAACAAAAATCCTGTCTCAAAAGGCAAATTGCAAAGGTGGACTGTCCGTGAGGTGGCATACCTGGGTTGTCCTGGACTTCAATTTCTGTTGAAACTAAAGAGGGAAGGTTCCACTAAGTTAGTATATTAGGAAAATTAAATGCTAATTTATTATTTGACCTTGATAATGAGCAGATAGCTTTCTGTTTTGCTCAGTAACAAAACTAAAAAAAAAAAAAACTTCCTTCATTCTACAAAATCTTAAAGAAGCTTTATAAAATAAAAAATATTCTATATATTTAAAACTAGACATATTTTAAATCCAGTGTTGTCTAGATTGTTTTAAACTCTACTAAGTGTAAAAAAGATAAGGTGAGATGTATGTTAGAATTTTGGCTTGTTTTCTTTGTAACCTTTGTGGTTGTAGGGATTGAACCCAGGGCCTGGGTGTGCTCAACAGGCATTCCTCCATCTGCCATTGAGCTACATAACTAGCCTAGAATATTGACATTTGACCTGGCTATAACCAGAGGGGGAAAAAAAGATTTCTGTTGTCTTTACGTCTTGCAAAGTTATTTTAATCTTCGGTCCTTGGCAGTACTATATTTAAAAGCTCTCAAACCGGTAGCCTCACAAACAGGTCATGATAAGAGAATAATTAGATATTTGATCTGTTGCATAAAAATTCTCAGTGGAAATTAGGTAAGTAAAAAGACAATATAAAACAATGCTTGTGGAAAAACAAGGTCAAGTGGAAACAGCCTTTTGTTTGCTTGTTCTTTGTGTGTTAATGCTGTGTTTCTGTTGGCAGGGGCGGTGGTGGGTTATGCATGACACAGCATACCTGTGGAAGGCAAAGGGCCACCTTGGGTGTCAGGCCTCTTCCGTGCACCAGGCTAGCTGGCCCTTTCACCTCAAGACTCTCTTGCTTCTATCTCCCATTTCACCAGAGGATCTCTGGAGTTGTTTCTGAATCCAGCTTTTTGTGGGCTCTGTAGATGCGAGCCAGGCGCCGTGTGCTTACTTAGCAAGTATTTTACCCACGGGGGAGTCTCTGCAGCCTGAAACCAGCACTTTATATAAATATAGGTGCCTCTCTCTCTCTCTCTCTCTCTCTCTCTCTCTCTCTCTCTCTCCCTCCCTTCCTCCCTCCTCCTCCCCCTCCCTCCTCCCTCTCTCCCTCCTCCCTCCCTCCCTCCCTCCTTCCCTCCCTCTCCCTACCCCAACCCCACAGGGTCTTCTTATATGCTCCAGACTAGCTTCAAACTCACGAGCTTCCTGCATCCATCTCCCAAGTGTTGGGATTACAGGTGTGCACCATCATGCCAGGCTCCAAATCTTTTCTAAAGGTCGTGCTTTCTAAATGTTGAGGGGGGGGGGGGGAAGTAATCTTAAACACAGTCATTCTTGAAAATGATAGCAGATATTTATGCACCAGCAACTACTAGGGAAGTATACTTTTTCAAACACACACAGCTCCTGCCTCTCTTTCCAACCTTCTACCATAGGTGTTGCAAGTATTGCGCTTAGGTTGTTGAGCAGGGCAGCAGGAGCCTTTACCCACTGAGCTCTCTTGCTAGCCCCAGCAGAAACATTTAGATGCAGACATTGGGTATAACTCAAAACCAAGTAGGACATTTAAAAAGCTTGAAGTATCCTATAAACACACCTCTGAATTCACTACACCTCAGTTATTTTTTCATACTAAATGGTTTCACTTGATTTTGCCAGTCCTTTATTTTCACTTTGTCAGCAGGCCTATCCATGTATCTAGTCTGGAATTTAACACTCTGTGATGCATAAGGTGACCTTCAGTCTCTTGCGGTCTAATTAGAAGCCTGAGGGGGCTTGCCATATGTCACTGCAGAGTTCTTTCTCCCTTCATTTCCGTGAGCTCCAGAGGCCAGTGATCTGACCATTAAGGATAAAACGCTATGGGGAAGTTTCTAAACAGAAGGTTAATCATGTTTCCACAGGACTCTATGGCATAGCCAAACACTGAATCATGGCCTAAACTCTAGAAAGGCTCAAGTTAACAGCTTTTGTGTCAGGGTACAATGTGGCACTGTAATCATTTCTTGATACTGAGCTCAGCACTGTGCACAATAACCATGACCTTCACAGGTATGGTGGGGACATGGAGTCTGTTTCCATTTCAATTAATGTCAATAGTAAGAGAGACTGTGACCACTTCCTGTATAATAATGGCAGAGACAGTTGCTGGTCTTTTCTTACCTATTGGTGCAATAGATGATTTCCAAATATAGCAAACTTTCATTTAACAAAAGGTTTTCCAACAAATGTACTGAAATTGGTTAAATCATGATCACAGAAGGGGAAATTACCAAATGGCGAGTGCCTTGAGATTAGAGAGTTAACTTACTCTTCTGTTATTTCTTGACAGGAGCAATTAATAACCCTAACTTGGGGTGTGTCTTTGAGAAAGGTTTAGCTCCTCAAGGGTTATGTTCCTGAGGCTGGAGAGATGGTTTAGCAGTTGAGAGGGCTTGCTGCTCTTGCGGAAGACCCAGATTCAGTTCCCTGCACCTGCATCGGTAGCCCACAACTGCTTGTAACTCCAGCTCCAGGGCATGTGACACAATGTTCTGGCTTCCTCAAACACCTGCACCCAACTGGCATATCCTCACTCACACATGTATGCAAAATAAAAAAATTTTGAAGGCATGTTATTATCTAGCTCGACACCCTTTTGTAGGAATTACTGAAATTATGGACAGGTTCTTTGTGGCTGGACAGTATCATAGCTGGCAGCTGCACGTGACAGTTGAAAATTGAAATGTTGCTAGTATGAGAAACTACATTTTAAAATTACATTCAATACGAGTTCATTTGAATTTAAACAGTCACATGAAGCTAGTGGTAACCGTATTGAATAGCACAGATCTCATGAACGGAAGAGCTCTTCCAAGTGCTGAGTGTGAGTGGGAAAAAGCTGTATGGTGGTTTGAGTGAGAAAGGCTCTGAAAGGCTCATATATTTGAATGGTTGATCCCAGACGATGGAACTGTTTGGGAAGGATTAGGCCTTCTTGAAGGAGGAGGTGGAAGTGAGCTTTGAGGTTTCAAAAGTGCATGCCATTCCTTGTTAGTTTTCTCTTTCTGCCTGGTGGTTATTGTCTCAAGATGTGAGCGAGAGCTCTCAGCTACCGTTCTGGCACCATGGCTGCCTGCCTTCTGCTATGCTCCCTACCATGATGGTCATGGACTCACCCTCTGAAACCATAAGCAAGCCTCAATTCAATGCTTTCTCTTATAAGTTGCCTTGGTCATGGGGTCTCTTTACAGCAGTAGGAAAGTAACTAAAACATGCTGTGTGTCTCTTTCTGAAACATGGTTTTAGGATGTAGCTTGGTCCTTTATGTTTAAATTGGCATGTGGCCAACCTATCTGGCATCCAACCTACAAATATTTATCAACAATTATGTGGTGTGCACTCTGCTGGAAATGAGAAGCAGAGAAAACAAACAGGTCTCTCTCCCAAGCAATGTACATTCTAGTTGGTAGAGAAAGATCTAGTAAGTGCTGTAGAGATGGTGCTGGGCATTGCTCAGATGGCTGGAAAAGGAAGGAGCATGAGGAGACTCTGAAGGATCCGAGGGTGCCAGAGCTCCTGAAAAAATCAGTAAGCATTTTCTAGATGAATAAATAATGCATCCCTCCTAATTTACATGTTGGAGTCCTAACCCCCATCATGCCATAATGAGACCTTATTTGGAAATAAAGTCATTGAACATGTAATTGGGTGAGCTCATAAAGGGGATAATTTAGAAACACGCACACATACATGCATGTCTAAACATATAGACACACACATATGCATATATATACCCAGAGAGAGGATGTCATATGAAGACTGGAGGCTCTCTGGAAGGCTCTCTGCCACAAGGTAAGGAACTAGCAGAAGTGAGGTGTGAGGCCTGGAGTTGCCTTTATTGGCAGCATGATCTGGCTGGCACTGTGTGCTCAAGAACTGTGAGACAAGTCTCTGCTGTTTAAACTGGTTGATCCACAGCTCTTCATTACAGGCCTAAGCCATCGGAGACAGCATCCCAAACCAACGGAGCAGTGCTGGAAAAGCAAGGCAAAACCGCAAGGAAGATGATGTTCACTGAAGTCCTGTTTTTATAAATTGTCTACCTCGGGAAACTAAAAGAAAGAAAACGAAGTAAGCCTCAGCCTATGTATAAAATTTTGCTCGACTTCAAATCAAAAGCTGGCCAGGTGCCATGTCATATGCCTGTGATCCCAGGAGGCAGAGGCAGGGGAATCTCTGTGAGTTTGAGGCCAGCCTGGTCTACAAAGCAAGTCGCAGACAGCCAAGGCTACAAAGAGAGACCCTGTCTTGAAAAAAAGAAGCAAAAGATAGAAAAAAAAAGGAAACTGTATTTTAGGGTCATATTGATGCAATTGTGATAAAAGATCTTCAAAGCCTATATCCCAGCATGCAGCAGTTTACACAGACATAATAATAAACAAATATTTGTGGAGCTGATAGATAAGTTGGGTACAGGCCAATTTAAACACAGGAAAATGTTCTGCTTTTCCATTGATCATTACAATATTTGGACTGCTGGAAGGTGCCACCCACACTCAGGGTTAGTCTTCCCCTTCAGCAAATGTAATCCAAACAATCCCTCCCAGCTATGCCCAGAAGTTTACTTAGTCTAGAAAGTCCCTCCCAGATATGACCAAAGGCTTGTCTAATGGATCAAGTTGACAATCCATATTGCCATTTGCCAAGTGCCATATTGACACTTATGTAGTACAGTCACTGGCCAACAAATATGACTAATAGCATGGCACCCTGGAGTAGCGAGCAACCTGACAAGGCTGGGGTACAGCATGCCCTGCAGATGAGGACTGAAGGAATAGATACAACTAGGGAACTGGCAAGGACAACAGGCTTCATATATATAGATCAAGAAATGATAATAGATCTCTTTGGAGGTGTTTTGAATGTTAATAGCATGGACCATCTAGAGGAGGTGACTAAGGGTGACTAAGGGTGACTAGATATTCAAATCTGGGTCAGAAGCACCGATTGTGAGAATGTTGGTATCAAAGTCAGGATTGAAGGAATAGGAGCAGGTGAAAAGGAAAGCAAAAAGGGGGCCAGCTCAAGGACAGAGCTGGAAAGGTAAAAGGAGAGGGGGATAAATGGGGAAGAGGAGGAGGAAAAGCAACAAGATTTGTTCAGATCAGGAAACTAGACAAAGACAGTTCCCAATCCTGCAGAGTAAGCATTTCTAATGTTATTTGAAAAGAGCTGTTAGAGTCGGGGCGGGTAGGACCTTCCTTCTGTGACACATGGGAGCTGAAGTCCAACTGTAAAGGGAGAGGAAAAAAGTGGGGTCCAAATATTCCAAATGTCAGTGACTATGAGGAAATTGAAAACTGCCTAGTACAGACACTAAGAATAAGTCTATGCAAGACATCAAAAATGGCAAATGCATAATTAAGATCCTCTCCCTCTGTCCTTCAAATCTCTCCCATATAAACACACAGGAAATAGTAATTGACAACTTCCAGATGTAGAGCAGGAACTGAGAGTTGGAGAGAAAATAGGGCCCATACTGCATTTGACTAAGTGCTTGTCTCAAAGGCTAGGACTTCAGAGCCTAAGGGGGAGACTCCAATATCCAGATTTAGGAAATCAACAATGCTGAGGGAGGAAAAGTTCTAAGAAAATCACAGATAAACTCATCATTGTGAAACTTCAAAAAAGAAAAAAACTGAAAAATGAAGATAAAAATCTTAAAAATAGCTTTTTTAAAAAGTTACCTTTGCGCTGGATGTAGTGGCGCACGCCTTTAATCCCAGCACTCGGGAGGCAGAGGCAGGTGGATCACTGTGAGTTCGAGGCCAGCCTGGTCTACAAAGCGAGTCTAGGACATCCAAGGCTACACAGAGGAACCCTGTCTCAAAAAACAAAAACAACAACAACAACAAAAAAAAAAACGTTGCCTTCGGGCTGGAGAGATGGCTCAGAAGTTAATAACACTGACAGCTCTTCCAGAGGCCCTGAGTTCGATTCCCAGAAACCACATGGTGGCTCAGAAACATTTATAATGAGATCTGGTGTCCTCTTCTGGGATGTAGGCATGCATGCAGGCAGAGCACTAAATACATAATAAATCTTAAGAAAAAAGTTACCTTCAAAAGGAGCCATAGTTTGACGTACAACTGACTTTTTTAAAAAACAAAACAAAACAATGAACTCATAGACAGTTGAGTCACAGCAAGACTGACACAAAACAAACAAAAATAACAACCTACAGAGCTACAAGGAACAAACTGTCACTATGCATAACCAAATAGGTGAGTCTCAAATACATAACAGGCTGTAAGCAGTCTCAACATGCCGCGCACTACACGGGTTGATTGCCATGACGTCCTAGAGAAGATGGACCCATACAGAGGGAAACAGATGAGAGAATGTCAAGGACTAGAGAGGGGAGTTGGGAGTAGCTACAGATGGGTGCATGATGGATACAGATGGGTGCATGATGGATACAGATGGGTGCATGATAGATACAGATGGGTGCATGATGGATACAGATGGGTGCATGATGGATACAGATGGGTGCATGATGGATACAGATGGGTGCATGATAGATACAGATGGGTGCATGATGGAATATTTTCACACATTGGGTGGAATGGTGCCTCCATGAAATTCCCCATTTGTCAAAACTCTTTTGTGTCTATTCTAAAAAGACAAAGGCATCATAAGAAAACTATTCACCAGTATCATTATTAATATAAAGGCAAAATGCTCCAGAAAAAAAAATATTAGTACATTGAACCCAGAGGCATATTAAAAGGATAATAATCATGAACTGCTCTTGTATTCCTGGAGTACGATTATGATTGATCTAGAAAAATCATTTGACAAAACCCAACACAATTTTACGGTTTCCTGTGCTGTGTCTTTCCATGGTTGTTTTACAGATGTAGGGTCACCCATCTGACACTGTCCATGTAACAGGTTCTGGCCAGCTACTGCAATCAGGTAGTGAGAGTCCCTTGGGATTCTACTTCCTGCTTCATCTGGTCAGGGAAAACCATTTTCCCACCCTCACAGGACAATTTCACAGATGGCAGGTTCACTCCATTGGCTCCTCAGCCATGCACATACACCACATGTTTGGACCTGCAGCACTGAGGTCGATTGCTGTGGTAACAACACACTATCACATCACCTCACTATGATCTAAATGAACTAAGGTCTGTACACGACTAATTGATGATCTCAGCCATCCCTGGGGTCTTGGGACTTGTACCAGCAACCCTGTGTTTATTTTAGGAACAAAAGATATTTCTCTTTCCAGCATTTTGTCTGACAGTTGGCTCTCTGCTTTTCCAACACTGGTGGCCTTCAGAAGGCTATCCTCTGTACATACAGAACTCTAAGAAGACTTTCCAGTCCGGGGGGGAGACCCATGGGGAAATAGGACCACTTATACAGCAGGTTAAAATCACACCCTATACCAGCCTTTCTTTAACGCAAGGTGACGACAATCACAAGTTATATGACAGTTGTGTTCTGTTCTTGTTTTTAAAAGAAAAAGAGTAAAATAACCAACAATAAGGGGAAGACAAATAACATCAAGATGTTTTTTTCCAGTTTTTCAAGTCAGGGTTTCTCTCTGTGTAGCTCTGGCTGCCTTGGCACTTACTCTGCAGACCAGGCTGGCCTCGAACTCACGGAGCTCTGCCTGCCTCTGCCTCCTGAGTGCTGGGATTAAAGGGCGTGTGCATCTGCCCATAAAGCGTGGAGTAGCAGAGCACTGCTTTGCTTCTCACTCTGAGTTCAGCCTTGATCCCTGCAAAGACCTTGGCCTTTGCTTACTTGTTAGTGAGTTCTTGCTTTTAGGTATCTGTCTCTCTATTTTATATTCAGTATATGCTTATGAGATATCAAGGACTACTTGTCAGCCAGGTGTGGTGACGCACGCCTTTAATCCCAGCACTCAGGAAGCAGAAGCCAGTGGATCTCTGTGAGTTTGAGGCCAGCCTGGTCTACAAAGAGAGTCCAGGCTAGCCAGGGCTATACAGAGAAACCCTGTCTTGAAGAACCAAAAACAAACAAACAAACAAACAAACAAACAAACACTCATGAATTAGGTTATAGCCACGCACTTCTTCAAAGGAACCCAGTCTCACAAGAATAGGTTAGTATAAGGTAGGTTGGTTGTCTCAGGTTTCTCTCTTGACTTCTGTTATTGTTTGACACGTGTTCCAGCTCTGATGCCACCAGCATCTCGTGAGGCCTTCGTTAAAGCTGAGCTGGTACCATGGTCTTGATTTCCCACAACCATGAGCTAAATAAACCACTTTTCCCTGTAAAGTACACCGTGTTAGTATGTACGTTATAGCAACACAAAACAAAGACGTTGTTTTCAAGAGAGAGGGATTCCACATGAGGACACTGGACACTGGTACATATGTAAAATCAGGGTAGGGGGTTGGAGGGATTGCTCAGTGGTTAAGAGCACCAGTTGCTTCTCCAGAGGACACAGGCTCAAGTCCCAGCACCCACATGGCAGCCCACAATTATCTGTAATTCCTATCCCAGGGAGTTTGACAGCCTCTTCTGGCTTCTGAGGTTACCAGGCATCCATCTGGTGCACACGCATACATGCAAGCAAAACACCCCTACGTACAAAATAAAACTTTAAAAAAATTCAAAAACCAGTGTAAGACTAGATAGTATCAGGTGTCAAGACACATTTATTGGAATGGCTCTCAGAATGCTTATTTAAAAACAAAACAAAACAAGCCTATCCTACTTTAGGAAATTTTCTTTCTGTCATAATTTGCAGTAAGCTGTTGGACTTGGGAGTTGTTCCTGTAGGTTACGGTTCTGGAAATACATTGTCTTAACTGTGAGGCAGTATGGAATCTTCCGAGAGCACCACAACAAACAGGTTTTCTGCATATGTATATCTCCTATACACATACAGTCATGCATATGCTTATATAGACGTGTGTATACACTGCAGTTATAATCAGGGGTTGGAATGTGCTGCCGGAATATTAGCGGAGCCATTCTTTTTTTTTTTTTTTTCCTTTTTTTTTTTTTCTTTTTTTTTGGTTTTTCGAGACAGGGTTTCTCTGTGTAGCCTTGACTGACCTGGACTCACTTTGTAGTCCAGGCTGGCCTCGAACTCACAGCAATCCGCCTGTCTCTACGCCCCCCCCCCCCCCCAGTGCTGGGATTAAAGGCGTGCGCCACCACGCCCGCCTTAGCAGAGCCATTCTGCGTCTGTTGTATTGCGCTGATAACAATAGGTGCTCTGCGCCTTATTTCCTAGCAACCTGTAAGCCTAGTACTTGAGATTGGTCATGCAGCTGCATACACAAACAGCCCTGTGCTTATGCAGCCGTGCTGTTAACAGCGGCAGCAGAAAGATACAGGAACATGGGACATCTTCACCTCCTTCTTCCAAATCTGACAGTGTTCCTGCTCTGGGGCCTCTTCTCTTTCTTCTCTCTTCTCTTCTCTTCTCTTCTCTTCTCTTCTCTTCTCTTCTCTTCTCTTCTCTTGTCCTCTCCTCTCTTCTCCTCTCCCCTTCCCTTCCCTTCCCTTTCCTTCCTTCTTTCCTTCCTTCCTTTCTTTCTTTTCCAGTATTGGGAATTGAAGCAAAGGCCTGGCACACACCAACTGACTATTCTACCACTGATCTATATCTCCAGTTATAACCATCTTTTTATTAGTCATAAGAATCAGGAACTCGCCGGGCTGTGGTGGCTCACGCCTTTAATCCCAGCACTCGGGAGGCAGAGGCAGGCGGATTGCTATGAGTTCGAAGCCAGCCTGGTCTACAAAGGGAGTCCAGGACAGCCAAGGCTACACAGAGAAACCCTGTCTCAAAAAAACAAACAAACAAACAAACAAACAAACAAAAAAGAATCAGGAACTCTGCTTCTTCTAGGCACTTAGCCAAGATCACATATGACATCTTATCACCAGTGTTCTTAAATATTGAGACTGGATATTATACAATACAACCAAACAGTTAAAAAAAAAAAAACACCTATTAATTGCCAGGCACAGTGGTTCATGCCTGTAATCCCAGCATTCGGAGAGGCAGAGGCAGGCAGATCACTGTGAGTTTGAGGCCAGCCTGGTCTACAAAGTGAGTCCAGGACAGCCGAGGTTGCACAGAGAAACCCTGTCTCAGAAAAAACACAAGCAAAAACAAAAAACTATAAATGCATTATTGTTGTTGTGTGTCTAATGTGAGGGAAGGGGCACATGTGTGCCATGGTGCATGCGTGGAAGTGAGAAAGCAACTTTATGGGCTCAGTTTTCTCCTTCCACCTTTGTGTGGGTTCCAGAGGCCAAATTCATGTCATCAGGATTAAAGAGCAGGTGTTTTTTCCCATGGAACTGTCTCCCCCTCCCTCCATATATATGTATACGAATATCCTGGACAGCCAGGATAAGGAGAAACCTTGTCTTAAAAAACCAAAAACAGAAAAAAGGAACAAAGAAAAACAACAAAGCAGAAAGAAGTACATCTTGAAAAATGAATGACACTGTTTAGATTCTCCGTGAAATTGGGGAATAAAGAAAGAAGGTGGTACATGCCTGTAATCTCAGCATTCGGAGAGGCAGAGGCAGGTGGATCCCTGTGAGTTCAAAGCCAGCCTGGTCTACAAAGTGAGACCACTACAGATCTTTCTTTCTTTTTTTAATTTAGTTAACTTATTCAGATTACAGCTCAATTGTTATCCCATCACCTGTATCCTCCCGTTCCTCCCTCCCTCCCTCCTGCTTTCACCCTATTCCCCTCCTCTATCTCTGTGACTGAGGGGGACCTCGTCCCCCACTATATGATCATAGGCTATCAAGTCTCATCTTGGTAACCTGCTTATGCTTTCTTTGAGTGCCACCAGGCCTCCCCACCAAGGGGAAGTGGTCAACTATGGGGCATCAGAGTTCATGTCAGAGTCAGTGCCCGCTCTCTACATAACTGTGGAGAATGTCCTGTCCATTGGCTAGATCAGAGTAGAGACCACTACAGATCGTTCAAACAGAAAAATCATAAAGTTCTGATCTTGGTGCAGGCCTGTGTTGCTGGCAATTCTTGCAAGTTTGAGGCCAGCTTAGTTTACATAGGGAGATCCTATCTCAAAAGCATAAGAAAGTAAAATGAGCCAGGCAGTGGTGGCTCATGCCTTTAGTCCCAGCACTCGGGAGACACAGGTATGTGGCGCTCCATGAGTTTGAGGCCAGCCTGGTCTACAGAAAGAGTTTGTGGTTAGGCAAGGATACACAGAGAAACCCCTGTCTCAAAAAAGCCGAAAGCCAAGAAGAAAAATTGACAATATCATAAAATGGTTTTATGAAAAAGTTCATGTAAGGAAAAAGCTTGTTCAAATACTCATGTTTGGGCCTTCTGTTTTATTCCATTGATCGTCATGTCTGCTTTCATGTTAGCAAGATATTGTTTTTATTACTATAGCTCTACAGTAGGTCTTGGAGTAATGGCAATACTGGCAGTATTACTCTTTTCACTCAGGATTGCTTTGACTATCTGCTCTTTTCTGGTTTTATATGATTTTTGGAACTTTTTCCTTTTTATTTGAAGAATGTTTTAAGAGTTTTGTTGAGGTTGCATTCAGTCTATAAATCATTTTAGGTAAAATGCTCATTTCTTTTCTTTCTTTTTTCTCCTCTTTCTCCTCCTCCTCCTCTTTCTCATCCTCCTCCTTTTTTTTGTCTGAGACAGGGTTTCTCTCTGTGTAGCCTTGATTGCCCTGGATTCGTTCTCTAGACCAGGCTGGCCTCAAACTCACAGAGATCTATCTGCCTACCTCTGCCTCCCAAGTGCTGAGGTTAAAAGCATGCACTGCCACCACAACCACCTGGCAGTATTAATTCTACCAATCCACGAACATGGATGTTTTTCTCAATTTCTCTCTTTTTTTTCTTTTTTCTTTTTTTTTCTTTTTCTTTTTTTTTTTTCTTTTTTTTTCTTTTTTTTTTTTTTGAGATTTGAAGTTCTTATTGTAGGTGTCTTTTACTTCCTGGTTAATTTATTTCAATAATTTGTATTGTCTTAGATGCTGTTGTAAATAGCAGTGTGTCCATGATCTCTTTATTAGTGTTTTTGTTGTTTTATAGAAAAACTACTGATTTTTGTAAGTTTATTTTGTACCCTGCCACTTTTGTGAATTTGTCGATTTTTTTTTCAAGAAGTTTTCTGGTGGGACTTTTGGGATATCATTTACTATGCATATCATTTACTAATAGCATGATTTGACTTATCACATTGGTATCCCTTTAGTTTTCTTCTCTTGCTTTATTGCTTCAGCTAGTGCTTTCAGCACATTATTGAAAAGAAGAAGGGATTGTGGAGGCCCTGTCTTATTCCCGATTTTAATGGGGTTGCTTTCTTTCTTTTTTTCTTTCTTTCTTTCTTTCTTTCTTTCTTTCTTTCTTTCTTTCTTTCTTTCTTTCTTTCTTTTCATTTAGGGCAATGTTGGCTATGAGTTTGTCATATATCGCTCTTTTATATTGAGGTATGCTCCCTCTAGTTCTACTCTATATTATCATTCATCATCTAATATTTGATAAAAGGGAAAATGCATGAGAGAAAAGACAGCGTCTTCAATAAATGGTACTATGAAAATTGCACATCCATATGCCAAAGAATGAAACAGGGCCTTTACCTGTCACCTTGTACAACAGTCAGCTCCAAGTGGACCTCAATTTGAAGCATAAAATGCTATAAGTGCTAGAAGAAAACATAGGCAGCGACTCTACAAGATGTAGGTCTGAGAAAGGACTTTCTGTTTCGTTTTGTTTTTTCTCTGTGTAACAGCCTTGGCTGTCCTGGACTCACTTTGAAGACCAGGCTGGCCTCGAACTCATAGAGATCCACCTGCCTCTACTTTTTGAGTTCTGGGATTAAAGGTGAGCGCCACCACACCCAGCTTCCTTCAAGTACATTCTTAACTCCAAAGGTAGAGAAACTTAATTCCGATTTATAGAATAGCTTCTATTTCCTTAAGTTACAAAGGGCAAAGAGCACATGAAATTTGTTTTGCACATTACTTTTAAAATTTATATTCCATACTTAAGAAACAAGTTACTACTTAGGTCTAGTGCTAGACAACAAGACCCCACCTCAAAAAGCAAAACAGGACTAGAAATGGCACAGTGGTTGATTGCAGACTGGTGTTTAGTTCCAAGACCCCTCACAGCAGCTCCCAATCTGTAACTGCAGTTCCGGGGGATTTAACTTTTCCACCGCCCCCCACCACACACCCCACACCCCTGAATGCATGTGGTGCACAAACACACACTCAGACAAAACGCATATAAAATAACAATTAAAAACATTTTAAAAAGCAATGCAAAACAAATTCACACAGACAGCAGAGAAAAGGACCTAGAAGACCCATCTCAGTTGATAGTGAGATCTCTCACCAAAGCTAGCATGTGTTTTGCATAAATCAAAGTATGTATATCTAAGAAGCTTGGCTTTTATTTTATTTGTATTTTCATACAATATATTTTGATCATGTTCTATTACTTCTTCAGCTCTTCTCAGATGACCCTCCTCGACTCCCTACTGATCCAAATGTATGTTTTTTCCTCTCAAGTAAAAACCAAAAAGCAAGCAATAATGCAAAAAAAAAAAAAAAATCCTCATGCCCCCCCCTCCCAAAAAGAATACAGGCTAGGTGTGATGGTGCATGCATGCCTTTAATTACTCTGGAGGCAGAGGCAGGAGGATTTCTGTGACTTTTGAAGCCAGACTGGTCTACAAATACAGAGAAACCCTGTCTTGAAAAAGCCTAAAAAACCAAACCAAACCAAAAGTACAGAATCCTTTTGGTGGTGGCAACTTACTCCTGGGCATGGGTACTGCCTTGGGTCGTGGTTGATATACCCAGTGTCACTCCACTGGAGAAAACTCATTTTCCCTTTGCCAGCAGAAACAGTTGGCTTTTAATTAAATCACATCATGCAGTGATTTTTTTTTATTTTTTTAATTTATTTTATTTTAACTATTTTTTTTATTTTTAATTAATTTATTCTTGTTACATCTCTATGGTTATCCCATCCCTTGTATCCTCCCATTCTCCCCTCCCTCCCATTTTCCCCTTATTCCCCTCCCCTATGACTGTTCCTCAGAGGGATTACCTCCCTCTGTATATGCTCATAGGGTATCAAGTCTCTTTTCAGTGACCTCATGCAGTGATTTCTGATGTGACTTCTGACATACACATCAGTTAATGTCCTTCTTGTAAACTGAAAATCATTTTTGGGGTGCAGCTCAGTGGTAAACACTAAGACATGAGTGAAGCCATAAATTCAATCCCAAGCATGTCGTGGGTGGGAGGGAGACTCCCAGTAGTCTTAATTCATATTATTTTAAATTACTTTTTTTCTCCCTCCTTTGCCTTTAGGATAAACACAATATACCCAAATTAAACTGAACTGTTTTAAAACTAGGTGTCCTCTGTGTGACAGTTAGTTTCAATGTACTGAGATATGAAATGACGTGGGGACACAGGCCTCTGGACATGCCTGTGGAGGATTCCCTTGGTTAGGTCAGCTGACTCGGGAGGAGCTGCCTACTGTGGGTGGTGTCTTTCTTTGGGCTAGGATCCTGGACTGTATAAAAAAAGAGGAAAGTGAGCTGAGCAAAACCTCTCACCTCTTTCTGCTCCTGGACTGCAGGTGTAAGGAGACCAGCTGCTCAGACAGCTGCTGCTGTGACCTCTCCGCAACTCCGAGCCAGAATGAGTCCTTCCGTCAAGGTTATCTGTCGAGAGTATTTTATCACAGCAACTTGGAGAAAACAGGACACTTCATCCTTGGCTTATGTTTTTATTGCGATTTTTATTATTTCCTTTTTGTTGTTGGGCTGGGAATGGAATGCAGTTCTGGTCTCTAGACACCAGGCATGCACGTGGGACATTCATACATGCAGGCAAATAAACAAATAAAACCAAATCTTAAAAAAATAAAGTTACCCTTGGGACACACTTGAAAACTGCTTCAATTCTCAGTGTCTCATACAGTGAATACATGCATGGGCAATGACCAATTGCGCACCTGACTACCTTGAGTTGTGTACTTTTTTCTCAGTCCATTTCTCTACCATACTATGCAGACAGGGGGACAAATCCAAGAAGCAAGCTAACAAGTTGAATCAAGAATTTTATTTTTAAGAGACTTCTATTATTTTTAAATGTGTGTAAGTAGGTGTGTACATGGGAGAAGGAGGCCCACGAGACCAGGGCAGCTGGATCATTCTGGAGTTGGAGCTGCAGGAGATTCTTCTGAGCAGCCTGCCATGGGGGACGGGTGTCTAACTTGGGTCCTCTGAAAGAGCAGTCTGTGCTCCTAACTGCTGAGACGTCTCTCCAGCCCCCTTAAGGAAGAGTTTTAAACAACTACAGAGAGAAATTTAATGGCCACATATAGTAAGGAGACAAATTAAGTTGCTTTTCATATCCAAATTCACCCTTGATTTTCAGCAAAATGTAAAAAAACAAAAAACAAAAAACCGAATACCTGGTGGTGCAATATCAAACATGGTCAACAGAGGGTGCTAGAGAATCAATAAGGCAAGAAAGATCCCCCCTCACCTTGGCAGCAAACATCCCCCCCCATCCCCGATTCTAGGGCACTCCTTTGTAACATAAGGTTTCATCAGAAACTGCAGTGTACACAGTTATGCACCAGCATGCTTTCACAGCATGGGTGGTGTCTTTGGTGTAGGGTCTTGTAGAACATGTAGAACACAAGGAAACACGTCCTGAGCGGTATCATCAACCAGCTGGACCTAATGACAATATGGCTAGTTTTGGTTATCAACAGGACACATCTGGGAGAGGGACCCTTACTTGAGGAATTATTTCAATCACGTGGACCTGTGGGCATGCCTGTGCATAGTTTTTTGATTGATAATTGGTACCGGAGGGCCCAGCCCAGTATGGGCATTTTAACAGTCAAACAATAATACAGTCAGCGTTTTTTTGTTTTTTTGTTTTTGTTTTTCCTGGAGAAAACTACTTTACCTGAACAGAAGTTTTTTGTCTTTGTTTTACATTGATAATTTAAAAAAAAAAATGCATTATGTGGCCAAGTGTGGTGGCATAGACCTTTAATCCCAGGACTTGGGGGACAGGTGGATCTCAATGAATCCAAGGCCAGTCTGGTTTTCTTAGTGAGTCCCAGGTCAACAATGGCTACACAGTGAGATCCTGTCTTACGAAACAAAACAAAACAAAACAAAAAAATAAAGATACACTGTGCATTTGATAATGCTGTACTCTAAGGGAATTGCTTTAAATCTACATTTAGTGTATTGTGCGTGGATACAGGCGAATATAAAACACAGTAACTTAGTTTAAAAACCACTGCCTTGCGTCCTGGTTAGGTGTCAGCCCTTTCACCTGCCATTATAATCATCCATCCATCCATTGGCAGAATCTCTCTTTTTTTTTTTTTTAATTTTGGTTTTTCGAGACAGCGTCTCTCTGTGTAGCCTTGACTGTCCTGGACTCACTTTGTAGTCCAGGCTGGCCTCGAACTCACAGCGATCCGCCTGCCTCTGCCTCCTGAGTGCTGGGATTAAAGGCGTGCGCCACCACGCCCGGCTCATTGGCAGAATCTCATGCAGCCTACCCAGTCTGGCCTTAACCTGCTTTATCGTCATGGACGTCCTTGAACGCCTGATTATCCTGCCTCTATCTCCCCAGTGCTGAGATTACAGGTTTATGGCAGTTTTAGGTTCACGGGATCAACACTGAGCTTTCACATTTACCAACGTAACTACACCCTCAGCACTACTGTTGTTTTTCTAACCATTAATACAGATGTGAAAAGGGAAACAAATTCTTAATAATTGTATATGTCTTGATACTGTGGGCCCATAAACTTTGAATACAGGTGCTCTGGTTGAAAGCTATTGTGCCATACGGAGGTGCATGGACCGTCTGTGTCGTTTACCTGCCTTTGCCTAACTATAAATATTAAGGCCTGCTAGTGAATATATTGCATGTTTTAAACGACTGCAGAGTGTTCCATTCACTCATTTACTTTAATCGTAACCTCCATACTTGGTGTGAAAGTTTACAAGGAATCTCATAATAGGGGTGCTTGCCAATTTTAAAGATAGGTTAGGTGGGCAGCAGCCTGTATTTAATAATGAAACTATAGTTTGGTCATGTATTTATTTATAAAGTCCAGACGTCAGTCACCGCCCCTTCACCACGGCAGCCCGGGCCTCTCGATTCCTCCGCCGGATTCGGAGGCGACCAGAAAGAGCCGGTCTTCCTAAAACCACAGAAGCACAGGGGAGTGATGGAGTCTGAGGGCACAAGCTCCGCAGCCTGCGCCGCAGCAGCGGGGTGAACACCTCTGAAGACCTAGCGAAGCCTAGCAACAGCCATGGCCCACCAGGCCGCCGGGACCCGCGGGAGCCGCCGCGTTGCCAGGGCGACGCTTCCGGCCGGCGCGCGCAGCCCCTGGAGCAGGAGAGTCGCGCGGCGGCGGGCGGGGCGGGGCCGGCTAGACGCGCCGGGCGCCGCGAATTAAGCTGGCGGACGCGCGCGCGCGCTCTCTCTCTCCCGCGGGCGCGCGCGTCTTCGCTTCCCAGGCTCCGTCGCTGACGCGGTCGCGGACGACGTTGGGGGAGCGGGAAGGCAGCGGCAGCAGCGGGGCCGGGATGAACAGCGGCGGCGGCTTCGGTCTGGGCTTAGGCTTCGGCCTCTTCCCTACGGCGGTGATTCAGGTGACGAACCTCTCGTCGGCGGTGACCAGCGAGCAGATGCGGACGCTCTTTTCCTTCCTAGGAGAAATCGAGGAGCTGCGGCTCTACCCCCCGGAGTGAGTGCTTGGAGCCCGGCGGGCGGGCGGGCGGGGGAGGGGCGCGCCGCCATCGAGACCTAGGGCGCCGATGTGGGGGGGGAGGGAGGGAGGAGAGGAGCGCGGCGCGGGCGTCACGTGACCGCGCGCTTTCCCTAAGGCGGCCATGTTTGATGAGGGCACCGGGCCCGCTGCCCTTCTCTTCTCGTGGGGGATTTCATTTGATTCATCTCCGTGCGGAGTGCCCGCGAAGCATTTAGGGGCGGTTTACCCTTTCGAGCCTCCAGGACTGTGGTTGATGCCCGGTTTTCAAATTGGGTGCCCCAGATCTTAGGTTTACCCCCCCATCCCACTCCCTCCCCCTACCGCTCCCCACCCCTACCCCCGAACTTAAGATGGCCGCAGGTGGGCCGGCTGTAGTCCTCATGGCCAATACTCCTAACGTGTTTTTTTTTTTGCACTGGGAGCATCGAAGAGGACGCCAGCAACGCCAACGCCCCGGCCCTCTAGGCCTTAGTGTCAAGGTGCTAGTGCTGACGAGAGTGCGGGTGACAGCGTGGAATAGGGGCTGTTTTTCTCCCGGTTGATCTTAGACATTTACCATCCTTCTGGTTTTTCTAACCGAGCCCATAGTCACGATCTTAAAAGATCACGTCAATTCCTCCTTTTGGAAACAGTCTGAATTTTTCCTCCAGAGAGGTCACACCGGCCCAGACGTTTCAAAAAGAATAGGTCAGTGCAGAATTACCGCTACTGTGTGCTGCACGTGTTTAAAATCCAGATCTTAATTGGCATTTGTAGGTCGGCATCACTTGCCAGCCAGGGCCCTTGAAGTGGTAAATTTCCATTAAGCAATATTGACTAATCAGCTAACTTGCAGAGACGTTGAAATAATAACACTGAATGCCCATTAGTATTCTTTTCACTCATTGGTAAAGTTGATTATTAACATTTCATTTGTTCTAGCAAGGTGTGGTATCACACTTATTTTGAAACAGGGTTTCTCTGTGTAGCCTCGGCTGTCCTGTACTCGTTTTGTAGACCAGGCTGGCCTCGAACTCACGGAGCTCCACCTGTCTCTGCCTCCCGAGTGCTGGGATTATAGGCGTGTGCCACCACGCCCGGCGGTATCACACGCTTTTAATCCAAGCACTCCCTGAGGCCGAGGCAGGTGGGTCTCTTGAGTCAGAGGCCAGTCTGTTCTACAGAGCAAGTCCAGGGCTGCCAGGGCTCTTTGTGCAGAGAAACCCTGTCTTGAAACAGCAACAACCAAGTTCATTGTCTACTAGTGCCCCGCTTCATCTAGTGTGTCCTCAGAGACTGCCATGACAGCTAGCCCCAGTCTAGAACAGGCCTCGGCACTTAAAAAATATTTAATGAAGTCGACATTTAGTGATGTAGTTTCTCTTGTAGAATGACATACGGTCTCAGTTAATACAGGTTATTTCTAGATGCTGAGATTCAAGCAATATAATTTTGACAATACTGCATAAGTGCATGAGGTTTGACTTAACCATTACATTAAAATTTGTAGTACTTTTTTAAAAAAACATTTGAAGATGCCCCCCCCCCCTTCTTTCTCTGTTTTGGGTGGGTTGTTTTTTTCCCCCAAGGACAGGGTTTCTCTGTAGCCCTGGCTGTCCTGGACTTGCCTTGTAGACCAGGGCTGCCTCTGTGTCCCAGGGTGTTGGGATTAAAGGGGCCCGGCTGCATTCAGCTGTCTCTTCAGTACTCAACACTTAGTAATTTGGAAGAGGGCGGCTGTGTCCTGGGAGGGTTAGAAGCCAGTCAGTGAAATAAATTATCCACCCATGAGCTCATGTACATGAACTGGGGACGGTAGAGTGCCTGAAGAAATACATATCATAGAATAGTCTTTACTCCCAGTGAAATGCTGTCTGTGTGGTTGAAACTTGGGTTTAGGTGGTACTACACTGCCAGTTGTTAGCTGGCACTTGGGAAGGTGCATCGTGAAAGTCTACCCTCTCTAGGCCTGGCCTTGAATAAACCTAGTTTCCTTCCTGCATGAGAAAATATGTGGGGTTGAAAGGTCAAAGAGAGTTAAAAAGCTCTGCTATTTGTGTTAAAATAGAGTCAGTATGTCACAAACAAATTCCTTTGGCAAAATTGTTACCAGATAAAAATTCTTACCTAGTTTTCCTAAGTGCAGTAGAGCCTCATTCTGGTATTGTAGTGACACTGATACACTTTATTAGCATAACTCCATAATGCAGTAGTGCTAGTTGGTCCTTAAGGATATACTTGCAGTTTGATGCTGAAGTGTATAAAAATGCAATCAGTAGTACTTTTGTCAAAAATAATGATAGTTAGCTGGGTAGTGGTGGTGTAGGCCTTTAAGCCAAGCAGTGACAGAGGCAGGTGGATCTCTGTGAGTTCGAGGCCATACTGGTTGATAGAGCAAGTTCCAGGACAGCCAAGGCTACACAAAGAAATCCCATCCTTGTCTTAAACAAAAACTGATAGTTGTTTTGATTATCATATAAACATTGTTTTGTGATTAATATTTAGACATTGAGTAGTTACTGATTTAAAATTGGAAATCTGTTTCTTTAGTGAAATGTGAAAATAGGTCCACATCGGGTGTCTCTCTTTTTTGCTCTTCACCTCATTTTTTGAGATTCTTTCACTGACATACAGCTCTGGCAGCCTGGCTTAGCTGCCTCACTCTGGAGATCTGCTTGGAATTCGAGTGCCACAGATGCACACACCACACGTTAGGCAGTCATGTAAACAGGCCAGTAGCATGGCTCACCAGGTAAAAGGCTAGCTGCTCAAAGCAGTATTGAGCTCAGTCTCTAGACTAGGACCCACTGTGAGAGGAGAGAGTTGGGCTCCTGAGAGTTGTCTTCTGCCCTCCTACAGGTGCACCCCATGAGTACACACTTGCACAAATAATACAGAAAGTGAAAAGAGAATTTATGTAGACACTCATTGAGCATACTAAGAGTTATTTGTCATTCTTTTTTATATTGCCAGACAAATATCCCGAATTACTGTCCAACGTTTCGCACAAAAGAATTTCTTATAAAAACCTATTTATACAATTTCTCAATGAAAATCTATTTTTACGAATTGGTTTTTTCAGTAAACTTTCCATTGTGATGTAATGTTCACACAGAAAAATGAACATTATGGTGTGTGGCTCAATGAATTTTTACAATTTAAACATGGCAGTGTAGCAGGCACACAGATGGAGAGTATCTGCCCCCTACAAGTTCCCCTGTGCCCTCCTGCAGTTGACTGACTACCCCCTAAGGGTAATTCTGTTTTCATTTCTAACACCAGAAAGATTTTCACCTGTGTAGTTTTTCTTGCTTGCTCTGGTTTCCTACTTCTCTGGTTTTCCAAGTTAAAAGAATTAAACTAAAAGTCTGTTAACTTTTTAAATTTAAAGTTAACTTAGTTAATTTAAGTAACTTAAAGTTAATTTAAAGTAAATTAGTTACTTAAAAGAAATGCTGTGTTGAAAGATCACACTACACTGTGTCTGGTATTTTTTGTTGCCTGGCAAAACACCTAAGATCAAACTGGAGTTGCTTTGGCTCAACATCTCAGAGATCTGTGTTGGCGGCTCTGATGATTCAGCCTATGGCCAGGCAGAAATATCATGGTGCCTAGGAAATAGAGAGTTCCCAAGAAGGAGCCAGGGATGAGGTAAAATGTCCAAGGTGCTCTGCCAGCCTCAGCTCCTAAGAGTGCATTCCGCTGTATAACCTCAGAAACACTAGCCCCTGAGGACCAAGTCTTCAACACACCAGGGCCTTTTGGGGGCTACTTCATAACCTAATTATAACAGCCATTTTATGTAGAGCAGCAAACAAGAAAGTTCACCCCACCAAACTCCTTTCATTAGCTTGTTTTTTCTTCTGGTCCCCTATATGTGCTTAATAACACAGTGTAATCAGAGGAGTCATATACTGTGATTATAAGCTTTTTTCCTTAATCTGTAATAAGCACTTTTAATATTGCTGTGCTTTAAAGTAATATTTAAAGATGTGTGCTGTGTTGAGTGTTTTTGAAATTCTCCCACCCCTTCCCCAAGACAGGGATTTCTTTTCTTTTTTCTTTTTTGAGACAGGGTTTCTCTTGTAGTCCTGCCTGTTCTGGACTTGCTTTGTAGACCAGGCTGGCCTAGAACTCAGAGCTCCACCTACCCTCTGCTTTCTGAGCACTGGGGTTACAGGTATGTGCAACTGTGCCCTACACAGGGTTTCTCTGTGTAGCCTTGGCTATCCTGGACTTTGTAGACCAGGCTGGCCTTGAACTCACAGAGATCCGAAATTCTGTCATATGTTGGTTGTTTTTAAAAGGTTTAGTTACAAATGAATGCGTTTAAGCTAGCTGCATTTGGAAGTGTTGATCATCAGCAATGATTGGTAGGTCTGCAGGCAGTGTCAGCACTTGAGAAAGGCTTGGAGAATTGTGCCATCCAGAGGACCAATGGAGTCCTTAGTAAGTGTTGTGTTGACTAATAATAATTTTATGAGTAAAGCTACTTGTTCATGTTTTGGATTGTGTAATTTTGATAGGTCTTCTACAGCAGCTGTTTGCAACTGTGGGTTGAGACCCCCTTGGGGATGGAAGGACCCTTCCCGAGGGTCACCTAAGACCACTGGGAAACATCTACATTATGAGTCATAGTAGTATCAAAGTGACAATTATATAGTAGCAACAAAAATAATTTTCTGGTTGGAGTCAGCATAACACGAGGAACTGTATTAAAGGGTGGAAGCATCAGAAAGGTTGAAAGCCACTTTACATCTTTAGATACACTTTTAGAGTCTAACGGATGTATCTTGATGTACTAATAAAATATTGGCTGTAGCGGTAACCACATTGACATTTGAATATTGTTTAATGTTTAATGAAAAAATGGCCAATTAGAGCACCAGAAATTTAACCTGTTCCCAGAGGTAGGGTTTTGTTTATTTTGTTTTTAAATGTCACTACTTAAAACCTGATTTTTGGTTTATTTTTATTTTTATTTTTATTTTTTAAGAACAGTAAGATTTTATATTCTAAAAAAACCTAAAACTTGCTTCAGCAAATGAGATCAAACTACATCTACTACTTATAGGCAATGGTACTTTTGGTTTTTTAAGACAGGGTTTCTCTGTGTAACAGACAGCTATGGCTGTTCTGGAACTTGCTTTGTTGCCCAAGCTGGCTTTGAACTCCAGAGTGCTGGGATTAAAGGTGTGCCCTACCATGTCTAGTAGGCAGTGCTGCTTTGTACAGAGGATTACTTTTAAACAAAACGGAGTGTATAACTTTTTGAAAAAAATTTTTTGTTTTGTTTTTCAAGACAGTGTTTCTCTGTGTAGCCTTGCCTGTCCTGGACTCACTTTATAGACTAGGCTAGCCTCGAACTCACAGAGATCCTCTGCCTCCAGAATGCTGGGATTACAGGCATGTACCACCTGGGCCAACTCTTTGAAAATTAAAACTGTGGCCATTGAGTTTTGGTCCGTGTGTGTAATCCCAGCTAACTATAAGCCTGAGGAAGGAGGATTTCAAATTCAGATCCTGTGCAACATAGTGGACCCTGTAGACCAAAATTAGATTTTAAAGTGCCAGGAGCTAGAGGTGTGTTTCATAGTTAAAGAACTTGTCTGGCATGTGAGAGAGGCCCTGGGTGTAGTCCCTAGTATCATAAAATATTTAAACTGTGATAAAGAGAAATAGTTCTATTAGATAGTTTAGACATACTATACGATCTAAGCATATGATTTATAAGTGTAATTAATCAGCAGTGGTGCTACATGCCTTTATTAATCCTAGCACTCAGGACGCAGAGTCTGGCAGAATTTTGTGTGAGGCCAATCTGGTCTATAGAGTGAGTTCTAGGACAGCTAGGGCTACACAGATAAACCTTGTCTCAAAAATAATATAATAATACAATAATAATAATTTTATTTGTCAGTTATTATCTATATGCAGTCTGTAATGTTAATGTAAAACTTCTCAAAGCTGAAATATTTATGTGTTTATAAAATATTGTGAAGTTGGCCTTTATTTCAAGAAAAGTAGTGGGAGATATAAAATTGCTTAAGGGCTGAGGGTGTTGTAGATCAGTGGCAAATGCCTGCATGGCATGCACAAGTGTACCACAAAAAGGAAAATTACTGAGCACCAAGGTACTGTACCAGCGGTCCTCAACCTATGGATTATTAACCCTATGGGGAGTCAAACAACCACTTCACAGAGGCCGTAAGAAAACACAAGTATTTATTTTATTTTAACACAAGTATTTATATTATGATTCATAACACTAGCAAGATTACAGTTAAGTAGTAACAAAAATAGTTTTATGGTTGGAGGTAACCCAACATGAGGAAGTATATTAAAGGGTTGCTTGAGAACCACTGAACTATACCTTCCATCTATGTACCATGATAGTGCTCTTCAAAGCGGACTGCCTTTTCTTTTCTTTCTTTCTTTCTTTCTTTCTTTCTTTCTTTCTTTCTTTCTTT
>OU015758.1:23187779-23228199 GCA_907169655.1 Acomys percivali | reverse complement strand
TTTCTTTCTTTCTTTCTTTCTTTCTTTCTTTCTTTCTTTCTTTCTTTCTTTTCTTTTTTTCTTTTTCTTTTTTGAAATAGGGTTCCTCTGTGTAGCCCTGGCTCTCCTGGACTCATTTGTAGACCAGGCTGACCTTGAACTTGCCTGTCTTTGCCTCTGGAGTGCTGGGATTAAAGGTGTGTGCCACCACGCCTGGCTCAGAGTAGATCACTTTTAAATTTGTTCCCAGGATTCTCAAGTCTTACTGGTACATCTTCCTATCTAGGTTCTTTATAAACCGGTCTGGTTGCTGGGTGTGGTGGTGAACGTCTTTAATTCCAGCACTAGGGAGGCAGAGGCAGAGGCAGGCAAGTTCAAGGCCAGCCTGGTCTACAAGTGAGTCCAGGACAGTCAGGGCTACACACAGAGAAACCCTGTCTTGAAAAACAAACAAACAAACAAATAAATAAGTAAGGCTGGTTTGCTAAGCTCATGAATACTTAAAGTGAAGTGTGTTTTAACTAGAGGTATCTATGATACCCTTTAAATTTCAGTAGTAACTATTTAGGTTTGCATTTTTTCACATGAGCACTGACATTGTTCATTTAAAAAGATCCCTGTTAAATTGAAGAATAGAAGCTGTGATGGTCATAGAGCAACCAGGACTCCTGGTATCAGCAAAGTGACTCTTTTTCTTACCCCAAGAGGCTGTTTTGTGTATCTCCTGTCTCTTTGTGGGCCTGTTCTATACTCCCTCCTCTGATACAAGTTGCTTTCCAGCCCAGCGGAAAGAATCGGTTTTGAGCTCATTTATTTGGTCAAGCTTGACTACCCAAATTTCATGTTGTTTGTCAGCCAGTGAAATGGCCTCTTGTGGCAGGTGACTGATCACTTGGGGCTAGAGAAGCTTAAGGAATGTGTTGGGAGGTTCAAATAAATTGTACTAATGCCTGCACTGAAGCTGCGTACAGTGCTCAGGCTGAGGGGTGCCTGCTGTCTGTGAGAGCTTTGAATGGTCTACAGAGGACTTGAAACTTGTCTTGGAGAAAAAAAAATGGAATTAGTTTAAAGGGGAAATAGAGAAAACACCTGATTCGCTGAGTGAAACTGTGTACAGGGTCCAGAGGTTCAGACTGTTCTTATTCAGGATGTGTTCTTGGACCCAGGAGACTTGTGTGTCTGGTGTTTTGGATGGATATAAAGGTTCCTCTTAGGAAACTTCATCTTAAGTGATGTGATGCAATTTAGGGATTAGGATCACACTGGTAGTTTTTTGGAAGACCATTACTGAGGGGTTAAAGCTAGACAAAGAGTGATTGACCAGAAGTCTGTAATCATTATTCAGGCCCAGCTAAGTTCAGGAAGCAGAAAAGTGGAATTTCACCATGCAGTTAAAAGGAGCATTGCAAGTTTTGGTGAATGGTGCCAATTACTGTCACGCTAGTGACTCCCAGATACCAGAGCAGAGAAATGTGACTATTCTTTTTTTCTTTTCTTTTTTTTAAGGTTTTTCGAGATAGGGTTTCTCTGTGTAGCCTTGGCTGTCCTAGACTCGCTTTGTAGACCAGGCTGGCCTTGACCTCACAGAGATCACCTGCGTCAGCCTCCCAAGTGCTGGGATTAAAGGTGTGCGCCACCACGCCCAGCTGTGATGTTACTTTTAAGTAAGATAGAAAATACAGGATGCAGGGCAGAGCTGGAAAGAGGAGAAGGTAGTGGATGGATTTGAGTTTACTGAGCTAGGGCGCATCACAGTGTAATTAAGTGCCGGGCGTGGTGGCGCACGCCTTTAACCCCAGCACTCGGGAGGCAGAGGCAGGCGGATCTCTGAGTTCAAGGTCAGCCTGGTCTACAAAGCGAGTCCAGGACAGCCAGGGCTACACAGGGAGCCTGTCTCAACAAACACACAAAAGTGTAATTAAATTCAGAGGCAAGCACTTGGATCTGGTTGTTCAGATCCCAGGACACATATAAGTTGGGGATTTGGTAATGTAAGAGGTAAGGTAGTGGGTTAAGTCTGAGGGACTGTATTTATGGCACACACTGTGCAAAGGCTTTGGCTTGGATGGTGGCTGAGGAGGGTTTTTGGTGAGAGCTACTGTGAATTGGTGACCTTAAGTGAGGGAAATAAATCAAATAGGAACGAATTAGTATTTTTAAAAACAACAGAAGTAGCCCCACTACTTATATTTATAACACTGTGTAAGTTCTAGATGCAAATCAGTTTTCTTTTTCACAGTATTTAGTTATACCTTTGTTCTTTTCTGTTGCCATGACAAAGGCGGCTTAAGGAAGGCAGGGTATAGTTTGCTTATAGTTTGAGGCATAGAGGCCACCATGAGAAGACGTGGCAGCAGGAGCAGGTGGCAGCTGGTCACAGCCAGTCCACTGTCAGGGAGCAGAGTCCTCACGACAGTGCTCACACAGCTTCCTCTTTTTTATGAAGTATAGGACCCGAGCCCAGGGAATGGTGCTAACACATGTAGTGTGGGTCTTCCCACTTTAATTACTCTAATCTCAATGTTGTCTCATAGAATTGTCTCAGGTGAGTGTGGATCCAGTCAGTTTTACTAGCAATAATACGTTACAGGTTGTTAGTGTAGCTGTAACTTTAACCATTTAATGTTATTCTACATTGTTTTAAAGATGGATGTGTTGAGGGATCATATATGTGAGGGATCACAGAGAACAAATTTACTAATAAAAGTGACTGTGGAGGGGCTGGAAAGATGGCTGAGTGGTCAGAGTATGTATTAGTGTTAGGTCCTCACCATCCGCCCCAGGCAGCTTACTTGTAACGACAGTTTCAAGGGGTCTGATACCTTCTGTATCTGGACTTCATGGCCACCAGCATTCACACTACCCTTGCTTAAAAATAAAATAAAGCTTTTTTTTTTCTCTTAAGACAGGGTTTTTCTGTGTAGCCTTGGTTGTCTTGGACTCACTTTATTGACCAGGCCAGCGATCTGCCTGCCTCTGTCTCCCTGAATGCGTGGCCCACCGAGCCTGACTACAAAATCAAACTTTTTAAAAGGTGGCTTTATAATTACTAGTTATCAAGTTACTGTGCAATTTAGTGAGAAATAGTATAGATAACAACACAGTGCCCATGAAGTAGTATATTTTTTAAAATATAATGAAGTAAGACCATATTATAGACAAACTCTTTTCGGCCAGTGCTGGTTCCTGTTTTCTGTAGGTCTATCTAGTTAAGTCAAATGGACTAGGGTGTCTACTATTCTGCAAAATAAGTTACATAACATTTTGTTTGTAAAAACCTTTCATTTTTGTCCTGAAAAGCACATTACTCTGTATCTTGAAGCCATCTGGTATATGCCAGAGCTCCTTGTTTAATTCTACGTTACCTAATTGTATGATCACTGAGAAGTTTTCAGGGCCTCCACGGTACCACTAGCTATGGATCTGGCACTGTTTTTAGTGATAGACGTGTTGGCAATCAGTTGGGGTGGGAGAGGCTACAGTGTCAAGTCTTGAGGACAGGTACATCTGTAAAGGGATTTTGATGTTAGTTAGCTGTTTTGAATTTTGCTCAAGTACTGATTGATTTGTAGACAACTGTAGATTGACTTCTGTGTTGTCAGACAATTCAGCATTAAATCACTAAAATTCATTGTTTCACATGTTAATAATCTTTAGCAACAAAATTACCTAACTCTGGTGTAAGAAATCTCAAATGAAATTACAAATCCATGCAAATGTTTATTAATCCATTTGTTTTCTTTTTATCTTGCAGCAACACACCTCTTGCTTTTTCCTCCAAAGTATGTTATATTAAGTTTCGTGACCCATCAAGTGTTGGTGTGGCCCAGCATCTAACTAACACGGTTTTTATTGACAGAGCTCTGATAGTAGTTCCTTGTGCAGAAGGTTAGTATCTCATGTTTTTTTCTTCTTGTTTTAATATATGTCCTGTCTGTTACTATAGCCTTTAACTCCCTAGAAATTGGCCAGTACTCTATGTGTGAGCCTGTGTGCACACTCACATTTTTATGTGTGAAAATGAGAATGAGATTGGAGAAGAAAAAAACCACCTGGTAGAAATCTATACTGAAGTGGTTGGTTTATTACTTATGGATATTTGAGATTTTACAACTGAACATTTGGAAAATTTGTCAAACATTTGCCTTTTATAGCTGGCTTTGGCTTTTTTGTAGCCAATATGCAGATTATAAAAAGGGCTTTTTAGAATTTAAAAACTTAAATTGGTATGAAAAAATAATTTAAAATGCATATATTCATGAGGACAGAGTTAAAAATTTTCCAAGTAAAACACTATATGCTCAGCCAAATTTGGGTTGTGATGTTTTTATATTCATTTGAAAAATACTCAGTTTATTCTTTCAAATATCCTCTTAACATAATGTCTCTCATTATTATGAGACTGTTATTTCATATTTAGTATAATTTTTGTTATACATCTGGGACATTTTCTTTGATTGGCTTTTATTGGGGAGGGTAACTAGGAAGTAATTTTTAAATCCTCCATCAAGGAGTGATGTTAAAGATGGGGAAAAGGCCAAAGGATTTCTAGTTACTTGCTAAATTTTATGTCTTGGATTGCATTAAGAACTAATTGTTATTAAAATTTTTATGCTTTTCCACAGTCATTCATATATAATTAATTGGCTGCTGATTTTGACAGTTTTAATGTACAGTTAACTAGAGTACTGACTGGATTATGTACATAGATTTTAAAATTTGGTTATTTTCTACATTTAAATGTCCTTAGAAATGAACTTTTTTTTTTTTTTTTTGCAAGCTGATAAGTAACTTTTATAGCACAAAAGTATGTTAGGTACAATTTCATGGGCTTTTTATATGTAATTTTAAAAACCTGTTTGTAGTTAGTAGACTAAGATTAAAATCACTTAGTGCATCAGGAGTTTACTGCACCTTGGGAGATTTATGCTTGTTTCAGAATGCCTAATTTGGAATGTTAAGAGCCCTTTAAGATACAGCTCCTCCCAAATTGTTAATTTTGAAGTCCCAGAACAGGAAGTTCTGTGTTTTTTCCCCTAGACAAAATTGAAAGCATATTTCTCAAGTGTAAGGGGTTAGAATAGATAGGAAAGATAAATGTAGATTAAACTGAATTATTTGGCAAAAATATTCTTATCTGATAGTCTTTAAGAGCGCAGTGAGCCTCAAGTTTGGCAGGAAGATGAGAGAGGAAGAAGTTTTAATTTTACAAAGTTCTGTGCTATGAAACTGCACAGGGGAAACAAAAATCCCAAGTAGCTTTCTTAAATTGGAAATATCAGAAAAGTATAACGTAGGCTTTTATCATTACTGATTTTGAATGAAGAGTTTAAAAAAATCATTGTAGGAACTTTGCTGTAATCCCATACGATCAGAGAGACTCTGATTTGTAAGAAACAAAGTTATGGGGATATGGAGGTGACTATTGTACTTTGTTTTACTTGGTAGAAATTAATAAAGAAACAGCTATAACTCTTAAATATTTTTAATGCTACTATTTTGAGAGGAAATTTTACTATTTTTGGACATGCAAATCTAAACTTACTGCATTTTTAAAATTTTGACACTAGTAACTGAGCTCAGGAAGAAACTGATAGACTTTTTTTTGGTAGTTTTATCAAATATAACTGATGAGTTTCACAGCTCTTAAGTCTGATTATATACTTCCAGCAAAGAGGTGCTGCATTGTTATATTTACGAGAGTAGAGTGAGAAGCAGATGAAGGGAAGGCCGCAGGGGAGGGACCTCAGCGAGGAGGTGTGCACGGCGCCTCAGGGCCACACACAGCATTTTACCAGATAGTTCAGTGTCTTTCATTTTGCTGGTTTTTAGTTGGGACAGTAATATGAGAAGAGGGTGGAAGGTGGTATATTGACACACACCTATTGAGCAGGGGCTAGTGTTAACAAAACATGCCCTTTTGAGTAAAACATGCTTCCATTATGCTTATCTAAATATGACCTCTTTTTGTTGTTGCGTGCATTTCAGATTTCTTTTTATAAAATGTTAACACTTAGAAAAAATAAGATCAACATATCAGGTGTGAACCTAATCATCAGTCATAACTTTATGTCCACATTTTCTGGTAGATGGATTTTGACTATTAATTTGGTTTTGTATGTTTTCTCTATGTGATATTTGTGCATTATTAGATGACTAGACTGGCCAAGGCAGACCTGTTACACTTGCCTGAGTTAGGCATTGTTTGCCATGCCACTAAACCTGCCGCCAAGTGAAACCTTCATTGGGGAAATGAGATCGGAGTCTGAACCGCAGAAGATGGACGCCCTGTCTCTGTTTTTATTGTTTTACTTTAATTTCATTTCTTTTTATTTTGTCCCTTTTTTTTTGTTTGTTTTGTTTTTGTTTTGTTGAATCTTTCACTTTTAACTTGTGAGCTGGTTTTCCAGTTCTTTGTAAATGGTATTCCATTAAGAGTTCATAACGTGTTGCAAATTTATGGGGAATGATGAACAGAACTCAACCATTAGATGAACTAAATCCCATGCAGTAAGTTGGAGTGTAGCTGGGAAGATGCTCGTGCCTTTTAATTGGTCTTTGTGGGTTGATGAGGTACATTTTGATCTTTAAACATTAAAACACTTTATGAGAATCTTAGGAACATTTTCTAATGGGCTCAGTGCTTAATATTTTTCCCCAAATCTACATCTCTCATAAAAACCAACTGATGGCTTATAATTTGTATCCTTCCCCTAGAACTTTAGGCATATAAAACCATCAAGGAAAATAAGTGCATTTCTTTTACCATCCTGAAGGTAGGGGGAGGCTTTTGTGTTTTATTACCTTGGTCGTATGAAGCCTTTTGTTGCCTCTGGGGAGTGATACTGGAGAAAACTCTGATTATTTATTTGCATGCATGGTTTTTTCTTTGCTTGAATGTTTTTTAAGTTCTTCAGAAGTTACCAGCTTTTAAAGTGGACTCTGAAGTCAGGACTCACAGGAGATGACGTTTGCCTCAGTTTTCTTTAAAGTGTAGTTTGGGGAAAATGCTAAATACTTACTTGTTTTATGCTTTTATATACTCTGGTAGAGTTTTAGAAGATAAATTTTATAGAATTTTATTTTGGAAATAGAATGATGGAATTTTTCTTAAAGTATCTTTAGAATAAGACAAATAATACTGAGCTTAAAGTTACTGATTTATAACAATTTATTGTCATGAGGTAGGGAGAATCTGTTAATCTGCTGATACTTAACACAGAACCGAGGCCTTGAAGTACTAAGTAATGAGCTTGGTTCATGTTGAATAGCTTACTATCTGTGTAGTCTCTACTATATGCATAGCTGGGTTTGATTATTGACAAATACTAAATTTGACATGTTACTATATTGGAACTCCTTCAGGTGAATAAATTAGAGTACTAAAGCATAGAGTGTACACCTTAGGGTACAGTTATTTATTAAAGATGTTCAGGTTTTAAACTAAAAATACTATATATTTCTAATAGATAAAATGGACGTGGTAATATAAATAGTATAGTGGGGGCACATGTAGACATACGGTAATAGTAGGAACTAGTTCCTTGCTACTTGATATTTGCAGTAAGGCTGGCCCTGTTACCATTCTGCATGTTAAGAAATCTGTTCTCCAGGACTTAAAGTAATATTCTTGTTTTTTAAATTAGTTAAATTTACATGCTGTAAAATTAGAAAGAATGAATTTGCCAAAAGCACTGACTGTAACTATTTTTTCAAAGATAAGATATAACCACCATCTAAAGCTGTAAATGCCAGCTTGAGTCCCTTCGTGCTTAGAGGCCTTTCAGGATCGTTGTTTGGAGATTTTCTCTGTGCGTTTGGCGGTTCTGAATAGGATTTACCACAGAAACCAGGCACCACACTTCTGAACATTTGCCACGTGTTTGAGCTTTTGTGATTTTTTTTTTTTTTTTTTTTTAAAGAATGGTTTCAAGACAGTCTTAATGAAAAAAAAAAAGAGACAATCTTAATGAATTAATAGAAATGGTAACATATATGCAATCAAGTTTAAGAAATACACCTCTTTTACTTGCTAAGGAGATAGGGAAAATGTGAAAGTTTTAGACTTCATAAACCAAATATGACAGATTGTTAACTTCAAAATAAATTTTTCATTTTTAAAGTTGCAAGCATTTTTCTTAACCCTAAAGTGATTTTAGTACTACTTTTGTTAGACAATTACAGGTTTCTTAAGCAAAGCATTCATAAGCAGAGTTATTATTATTCAGATAAGTATACATAAATTGCACCTAAAATTAGTTTTTAAAAAGTTTCCTGAGACTGGGGAATCCTATACACTTTTTATTAATTGCCTAAAAGGCATCTTTGGGATTGGATTCTTTGTAGGCATTAGTTGATGAGGTGCCTTATTGATGAATGGGTATGGACTTTTTAAATTCAAGCTGATTATGTGTTGTAGTTTTCTGTTTTCTTGTGTGTGTTTGCGCTTGAGTGGAGTCTCTTGGAGGGTTATCAGCATCGCTTGTCTCACAAGTAGGCAGCCTCAGAGCAGAATAGAGACACTCATTATGGAACAGATTTCAATTCGCACATATTTGTTTTTTTTTCTTTTTCTTTTTCTTTTCTTTTTTTGACTAATTTGGTTATTTGCCATTTCTGGGGATTAAACTTTAAAAAATGTTCTTCTTTTCTGTATCTGATGTTCTGTGTGCTATTAGTGACGCAGCCAACACGAACGGTTGTCATGTGTAACACAACTTTCGATCACCGCGAAAACAGCGTCCTGGGAAAGCGTCCATGCTTGATATCGTTTGGTTCATGAACATTAAGTTTCCAGTACAGGTGACCCATAGCTCAAAGTGTTAAATAATTGTCTACATTATTCAGTTTTTAAAATAATATTCCATTAATGAGATTGTTAGTCTTTGAAGTTTTGCTCACTTTTATTTTTCCTAATAGAGCAGGATAAAAGGAAAGACTTATGTTCTTATTTGTTTCTTTGTATGGATCTGATAGATAGATTCATTTATTATTATTATTTTTAAGTGCAAGGGTAATTGTAAAATCGTAGTGTTAAAGTTGGTGTGGTGCTTCCGCATTCCATAATATTTGACACTTGCCTCTGCAGGTAAAATCCCAGAGGAAGCCAAAGCCCTGTCTTTACTGGCTCCTGCTCCAACCATGACAAGCCTGGTCCCTGGTGCAGGATTGCTTCCCATCCCGACCTCCAGTCCCCTGACGGCAGTGAGTAGTGTAAGTCCTCTTAATGCTGTGAGCATGGACCTTTGCACACAGTTGAGTAAGGAGTAAGAAATTATTTTCACTTTGTTTTGTTTTGTTGGCAAGCATCCAAAGTCCATACTTAAAAATTTACCTCATGTCGGCCAGGCGTGGTGGTGCACGCCTATAATCCCAGCACTTGGGAGGCAGAGGCAGACAGATCGCTGTGAGTTTGAGGCCAGCCTGGTCTACAGAGTGAGAGTAGGATAGCCAAGGCTACATAGAGAAACTCTGCTTTGAAAAAAAAAAAAACAAAAAAAATGTGCCCCATGTCATCTCACTTGCGGTTGCTTTGGGCATTATTCTGAAATGATTAGGGGCTTGTTCAAATTTGAGAATTCAAGTAGAAAACTTGGTAACACAGACTTGGAGGACCAGAGGGGATGAGCATTGGTGGTGGAAAAAAGCATTTCAGAGAAACAGTTGCCTGATGACTGAGAAGATGGAATAAGGTGAAAAAATGACAAGAACCTTAGCTTAAACTTATCTTGTGATTCTTAGTAAAAGGAGGATACAGCCGCCTTTTTAGGCTTTTTAGGTTTTGTGTGAAAGAGTCTGGCGCCCTCCTTTAAAAGGAGGGCCATTCGTCAGGTGACTGACTTCCTTGCTAGTGTTCTGTAGGGACAGATTTCATAGTTGTGGTGGTCAGTTTGTCCTGGTTATACAAGTGGCTTCTCAAGATTTGAATCTTGCACAGCATTCTCCTGCTGGAGCCCTTCACTGAGACTCATGGAGCAAGATGATTTTTAAGTGTTTGAGGAACCAATGCAGTAGATACATACTTTGAGAGTGATGACAAAATTTGAGTCACATGATGCAATATTTCCAGATGAAGCCAAGCATCTTCTGCTTTGTTTTATTACTCTCATGCAGCCAAATGGGTGTGAGTGTAGTCTGTTTAGTGCCATATTCTTTGAAAAAAAATTTTTTAAAATGTGTTTTGAGACAAGGTTTCTCTGTGTAGCCTTGGCTGTCCTGGACTCCCTAGACCAGGCTGGCCTCGAACTCACAGCGATCCACCTGCCTCTGCCTCCTGAGTGCTAGGATTAAAGGCGTGTGCCACCATACCTGGCTATTCTTTGAAATTCTGCTCTTTAGTTCATTTAAAAAAAAAAAAAAAAAAAAAAAAAAAAAAAAAAAAAAGCTCAGTCCTTAGGATGAAACTGTAGAAAAAGCTTCCAAGTTGTTGTTTTGCTGAGCATGAATTCAGTGTTGATGAATCATCATGTATTGACTGAGGGACCATGGAACAGAAAGGCATTTAAGAAAGTTCTGTACTGAACACATGATGAGCAGGGATACTGTGCTGGCAGGCTCTGGGGAGCGGAGCCTGACCTCTTCCTAGGCATTAGCATTAGCCTAGTGAACAATAATGCTGTTTAGGGAGATCACAGAATGTAGCCATGGTGAACATTGAAAAGTAGTGTTCATTTTTAGTATCAGTTTAAAGGTAGTTAAATAAATGCCCAGGCAGCTAAAAAACTGTTGTGTTAAAAACTAATGTGATCTTACTCTTAATAATTCAGATACATGCATTTAAAAGCAAAGAGTCCTTTTTCTTCTTTAGTATGGCATAGGATGCAAATAACCAACACATGAGATTATAGTGTATTTTAAAGCTGCAACTACTACTCTGGGCAGATTCTAAACTACTCTAATCCTATGGCCTCAAAACCTACATATACACCAATAACCTGCCAATCTGATGAGTCCTGGGGTAGCTTCTTTTCCAAGTGTCAACTGTCCAGCTACCAACTCTTCCAACCACCTCTTGGAAGGTCCGCTTTCCACTTCTGTCCTTTTGCCCAGCTGATTGGCCAAACAGTGCTTTATTGACAACTGCTACATCCACTCAAGGCGTTTTCCCACACATTCAAATATACTGGTAGGAAGATTAGAGAACAACACTTTGGACACTAATAAAAACTGTGCCTCATAGTTTGCTTTTGTTTTTTTATAGCTTGGTGTTTCACTTAGCAGTTTGGGAGCCATACCAGCAGCAGCACTGGACCCAAATATTACAACACTTGGAGAGATCCCACAGCCACCACTTATGGGAAATGTGGATCCTTCCAAAATTGATGAAATTAGGAGAACAGTTTACGTTGGAAATTTGAATTCACAGGTAACTAAGAAGAAACCGGGTGACAGTAGCCACTTATTCTTTCTTTTTAAAAATTCTGTTAATAGAGTATTATTTACTTTATTTTAAACTTTGTTATTAACATGTTTATAAGATGGTTCCATTGTGGTGTTCTCACACGTGTGTGTTCTGATCGTGTTCCTTTCCCTCATTACTCCCTTGTGGCCCTTCCCACTCCCATACCCCCTTTCTCCTCCCAGGTAGTCCCCTCTGCTCTCACGTCTCTCTTGGGACTCAGTAGGTTTAATCAGGATTGCATATTAGCGAGCATAGGTAAGAGGTTCTTTACAGGCGTGTGGGGACCTTGCTAGTTGCCCTGTCTCTAAAGGAAATGTACTCCCCTCCCACTGCAAGCATTGATTGGTTTATTTACCTGACTTAAAAAAACAATATACTGTATTAAAGTGTTGCTCTGCTTCCTCAGACAACGACAGCTGATCAACTACTTGAATTTTTTAAACAAGTTGGAGAAGTGAAGTTTGTTCGGATGGCAGGTGATGAGACTCAGCCAACTCGGTTTGCTTTTGTGGAATTTGCAGACCAAAATTCTGTACCAAGGGCCCTTGCTTTTAATGGAGTTATGTTTGGAGACAGGCCACTGAAGTAAGAAATCTTCAACCAAGAAATTTTAAAAAGTTGTAAAGTGTTTGATTTAATTAAGACTTTTTTAAAAATAGTAATCAGCAGTTTGTGGAAAGGAAGTTAAGTATAAGTGAAATGCATGACATAGTAGCATTTACATTTCTAGTTATATTTAAAGACCTGTCTTTCTTTTTCTATTTTTAATATATAATTGACCATTAACTTTGCATATGATACATGTGATTTCAGGCATTTTTCTGTACAATACTATAATTCAGTTTTGTGTTGATTGCAGATTAAGGGCAGCTTAAATTATACTTGAATTGTAGAACTTTTTATAGTAAGAATTTTGGTAAATTCCAAGTGCTAGGAAGAAAATAATATTAAGTATCTAGAAGTGTTTTAAATTATACATTTTGACTTGATATGCTCATGTTTATCCTTGTTTGTAAAAATTTTATATCACCTTTCAGATAGTCAAGGCCAGAAATTGTATTTCATGGCAGATTAAGTTGAATATGGTTTTGAGTTTTATAGGTGGATCTCATAATTAATAGAGATTTTACTCTTAAGTGATGAGTCGTTGTTATTGGGTCCTCAGTCTTGTCTGTGGAATGTGTAAGATAGACACAGTAGATGTGTGTGTATGTGTGTGTGTGTGTGTGTGTGTGTGTGTGTGTGTGTGTGTGTGTGTCCCAAAAGCCACCCTACCAACTAGGGGAGGTATACCAGATGTTGTTCACCTCTGAGGCTATGTCTGACTCAGACTTGGGTCAGTATTGAATAAAATGGCCATGTAGTCAACTTCCTCTTCATCCTGCCAGGATGTACAAGTTATTAGCAGAATCTAATTAAGAATAAAAGTGGTCCATTTTAATCCTAATATCAGTATTTTTATTTTCTCTAAGGTATGTGCAAAAGCACTTTTAATGCTCTATTTAGTTGTTGAAGAAGTAAGGCAGACCAATTTTTCCTCACCTTTTCCCTTGTTTAGCAGGAGATCGTAGGTGGGGATGAAAGATTTATCATGGTTTTCTGGGATTGCTTTCAGCTGTCCTGTATTTTAGTTATTTTATTTCCTTATGTGCTGTTGAGATATCCTCAGAATTTATATATATATATATATCTATCTATCTTACTAATATTTAATTGTTTCATGTTTTACAAACTATGGTGTGTGTTTGTGATATACTAATATTTTTAATTTAGAATAAATCACTCCAACAATGCAATAGTAAAGCCTCCTGAGATGACACCTCAGGCTGCAGCTAAGGAGTTAGAAGAAGTAATGAAGCGAGTACGGGAGGCTCAGTCATTTATCTCAGCAGCTATTGAACCAGGTAAGGCCGCAGTGCTGTTGAATAGGACATAGTCTAAAGACCATAGACTCTTAGAACTGGAAGGAATTTTAGGATTACATTGCCCAGTGCCTTTATTGTACACATAAGAAGACTGAAACTCAAGACATAGTAAGTGGCTTACTCAGAAGAACTCAGCACAAACCCACTTTTCCTTAATACTGATCTGACACACTTTAGCCTTAGTGAGTGAGTTCTCAATGACAACAAGGCAGTGTTGAGGTTGGTTTGAGAAACGCAGAGTGTATGTTACTGTGAGGCTAAGAAGGAAAGAATAAATACTCAGTATGTTAGATACAGGCAGGTTGCCTTTCCCTCAAAGTTTTAGTTTTAAGACAAGAGAAAGGACATATGATTTAGAAGAAACATAGATTCTCAGTTTTGCCACATTAAAGAAAAACTTACTCAAATTTTTGTGTTGCTAAATACTTTAAAATTCACTCTATGCAATTTATCTTTAATTAGGTTTTCTAAATTAATACTTGGAATTTAGGTTCAATTCTAACAAAATCAATGCAGGAAGGTCTTAGCCTCACTGTTATAGGAATTGCAGACATGTTTTAATCTTACGTTATGGCAGCAACAAAATACTATGAACAGCTGTTTATAATTATCTGGTTTATATGTACTGCTGCAGGGTGGCTGCACTCAACGAGTTTATGCAATGACTTTCTTGGATGTTTCTGAAGGATAATTGCACAGGAGGAGGATGTACAGAGAGTAGGCCCCTTGCACTATATGTGGTATATTCCACTTGTGCCTAATTATTAACTGGGATCTTTAATTGTTCTGAGCTTACGCTGCAAAGTGGTTTTTTCCTCCCAGAGTCTGGAAAGAGCAATGAAAGGAAAGGCGGACGGTCTCGTTCCCACACTCGCTCAAAGTCCAGGTCTAGCTCAAAATCCCATTCTAGAAGGAAGAGATCACAGTCAAAGCACAGGTGAGACTCTTGTCAATCCTAATGTTCTTTCAGGTTTGTATTTCAAGTAGTTACGATGTCAAAGGATCAGAAGTCAGAGTGTCATTAGCGTTTGCTTACCTGGTGGTGTGCTTACTGTTAACTGTTGCCCTAACGAGAATGGCGTAGCCAAGGGTTGCCCCAGTTGCTGCCCAGCCCATGCCTCTCTTTCTGTGTGCTCAGAAGATAGGGTTTTTTCTGGCTGATACTTAATTTTTAATATTTTAAGTAACATTTACTTCTAGAAATGCTTTTCCTATTTGCTATTTTTCTTTTCTTTGTCTGTTTGCTATGTTTTATACTAGCCCTTTACACATGAAAGTGTTTTTATTCTGCTTTGAGAAAAGCTAATGCTGAAAACAGTAGTGTTCAAGTTGTGGTTCTTCTCTCAGGCCACTCTATGGCCCAAAGACCAGTGCTGTTTTTAGGGTTGGTTGGTTTGTTTTGAGACAGGGTTTCTCTGTGTAGCCCTTGTTGTCCTGGACTCACTTTGTAGACCAGGCTGGCCTCAAACTCAGCGAGATCCGCCTGCCTCTGCCTCCCAAGTGCTGGGAGTGAAGGTATGCACCACCACACCCAGATTTTTGTTCTATTTTATTTTAATCATAACTTCGGTATTTTAATTTTTTTTTATCTTACGTTATTGCTTTGTGTTTGGTGCATGCATGTGCAGGGTGGGCAAGTAAAGGAGGAGAGGCTGGAGGCGAAGCCTCACAAGCACCCTCAGTCGAGTTTGCTTTTCTGTGGCGATCAAGGAGAGTGAAAGATGAGTTAGGAGAACAGAGTGCTTTTTCTTTGACTTTGGTAAACTGTACTTTTTGCCCCTTTAATGGTATGGTTCATACATAATGGTTCATACCAAATCTCCCTTGGGGACTTTACTGTCACTAGGCTCTTAGTTAGGCAGGCTCAAAGTCAAGTGCCTCTAATTTAAGCCAGTGTGGTGTACATAGCCAATAAATACCAGATTCAGCCAGACCTACGTAGCAAGGCGTTGTCTCAGAAACATCCAGAATAGAAGTGCAGTAGGAACCAGAGTTGGAGCAGAAAAGTAGAACAGGTACAGCAGTGAGAGACCAGGATGGATGATGGAGTGCCACATGGTGAGAGGATAATGAAGATCAAGGAAAGCAGGAAACTGCCCAAGAGTAATGAAGGCTGGTTTCCTGAATCTCATTTTGAATGCTTATAAGGAGAGTCAAGCTCTTAGGCTGAGAAAAACTAAAACTTGTCTATTAATATCAGTTTCTTTGATAATCTGTAAAACTTTAGTACTTTTAAAAGAAGGGTGCTAAGTCTCACTGGCTTTGATCGCTATACTTTGTATACGTGCTCATTTAAAAGGCAGTGATGATAGCTGTGCCCACCAGTCCCTTCCCTTCTTCCTAGTCTCCTTTGATGGTAAGAGGGAGACAGGAGTGACTGTCCTTAGCTAGGATTTGAGGACTATGCTTCTGTTTTGTCCAGAGTTTAGTATTTGTTTTATTCACAGAGGTAATGTTGGAAAAGAAGGGCAGCTTTATAATTAGCTGTATTTTAGGTTACATAGACTTTACAGATCAGGATAGGAACTATAGGGCAGTGTTTTAATGTCTTTGATACAATGTGATGGTAAATTGCTAGTACCCATTCAGTGTAAAAATAGTTTTAACTCATAGTAGACAGTTAACAGTTAGCTCTATGTAAGCAAATTTTGGCTAAGTAAAAATGTGCTTAATAATAAGATTTTATTAGCAATTGAAGGGAGTCTAGGGATGCTTCTGGCCTGAAAGTCTACCTCAAACTTTTTAAAAATCCATTTTGTGTAATTTATTTTAATTTATTTTGTTAAAACGTGACTATAGGTGGGGCTGGTGAGATAGCTCAGCCGGTAAAGGTGATTTCTACCAAGTCTGGCAACCTGACTTCCACCCTTGGGGCCCACATGGTAGAGGAGGAGAAGCCGCTCTCCACAGATTGCTCTCCGCCCGCCACACATGTGCTTTGGCTCTCACATACATGCACACATGCGCACACTAAATAAATAATGAAATTAAAACCATAGCCATGAAGATGAGCTTTGGTTATATAAAACACTGGAAAATCTGCATGTCCCTGGCCTCTTTGCTAACTTTAAACATTTACTCTGTGCCAGAGGCTACAAGCCATTTTGCATTCATCACTGAGTGAGTCCTCATGATAACCTCGGGAACTGTAGGTGGGATTCAGACTGCAGAGAAACATGGGCTTCTAGTACAGAACAGGAACTTAGCCGGAGTTCACAGCCACTGGTGCAGAGGGGCCTTTTGGATCCACATGATCAGACTCAAAGCCAGTGGGCCTCCCTACTTCTTTATTTAAGCTATGTACATTGATTCTGCTACACCGTAAAGGAAATACATCCTTTTGTTTGGTCTAGTGTTGGGACTCAACTTCAGGGCGGCAGCACATGTTCTAGCAACTACCATTGAGCTACTTGGCAACCCTATTTTATATTTTAGTAAATAGTGCCTAGGATGTTTTATTATGAAAAAACAACATTAAAAATATACCCAGTTATTTCAATGGGGCCGCCTCAGAATTGAATTGTTATTTTTCCTGGGGATTATAGAGTAATAAAGGTTTCTTTTAGTAGATGATTATAATTAGAGTTATAAGATCAAGACATCACAAATCTGACACTTGAATCTCTCTGGTTTTAACCTCTCGTGTTTCATTATCACTATTATCAGGACTATTCTTCCATATATATTCTTTTGAAATATTTTTTATTAATGTGTTCTTTGACAACTTTATACATGTTTATAATGCATTCTGGTGTTCACTCTGCCCTCTTATCTCTCTTTCATCCCTTATAAATTTTTCCTAATATTTGTTGTGACAAACAGTGCATGGCCATTTATAGAAATTGTTGAAGCATATAACCTGCTCCTCTCAGGATGAATCACAGCCAGCTTACAAGGAAGCCAGGAATTAGAGACAATTCGTGATGTGAAAACTTGGGCCAAGGGAACAGTCTCCAAATTTGAGGCATGTAATGTTCTGATGAAAAGGAAAACTATTCCTGAAAAAAACTCTGACATAGGAAATAACTATTAAATTATTTTTGTTTTGGGTTCTACATAATATAGCTGGTAAATCTTCCAATAAGTAAATTTAATTTCTGCCATTATAAATGAAAACATTATAGAAGGGTTACTTAAAATACTAAGAAATAGATTTTCTAAACACTCTTATTTGAAAATAAGAATTCTTAACTTTTTTGCAGTCGAAATTTTAAGAAAAAAAATTGATCTCCTTACAATTTGTTTTTCTTCAGGAGTAGATCCCATAACAGATCACGCTCAAGACAGAAAGATAGACGTAGATCCAAGAGCCCACATAAGAAACGCTCCAAGTCTCGGGAGAGGCGGAAGTCAAGGAGCCGGTCACGGTCACGGTGAGTTCTGGATTGGTCACAGGAGAATTTAAATGTTGTCACTGTTTTTACTCGTGAAATTGTGGTTTAGGTTTATATGAGAGAACTAAGGCTTTCTCATTGTTTTAGTGCCTAGGATTACTATGGATGCCTCTGATAAAAATAAGATCAGTGTGACTCAGCTCAGCCTCTTAATTGCTCCACTTAGCAGCCTGGGGTACATTTCTAATATCTATAGTCAGTGCAGATGATTTTTATTACTAATTGTGGAAAAAGAGAGGTCTCTTCTTTTTGAGATAGAATTATTTTGGCTAAGAATTTATTTCTGTTTGTTTTTTAAGGGACAAGAGAAAAGATACCCGAGAAAAGGTGAAGGAAAAGGAAAGAGCAAAGGAGAGAGAGAAGGAAAAGGAGCGTGAAAAAGACAAGGAACGGGGTAAAAACAAAGATAAAGACCGAGAGAAGGAAAAGGAGCATGAAAAGGAGCGAGACAAAGAGAAGGAAAAGGAACCAGATAAAGACAAGGAACGGGAAAAAGACAAATCGAAAGAGACAGATGAGAAACGCAAGAAGGATAAGAAGTCCAGAACACCACCCCGAAGTTACAATGCATCAAGAAGATCTCGGAGTACCAGCAGGTTTGATGATACTTCTGTGTGTGTCAGGCGCACCTGCCTGTGGGTGCTTGTGTGTGGAGGTCATAGGCTAGGCTGATTGGCCAGTTATCCCTGGGGTTCTGCTTGGCTCTGCCTCCCAGTGCTGGCATTACAGATGTGTGCTACCAAGCCTGTTTGTGTGAGTCCACGTGGGTTCTGGAGGCAGGACTTGGGGCCTATGCTTGCATGACAAGCACTTGACTGACTGAGCCATCGCTGCACCCTGCTTATACTTTGTACCAAGGGTTTGCTGGTGATGGATGAGTATGTTTTTAACTGAGGGGGAAGATTACTGTATGCAAGCATAGCTGTAACATTTCCCCTTAATTGGCAAGTGAACTTTTCTCCAGCATAGGGATTACCACTTCAGTGAACCTCCTGGGCAAGATACTTGGACAGACTTAGCTGTCTTTCATAATACAGTATTCAGATCTGGTTAATTTTTACTAGTTTCTTAGAGGATGGCATGTGATGGGGAAAATGCTTTAAAAACACCTATGTAAAAATTCCTGTTTGATAGTTGACTTTTGAGGTTTTGGTGTGTCTCTTGAGTGATGTGGTAAATCTTTGTACGTTTATGATTTCTGGAGTTGTTGTGTGAGTCCTGTCTGTCAGCTCAGTTAACTTTTACTTTCATTGTGCTTTGTGTATGCCATTTAAATATTATTCTCCTTCATTTTAAGGATTAAATCTTTTCCTCTTAGGACTATTGTTTCCACTTATTAGTAGATATGCTGCCACCAGGTGGCAGCATGTTGCTATAGCAACAGCTATAAAAACGAGACTTTTCCTCAGGGTTGTTTAGCTCCCTTATTCCAGATGATTCTATGATGATTAAGTTAAGCTTAGTCTTTTAAAAATATTTAAAAAGAAATGTTTCAACATATTTTAAAGATGGCTTTTCATTGCAAACAAGTCGGTGAATGAATATATTTCCTATTTTTTAAAATGTTATTTTATAGCTTATTTTTCATGCTAGCTACTGAAAGATAAAAGCTTATTACAGTGTTCATTGGTGTAACAGTCCAGGTGTTGTTCTCAGCTGACTTTGATGTCTCGCCTTACTCAGTCCTCCCAGCCAGCTTGTGAGGCTGAACTGTGGTAAGGATGGGCCTTTCCATTGCCCGCTTCTCTGCTGTCACAAGTGTAGTGCCTTGTTTTTTTCTTTTTAGAAAGTATGACATTTTTGTAACTAGTATTTGGTTCCTGCTTTTTAAAACTGCCTCAGAGCCGTGAAGTTGAAAATGATAATACTGGTCACAATGGGCTCACCTTAGAAACACTAAAACACAATTACAGCCTTTGTCCTGGACATCAGCTTAGCCTGTGACCACACTTTGCTTGCGGGTGATTTTGTTGGTCATGTTGTGGGTCCCTTCATGTTATTGTGCCACCCAGATACTGTGCCTCACACTATCAAACATGAGCTTATTCTTCTGTTGACTCTGAAATGTTTGTTGCCTTTCTTCTGTTGCATGTGTGTGTTCTCTGTGTCTCTCTGTCTCTGTCTCCAAGGTCTCTGTGTGTAGACCTAGCTGGCCTCAAACTAAGAAAGATGATGTGAGTCTCTCAAGTCCTGGAGGTGAAAGGCGTCTGCCACCATGCCCAGCTCCTCTGTCAGTCCTGAACATAGTCTTAAGCCCTGGGACCTAGAGGCCAAAAGACAAGGGGTGAGCTGTGAAGAGTTCAGGAAGTGACTACATGGAGTGCTGCCAGTGTGAGCAGCAGCTGTGGCCTCTTGGGCTTTACTAGGCCCCCCCTTTTCTAATGCTCTGATCTGTTTATTGTATCGGAAACACTAACTGCTTTCCGTTACAACTCAGTAGAGAGGTCTACTTCAGACTTTATTTTAACACTGTCTCCGAATCTGTTTAATTTTTATTTCATGTGCGTTTAGGGTGTCAGATCCTCTGAAACTGGAGTTATAGACAGTTGTGAGCTGCCATGTAGGTGCTGGGGATTGAACCCTGGTCCTCTAGAAGAGCAATCAATGCTCTTAACCACTGAGCCATCTCTCCAGCCCCTAATCTATATTTAAATATATATATATATTTAATATTTAAAAAATGTCTAATGTTTAAACTTAACTGTCCAGAAAGGGAAAGAAAGGCAGAGAGTGTGGACTGGTGCTTTGCTACCATGTGTGAGTAGAAATGGGTTGATTTCCCTAGTATTCTGTTGCTGCTCCCCACAAAAACATAAAATCTTTATCTGTGGAGCTCCTGATGTGTTTCAGCTGGTGTCCTCTAGCTCGCACACAGCCCTGTAAGCCGTGAGTTATTCTGTGGGTTGTTTTGTTTTGTTTCTAGTTGAAAAAGTAGATCCAGTTTAAATAGTATTTGTGTGCTTACATTTCATGAAAGAAAACTAAAAGCAAGAGTAAGGAGAACTTGAGTTTCCAAATATTGATGTTTTGGTTGTGTGGTCAGTGGTTCTCAGAGCTGCTGCTCCGCATGTGAGTGTGGGACGTGCTTGCATTTATGTTTACATGTGTTGTGGTTAGAGGGCCATGTCTGTGTTGCCCTCTATCTCCACCTTAGTTTTTGAGACAAGGTCTCATTGAACCCAAAACTCCCTGGCTGCCCAGGCTGGCTAGCAAGCCTGCCAGAGCCCCTTGTTTCTGCCTCCTGGTGCAGGATTACAGGTATATGCCACCCTGCCTGGCCTGCCTTTTACATGGGGGCTTAGGCAGCAGTGTTTTATCCGTTAAGCAATTATCCAGCCCTTACCAGAACTTCTTATATAATTGGCTATATTAATCTGTTTGATAAATGTGTCCTCATTCCTCATCCCTTGAGTTGTAGACATGGTGAAGTTCATTGATTCTAAGTTAACCACTCTTAAATATAGTTTAAAATACGTGTTATTTGTTAATATTAAAGTGTTATTTTTTCTTTAATTATTTCTTTATCTAAATTTCAGATATTAACTACCTGTATAAATTTGTGCACTCAATTTTGAAATACTGGGCCAACAGTAATGATAGCAAGCTAGAGGGGAAAGCAGTTTCTCAATAAGTTATTTAGAGGCTTTATTACTCTTGAAACATCAGGCCTTAGCAAGATAGCTTATCTTTCAGTTTTGGCAGACTTGCTATTTTGTTAGAAAGTCTTTGCAGTGGGGCAGGAGGAGCCAGAATCATGATGATGGAAAAGATTTTAGTCATTAAAAAGGAAGATAGTAGCTGGGCGGTGGTGGCGCACGCCTTTAATCCCAGCCCCCGGGAGGCAGAGGCAGGTGGATCTCTGAGTTTGAGGCCAGCCTGGTCTACAAAGCGAGTCCAGGACAGCCAAGGCGACACAGAGAGACCCTGTCTTGGAAAACAGCAACAGCAATAACAAAGAAGAGGGAAGATTCTTAAATCTGGACGTCCTTGATATCTTCTCCACTTCTAGTGAAGCCCATTACTGTGTATACTGACGTGAAATAAAAAAGGATTTAAAGATACCAAGTGAAAAGGAGGATGGCCTCTATTTTCTGAAAATTTAGATGACGGTTTTGTCAACAACGAAATGTATGGTCAATAGTTTGATGTGCACTAAAATCAGGTAATAAAACAAGCCTTTAAAAAGAGTTTAATGGACTCTTAAGGGTTAGGGGAGTGGCTCAGGGGAAAGCACTTGTCTGTCATGTGGGAGGGCTTGGATTTGCTCTCCAGAGTCCTTGAACCCTCTCCCAATAAAACGAGCTAAGCTGGTGGTGTAAGCTACAATCTAAGCACAAGGGACCTGAAGCTGGTGTCAGGGTCTGAAAAAATTAATTAAAAAAAAAAAAAAAAAACAAAGACCCAAAACCAAACTTTATAGTGTGAACTGTCCTTAGTTTCATTTGCTGACTTTAGAGAGTGATGTGTTCTGTCTTTCAGAGAGAGGCGGCGGCGGAGGAGCAGGAGTTCTTCCAGATCACCAAGAACGTCAAAGACCATAAAAAGAAAATCTTCACGGTCCCCGTCTCCCAGGGGGTAGGTGGACACGTCCTGTAAAACAGAGAGAAGGAGCAGGAAATGAAAAAGAAGTTCTTCTTCAGCCTGTTTCTAAGTTTTGGTTTTTGAACAGCTGCTATATTTGTGTTCTTCAGAATTGATAAAAGACATTAAAATTATCAGCTTCTTACCATCCATCCTGTCTGTATAGGAATTGACCATTGAGCTTCCTCCCCCAATTTTGTATAATTATAAGATGGAAATGTAGAATTTTTCCTTAGATTAAAAAGTAGCATGAAATAGATGGAGGTTGTACCCTTTTGCCACTCTTAACTATCAGAAATGTCTCCCAAGCTAGGCGGGGTGGCACACGCCTTTAATCCCAGCACTCAGGAGGCAGAGGCAGGCAGAAGCTGTGAGTTTGAGGCCAGGCTGGTCTATAAAGTGAGTCAAGGACAGCTGAGGCTACACAGAGAAACCCTGTGCGGTGGGGGTCGGGTGGGAGGCAGTGTCACCCCACTGGTGAGAGAGAAGAATCTCCTTTCCTCTTGATGATGCTGGGACTCTGGTTCTGGGACAGTACTCTGTTTTCCTTCTGCCTGCTTCTCATTCGCTGTTTTAGCTTTTGTCTGTTTCTTTTTCCAAAATCAGGCAAATAGATATTTTCCAGTTTTTCCTTTCTTTACCCGAAGGATAGCATCCTCTTGTATATTCGTGTGGTCAGTGACTGTGCCCAGGTCTGGTGGTGTTTACACACCAGTAGACTAGACTTCCCTTGAACTTGTCGTGAACTATTATTATGTCTGTTCGCTTACTTTTGTTCTTTACAGTTACAGAAATCGAACTCGAGGTTCAGGTCACGCAGCCCATGCTGTTACTCTGAGCCTTTTAGACTGCCCTTTTGTGTATTTTGAGGTAATTTTTGTATATGGTTAGAGGTAGGATTCCAACTACATTCTTTGGCATTTGGATTTAAAATTTTTCCAGCAGCATTGTTTAAAACAGCCATTTACCATTGAGTGTTGGTCTCGGCACCTATTTTGAAAATCGTTTGACCCAGTATGTAGAAATGTATTCTAGGCTATTCCATGGCTTTCAATGTTTGTCCTTAGGCAAGCGCCATGTTTTCAGTTAGTCTGGTTTTGTGGTCATTTTGAAATCAGAAATTCTGAGTCATCTGTGTTTTTTCTTTTGCTTTAAAAATATTTACGTATCTATTTTATGTGTATGCTTGAGTGTATATATGTTTACAGCGTTTACCTAAGAGCCCATGGGTAAGAAGATACTATCAGATTCCCTAGAGCTGGAGGGTGTGAGCTGCTGTGAGTGCTGGAGACCAAACCACAGGGTCTCAACATGGAGTGCTCTTAGCAGTGTGCCATCTCTCCAGTTTCAGCTCTGTTCTTTTTTCAAAAGATCATTTTGGCTATATGGAAAGCCTTCAAGTTATCACATGAGTTTTAGGACAGAGTTTTCCTGTATCTGCTGCTGATGCTGTTAATGGTCTTGTAGGGGATGCATTGAGTATGTGTATTGCTTTTGCTGGTCTTAATGGCATTCAGTCTTGCCTTCCAGTGTGTCTTCTGTATGCTCTTTCATTACTGTGTGTTGGTGGTCAGTATTTGAATTGGTGTTTTGCTTTTTGTTATCTTTAGTTAAATTGATTGTATTTTCTTTAAATTGTTGCTTTTATTTTATTTGTAATTACATGCAAGTCTGTGTGGGTTAGTGCATGTGAGCCCAATGTCTGCAGAGGGCGGGAGTTAGAAGCAGTTGTGACCTGCCTGATGTGGGTGTTGGGGACAGGGCTTCAGCCCTCCATGTTAGTCCTCAGCCGCCTCTCCAGCTCTTGTATTTATGCTTGTTATGGTCCTTTGTACTGTTCCTTTGGTTTTGAAGCTGTACATAAAGAAACACAACACACAAAAAGATGCTTTGTTTTGAGGTACTTGAGATTTTTTTTCTTTGCCTTGTCAAGTTTCTTGCAAACACATTTACAATTTTAATGTTTGTTTGTTTTATGTATTTGGAGTTTTTGCTGTGGCTAGAAATTTCCTTTCACCTAGAATTCACCCATATTTATTTCTAGTAGGTAGTCATTTCATTTAAAAGTAAATTGGGTCTCTAAGTCAATTTTGTTTATTTCTGTTAGAATGGCATGTGCATCCTGTTTTATCACCTTTCAAATGGTTAGACAGTTATCCGCAAACCTCTTACTATAAAATACCGGTTTTTTTCCCCGGTGATTTGAATGGTACCTTTGCTGCAACACATTTTCCTTTGTTTTTGGATCTGCTTCATAGTGTCTTCATTTGTTCCATTAGTCTTGTGTTTATTTTTAAACTCCTCGCTATCTTGGCCAGATCATGAGCAGTTATGTTTTTCAAGTGATGTGCATAATTCTTCCAGTATAATCTTATGGATTTGTGATTTTTTTTTTTTCCTTTTACCTTTTTTTTTTTTTTTTTTTTTAAAGTAGTACGTTCTGTGTGTTTTAGGTTTGGATTAGGATTGGTGCTTCTTGTTTTCAAATGGTAGATGAGGTGGCAGAGGACGTAGTAGGCTATTTGATTGGTTTGCTTTATTTTTTGGAGACAGGGTTTTTCTGTGTAGCCTTGGCTGTTCTGGACTCACTTTGTAGACCAGGCTGGCCTCGAACTCACAGCAATCTGCCTGCCTCTGCCTCCTCAGCGCTGGTTTTTCAGGTGTGCAACACTGCACTCGGCTATAGTAGGTTATTTGAAATTCTAAATTTTGCTAGTAATTATTCTCTCACATCTGAATCTCTGTCCTTTTTATTCTCTTGTTAATTTTTTCTATTTTGTAAATGTAGGAGTCAAGATCATTGGGTGGAGTTGGTTCTCTTGTCTTACAGGTCCCGGGCAGTCATGTTGGATGTCAACTACGCCGTCTTAATGACCTCTTTTTATTCCCTTTTGAATGTTCATATATTGAGAACATACATATGAAAACGTTGTACAGTAGCATATGGATGTTCGTAGAATTCTGAAAAGAAAAAATTCTGTAGGGCTTACAGATTCAGTGGAAGAGTTTGTGTTACTAGAAAACAAATGTGTTTAGCTTAGGTGCAACATTTTCCTACATACTTTAGATTTGTGGTTGGGCAACCCTACGGATAAGGAGCCATTATAGTATAGGCTGACTATAGTTGGTTTTTATCTCATCCTTATTTCAGTAGATAAGTATATCTTGAGCATTTAAAAAGTAGGAAATTGATAATACCAAGTTGGGTCTTAAAGGGACACATATAGCTGCTGCAGAAATGACTTCAACCTTGACTAAAGCAAAGGGTAGAATAGGTCAGCCTGCAGGACTAGTTTTTATTACTTTGCCAACCTGTTAGTGTGCTTGTTTACAGTGCCTTGTTTTAGATAGCCTGTGTTAGATAGGGACTGCTTGCTGTCAAGAGTGTAGAGTAGCTCTTCACATTCTTAAAAGATGCCTCTTGCATTTTCAATGTAGTCGAAATAAGAAAGATAAAAAGAGAGAAAAAGAACGGGACCACATCAGTGACAGGAGAGAAAGAGAGCGGTCCTCCTCCACAAAAAAGAGTTCTGGTGACCGAGATGCGAAGGAGAAGGTAGAGAAGACCAACACCCCGGTGAAGGTAAGCCGCCCAGCCAGGGCTGTGTGCGCCCTCCTCCACACATACGTACCAATTAAAACGTAAGCAGCCTACTTCCTTACTGGAGAATAAAAAATAGCATACAAGGAGAAAAATTGTAAAGAACCTCTGGGTAACAAACATGTTTGGTATGTTTATGATAGTGAACAATTTTGAGGAGACTTTGTTGTCATTGGTTTTGTAGTATCTAGTTAAAATTAGATTTGTTGGTATGTAATACATAATTGAAAACAAAATTCAGGGGCTGGAGAGATGGCTCAGAGGTTAAAAGCACTGGCTGCTCTTCCAAAGGTCCTGAGTTCAATTCCCAGCAACACATGGTGGCTCACAACTGTCTATAATGTGATCTGATGCCCTCTTCTGACCTGCATGTATGCATGCAGGCAGAACACTGTATACATAATAAATAAATATATCTTTAAATAAAAGAAAACCAAATTCCCTAATACAGAATTAAAAACTAAATTCCCCAATTAAGCTTTTTCTTTTTAGAAGTTCTAAGTATTTGTGAATTATGTCAGTTCTCTTTGCTATTTTGTCATGTATAGTTCTTATCTGGTAATAAGGTTCTAGATCTTTGATACTGTTGGGTTTTGTCAGCATCAATGACATGAACATTATTTATTGAGCATGTATTACATCTTAGGTATTCTTTGTTTTCATGAAATCCTTCCTTAGCCTGAGGGTAGAATTTGGACTGCTTTTCAAGGCATTTCTAAGAGGAATAGTGACTTTTTTGTACATGTTCACACTTATTTTTTGTGGTGTATTGGAAAACTATTTGGCTTTTTTGTTTTGTTTTGTTTTGCAAGTCTGTTTTGAAGAGCTCGAATTTCTGTTCACCTGTTATATTCTGATTTTGTTACCATGAGCTGCCCGTCTTTTGTGGGAAATAACGTACAAAGGGCCAATTGATACATATGCTTGCATGGGGTTTTAAGGACAGAAACAATACGGTTTTACTCACAAAAGACAGTTGCACTCAGCCACAGTTACAGACAATTCCTCTGCATAATAGTAAATGTGCCCTTGATGTCTGCTGTAGGAGAAGGAGCACAGTAAAGAGACAGAGTCCAGTGTGAGCAGAGATACAGAGGACAAGGACTCGGCGCGGACTGAGGAAGAGAACAAGCTGCAGCAGAACGGGAGCTGCCAGCCCAGTGAAGAGAGCCTCTGCAGCAAGGCCGATGCTGTGTAGGCCGCCAGCCGTGCCCTCCCTCCGCTGCGGGGTCAAGCCCAAAGCTTTCAGTTCTCAACAAGGTGTAAACAGGGAAGAAACCCATGTGTGGGAACTAACAACTTTTCCGGCTATGAGGTGACATGTGGATGTCTTGTTACTGAGCATGGACATCATGAAGTACCAGATGTCACCCAAACTCACCATCTTCTGAAGTCTGCGTTTCCATGATGGCCGCCACACTTGTCATACAGTGCGTTAGTGTTTGCCAGGAGCATTGCAAATAACTTGGACATCAAAGATGCAGAATGGAACTATCCCTTAAGACCAGAGATGAGCATTGGAGGCTCTAAAAATGCTAGCACTGAATTTTGTATTGTTTTACTTTTTTAAAGAATATTTCAATATATACAGTTTGATGATGTGCTTGAAATTTGTGCAAATATACACACACTCTTGTAAAGTGCAAAGTCTGTAAGAAGTTTTCACATTTACTTCACAGGGCTTACAGTGATTGTGGTAAATTCTCACCATTGTGTTTTCTTTTGCTCATTGTTTTGGATATCAGTTTTTCTTTAAAACACTTTCATAGATTAAAATTGCCTAAATAAGTGGATTAAGAACCAACTGGCAATGCATGCTATTGTTCTTTCAGAAGAAGAGCAACTGTCGAATACTAATACATGTTAGTATTCGGTGTTCAGAATCATTGGGTCTGCCACAAAATGAGCATTTCTTCTTAAACTTTGTTGACATTTCCAAGCTCATGAGAAATGTTGCAGTGTGTCTTGTCAGCTGTAGGTGGCAAAGATGCCCTTATGAAAAAGGAAACTGAGTTTTCAAAGTGGGCGATGGGAGCACAAGCTGAGGCTTTAGTGCCTTCTGCAGTGCGTGGTGTACGGTTTACGAGGGTTCTATGTGTGCATGGAATCTACATGGGTGTGTTCTATTCGCACCCATTGGCAAGTGTGCAAGTGGTGTGTCAGAAGCACTTCTTAGTTCAGTTAAGAAAAGGAAGTCCTGTTTACAAGACTTGTGGAGTTTCAAACAACAATGCAGTTTCGGGACCACCAGTTTTATACTGTGATAATTAAAAAGGAGACACGCTCTATATCAGATCAGAGGAAACCTACTAGTTGACTTCATTGGATGGCCTTAATATTATCTCGCAGTCATTTTCTCCTAATGATGCAGAATTTATTCTTAAAGGAAGGACTAGGATCATATGGAGGGAGTTTTGTGTTAAATGATACGCTTATGTGAGTTTAAGACACAAGGTCATCCATCATTCTTAGGCTCAACCTTTTGCAGAAGGTATGCAAATAGTAAAATGACATCTGTGTTAATATTTTCTCCAAAACTGTAAATTCTAGTAAATGCACTATTCATTATTGTTACATTTCTAAAAACAAAAACACACTTTTAATTTGCAGAAGTTATTTGAAAATCAAGTGTAATTATTTTAATTTAACACAATCAAATTACTCAGTTGCCTTACCTCATGGGAAGAGTTCCTTTCACAGATTTAAAAGGCCAAGTAGTGCTTTAGTTATTTGGTTTCAGCTTGACTCTTGTGTTCACATTAAAACTGTTCCCGGTTGAAACTGATTTGAAGAGTAGAAAGGCCCTTTCTGCAAATCATAAGCCTGGTTCTGTTATGAAGCTGCTTAACTGTCTTCAGGTGTTCGGAATTACTGTGTGTATGTGTGTGTGTGCTTTCTTTTTTGTCAATGTGTACATTAAACTTTTGGGAAATACTTTACTATGTAAAGTATAGATGGCCATTAAATCATTTAGCCACATACAGTTGGCTGCAAACAGCTTATTCTGATACGGAAATCCCCGGGCACCTGTGGAAAGATTGTGAAGGCGTGTGTCTTGCTTCAGCCGCTGTCTTATTTATGATATGTAAGTAGAATAGAGCAAATGTTTGAATCTTTGTTATTTTTAGTACCATTTCTCTAATAAAGTTCAGTATTTTAGAGGAAAGACTCTTTAGTTTCATCCCGCTCTTGTTTTGTTTGGTATATGGAGGGTGCTGACATGGCTTTTGCAGTGTTTCTTTCTAATCCAGCCCTTTAAAGGTCGGGAGTTTTCCTGTCCTCTGGACCATTCAGATGTTTTCATGGTGGAAATTGACGCTTTTAATTCCTACTGCTAATTACTCTTCATGCAGGTGTTTATTTTGCTCAGATAATCACTAATGTAGAAAATGATTTTAAAAACTCAGAATGAGTGGGATACAAGAGAAAGAAGTCAGATGCTGTGGGAAATTTGCATTTTTCTTAGAAGCAGCTCTCACTGGCCTGGCAGGCATAGTGAGGGAGGCAGACACACCTGTTCTTTGTTTTTATTCGAATACTTTTTTTATTACGGTATTTAATTTCTTTCAAGAATGTTGTTTTGCACCCAAGACAGATGCCATCAGGAAAACGTGAGGTAAGATAAGAGGGCCCTCCCCCTGATGGCGAGTGTGGTTTTCTTTTCCTCTTTCTGGACAGGGTCTGGTGCTTTCCTGTGCTGGTATAAGCACCAACCTAGCGGCTGACAGTTACGTGCGCAGCAGGTCCTTAATGAACTTTGATGACGTTCCCCATCGTTATCTAGTTAACTTAGACCACAGACACTACTCCGCCTGGAATCCTTTCCCTGTTTAGAATTCTGTTTCTGAACAGATTCAGTGTCAGCTATGGATTTATCCTTGTGTTAGAGGCTTAAGTTTTGATATACTCAAGTACAAATAAAAACCAATGTTTGTAAGCAAAATGGTTTATTATTCTTCTGGTCAAGAAAGTTTTAAGATGCTAATATTGTTCTTTTGTCTGTGTGGCTTTTACTTTGAAAAAAATCCAACCTTTTATCTAGACCTGTCTTAACCTGTGAGATTATTTAACTTTAAGGGTTGTGAAGCTCACTAATAAGCTTTTAAACTTTTTTCAGTTTAGTTCAGTGAGCAGCTAGACTCAGTCTTTTTGAAGGAATGTGTGGAGTCATAGAGCATCTCTGAGTCACTGGAAAGAGAATTTGGTCATGTGGGTTATGAAGCCGAGGCACCCCTGTGATGTACAGATGCAGTGACTGCTGACTGTGTGTTTATGTTCCCCCACCTTAGTGCTTTCTCATGTTTACTTGTAGTCACTTGAATCATCTTCAAACTCCCAGATTTAGTGCTCTTCAAAGGGCTCCATTCTGTTTCTGGAAACATTCTAATCTAATATCAATGTAATAATCTTTTAAAATAAAACTTGTTTCCTACTTAATTTGTAGGTCAGCCTTTCAATTTCTTTTGTCTTTTATTGGATGCTTAGTGATTTCACCTGAGGAGTGAGTGATACATAAATTAAAAATTAAAAACTAAAGCCATTTATGACTTCAGGTTAGATTTTAGTAGTTTTTTTTTTTATCTTCCAGGCCAAGATACGCTAATAGTTTCCTCAATTGTTTATAGATTTATTTTTTTCTTCCTGTTAAGGATTGAACCCAGGGCTTCACACCTGAAGTGTGCTGTCACTGAGCTGCAGCCCAACTCTTAGCAATGTATTTTAAAAGTAGGTTTTTAATGTGTTTAGGCTGACTGATGTTTAGGTTTCCTGGCGGGTAACATTTTAATTTGGAAATTTGCCAGTTTGGGAGAGGTAATGTTTAAATTCCAGGATCAGGATGGAGTATCTGTCTCTGTCTTGATTCATTTTTATTTGCTAATGGAGACATTCCTGGCTCTGTAAGTTCAGGTTTCATCAAATTCATACTGAGAGTTAGGGAATTCTATCAATAAATGGTACCAGTAGGCAACACATGTTTGGGGACCAACCCCGAGAACTGACTTCCATACAAGATTAAATATACTGTGTAACTGTATAGGTCAGTTTTGTAGTTAAAAATTCCTTCTTGGTCTCAAGTAGTTTAATAGAACAGTATTCTAGATCATCAAGGGAAAAGTTACTGTAAGCATCAAGATACTGCCTAGGTGTGAGTCTCTGAGTAGAACTACCTTTACATGGCATTAGTAAAGCGCTATCAAATGATGCTGCTATTATGTTGCTATATTTTTAATAAAATGAAAATCTTGAAATCCTTCCATTGTTGAGTAGTAATTTCTTATTCTGAGACAGATATTTGTATATTATAGCTGAAATGTGATTTGCTTTCCCAGGCTTCAGAAATGACCAACCAGACCGGTTTTTGTATATTGAGCAGTCCTGTCATGGGTGGTAGCTGTAATAGGTTTTCCATTCCAAACGTTGCTCTGAGTACCTTTTGTTCACGGCACCAGCTTCTTGGGGATTTTCGTGTAGTGATGGTTGCCACCATGTCTTCATAGTAACTGAAACACTTTCTCTACTTTTCGGGGGAAGTACAGTTCTCTCTGATGTGTGCTCAGGGTGGCCAACTAAAGTGACATTACCCAGTAAATCAAAATCCATACTTAAAAATTAAGTAGGGCTTGTGGGATGGTTCAGCGACTTTGGTCACCAGGTGACTCCTGAAAGTCATTTTCTAATGTGTACTGTGGTGTGTGTGCAAGCTGTGTAGAGTTAGTTAGGCTTGGCTTGCTGGCCCCATCCATGATGACTGAGGCCCCTGTCTTAGCTTCCAAAGGCTTATGCTGCATATGCTGGGCTGGAGAGGCCTTCCAGGAGACCTGCTGAAAGCAGATGCAGACCACAATGTGTGGCCTTCTTCAGAGATACCAGTTGGAGCAGCACTTTGACAGACCTGCAGTCTTAGGTTGAGTCATCTTTGAAAAAAATCATTGGATCATAAGTATAATTGTATTATAATAAGCATTTTATAATACAACTTTTTTTTTTTTTTTTTTTAAACATTGGGAAAGCCAGCCTAAAAGCAAATGATTAGTTAGCTCTCTGGAGTATGCCCCTGTGTTTAATGTATCAGCCACAATAACAATATGGCCGCTGGAGGTGGTGAGTGGAGCCAGTTACACAGGCATAGCCTCTCTCCTCCCGCTCCTGAGCTGCAGTTGGTTATTATTTGATACAAAGAACTCACTGAATATTAATTTGTTTTGTTTTGGGTTTTTGCTTGTTTTTGTTTTTTGTTTTTTTTTTCCCTTGAGACAGGGTTTCTCTGTGTAGCCTTAGCTGTCCTGGAACTCACTCTGTAGTTCCTCTTACCCGCCCGCCCTGCACCCCCCCTACGGCCCTCCCCCCCCCCCCCCCGAGTCCTGGGACTAAAGGCGTGCACTACCACCGCCCAGCTAAGTATTAGTTCTTAGGATACTGGATAGTTTACCAGCGTTATAAACTGTGCCTTCTCGTTTCTGATCGTGTGTGCCTTGGCTCTTCAGTTCACCAGCAACCAGGCTAGTTCTTGTTGCCATGGCAATTTCTGACGACTCTACCCTCATATACCTTCGCTATGTCAAATCTGGTTTCCTCCGAAGGGTCCTTATTAACCGTTGCTTTGAGGCTGAGTCTTGTTTACTCCAACTGGACTTGAACTCCTGATCCTCTGCCTTAGCTACCTACCCAAGTGTTGCACCATAGGTCCTGTGCCAAGCTGCCCCGCCCCGCCCCGCCCCTAGTATCTCAACTTGCCCTTTATCAGGAATGATTGTACATATATGGGATGAATTCCTTTGGCAGAAAGATAACTACAATACTGGAGTTACAGTCCTTTTCATTTTAATCTTGTTTCTGTAGACATTTAATTGGTCTGACCACGGGTTATTTTAGTATATGTTGCTACTTAATTAACCTTCTTTAAACTGGTCAGGCTTTCTCATTTTGATAAAATCGTCATGCTAATCTAATTGCCTAAGTTAAAAGTGTTCCTTCTTCTTCAATTTTCTGAGGGACTTTGCACTACATTGTTAGGAGTAATTGCCCAGTGCAGCCAATGTGAGTCTGTGTGTGTGTGTGTGTGTGTGTGTGTGTGTGTGTGTGTAGGTTAGAGATATGTTCTCCCATTATGTGGGTTCTGGGGGGTTGAATTTAGCTTGCCAGGTACCTTTATAAGCTGAGCCATCTCAATGACCCTGGGGTGGGGGTGAGGGTATATTATTGTAAATGCAGTATTAGCACATAGATTTAGGGTTCCTTGTGTTTTTAAATAAGCTGTTGTGTGATTGTTCATATTTCCTTTAAATGTGTAAGGTCTATACTAGTGTCCTATCAAAACCTGTTTCCCTATTTTTGGGGTCAGTTTAGTAGGACACTTGTTAGTTTATTTTTTTCAGATCAGATATGAATTCATTTTCTGTGTTACAGGTTTAGGTGTTGTGCTATTTTTATCTTTATTTTCTCCATCTAAAGTATGAATGGAACCCTTGACGTGAGGTCTTTTCTTACATTTTAATGCTCTGTATCCCCCAAACTCCCGATATGTTGTGGTTTTGTTTTTCATCCAACTCAAAACACTTCATAATTTCCCTTGAATTTTTTTTTAAACTCATGAGTTATTTAAATGTGTGTTATTTAGTGTCCAAATATTTGGAAATTTCCAAAGCTTGCTCTTTCCCCTTTTTTCTATTTTAATTCCTTGTAGTTAGGAGACATCTGTATGATTTTATTCCTTTTAATTATTCTTGTTTAATGGTCCATAACTCCATTTGGTAAGTGTTCCTTGTGCACCTGTGAAAAGGAATGGAACTTGTGGCTTCTTTTCTTTTATATTCTTGTGAATTTTGTTTCTTTCTGTCCATAAGAGGTCTTAAATTTTATTTTTGCTATGTGATTTGAAGTTCTGTTATTTGGTTCAAAAATGTTTAGTACTGTTAAATAACTCACATTAAGTTGACCCTTTTATCATTATTAAGTTGCCTTTTTTATTCCTGTTAATATTCTTCGCTTTGACATCTTTCCCTGATACTCACAGTTTAAATTTTTTGTCTGTGAAGATATTTTTGCATTCGCATGATATCTTTTACCATCATTTTGCTTCAGACTTTTAGCATGTTGATATTTAAATGATTCATTCCTGAGAAGCATACAGTTTGTTCTTTTTTCTTTTTCTTTCTTTTTTTTCTTTTTCTTTTTTTATCCCAGCACTTGGGAGACAGAGACAAGTGGATCTCTGTGAGTTCGAGGCCAGCCTAGTCTACAAAGCAAGTTCCAGGACAGCCAGGGGTGTTACACAGAGAAACCCCGCTTGAGAAACAAACTCTAATATGGCTTTTAATATCTCTTGGAGAGTTACATTGTTCTGTTTCTGAGTTTGCTATGATTAACAAGGCTGCTGAGAGTGTGGCTTTTCTTGCTGATGTGTAAACATGAAAGGAACGTGTTCTCAATAGCTCCAGTCCTAGGCAGTTCACTCTCAAGCAAGACACACCATATAGGTGGTGCATCATGGTGGACCAGTGTCACGGACTGACACATGCTTAACGCTTTTGTCTTTCACTTTTTGTTTGCAATACCGGGGCTTGAACACTGAGCCCTGTGCATGCTGGGTAAGCACTCTATCACTAACCTACATCCTGAGCCCTTGATTATAGTTTCTTGTCGGCTACTCATCTAACGCACCTGAAAACTAAAGACTGAAACCTGACATCCCGTGTTTCACAAATGCAGCTCAGCCTTCCGTCTCCTTTATCTCTTACAGGCTTAAATGCAAAATGCAGTTAATGAATAATTTTATAAGACTTGCTGAATGTTTATCTCGTGGATATTCTTGAATTGTGTGCCCCAACCCCACCCTCACCCCCTCGAGGTACCAAAATCCCCCAGGGACTTTCTTTGGACGCTTGGTTCTGAGAGTTTTGTTAGGAAGGTCCTGACCAGCGTTTTCCCTAGGGCTCACTTTAATCCTGTAACTGAAGTGGTAACTCCTCCCAAGCACCCACTCTGCTGGGAATTGTCTTCCCTGCCTCCCCAGCTCCCAGGCATACAATTATCAGCCCTATTCTAGCCCTGGGGAGACTCTGTGATTGTTCAGAGGGCCCCCTCACCCCTACCCTAGGGGAAGGTGCAGAAGTTTGTGCATGCTCATACTGAAGTGCATGGGTGCAGGCGTGTTCATGTGTACGGAGCTCAGAGGTTAACTTCATGTATGCTTTCTCAGGAAATGCCCACTTTATTCTTTGAGACGTGGTCCCCCACGGGGACCTGGCACCTGCTAATTCAGGTGGGGTGACTGGCCAGTGAGCCCTGGGGGTTTTCTTGTGTCTCCTCCCAATGCTGATGACAGGCACACTACCACACCAGGGTTTTCCATTTGAGTGCTGGGACTTCTTCAACTCCGGGCTACATGCTTATAGTGCATACACCTAACTGACTAAGGCTTCCTCCCCTGTTTGAGCTTTGGCTAACATCTTGGCTGTCCCTCAGCTGACAATGCAAATGACCCTATGGTCTGCAGATCTTCAGGGCTTCTGTGCAGCTCTTTTCTCCACATTCTGTTCTAAACCTCTGGCCACCTTGACCTTTGTGGACTCTTCCCCTCCCCCACCCCACCCCTTGCGGAGACAGGATCTCTCTGTGTAGCCTTGGCTGTCCTAGACTCACCTTGTAGACCAGGCTGGCCTCGAACTCACAGCGATACGCCTGTCTCTGCCTCCTGAGTGCTGGGATTACAGGCGTGCGCCACCATGCCCGGCACTCCTTCGTGGACTCTTAGTGCCTCCTGACTTCATCTTCTTACTTTAGACCGCGTGGGCGTGGTTGGGCCTGGGTTGCCCTTCTTTGGCTTTAGCTATGGTCTTCCTACAGTAACCTGGGGCAGGCAGTGCCTACCTTGTTTCTTGATAACAGGCTTACCGACCTGCAGTGGCTGATGTTCAGTTTCTAAGGGTCTTCTGTCTGTCTCTATTTCTACTTACCTACCTACCTATCGTGTCACAGTAGTTGTAAATTATAGTGGATGTACACACGTTTTTTGTTTTGATCCCAGGTGTGGGATGGGGAACAGACTTGTGAGAGAACAGGTGATGTTTATCCACTAGAAGATGAACCACCTTGTGCAGGGGCTTGGTTTTTGCCAGCTGAAACACATTTTAGTACAGACTCTGAGAGGATATATATGTATATTCATATATATATATATGTAATATATATACACACACACACATGTGTGTGTGTATGTGTGTGTGTATACATGAGCCCAAAACAGGAAGTTGGGCTTTTTGGGTCTTGGAATTGTTTGGTTATTCTTCGCTCCACTTTGTGACACTCCTAGAGAGAACCACTCCAGAGGAGGCTTCGGGGCTCTGGGTTCCGGCTGCTGTTCCAGGTTCTAGCAGCAACTTTGGTTGAATTGCTGGTCTGCTGAAATCCAGCCCTCTACACCAGGGGAATCGGGCTCCCAGGAACAGAGTCCAAAAAGGTCTACTTCTCCTGCTCCCATTAACCTCTCTTCTCTCCTATTTATGGTAGATGGGGTGGAAGGGAGATATAAGCATTAAAGAACCTCAAATAAGGTAGGTTTGGGAAAGGTTGAAGCTTTTTCTAAGTATGTTCTTTTCTAGAACAAACGGCAAATGTGATCTAGAATTCCTGTTACTCAATTCTAGCCGGAAGCAGAAATCTTCTGTCATAATTTGTAGTCTATGGTTTCAGGCTGTATGCTGAGTGTGATTATGTATGGTAACATTATGTATGGTGTGCGAGTGTGCAGGTGTATGCCTTTTCAGGTGCATGCACTGTCCAGAGCAAGATGGCAGGCATCTTCCTCTATTGCTGTCTGCCTTACCGCTTCCAAGACAGGCTCTCTCACTGAGCCGGAAGCTCACTGGTTCAGCAAGATTAGCTGGCCAATGAGCTCTCTGCATCCACCCTTTTCTGCTCCTCACTGCTAGGGTTACAGGCATGTGTAGCCCATTCTAGCTTTTTATGTGGGTACTAAGGATTTGAACTCCTGTCCTCAGTGTCACCCTCTGGGGCACACCGCCCCTCCCCAACTGCATACTTTTTTTTTTAAATAAAAAAAATTACTTTTACATAAAATAAACAAAAAACAACAACAAGGCATGTATGGAGGTGTATCTGTGATTCCAACACACAGGAAATTAAAGCAGAGGATTGCAACGAGTCCAAGGCCATCTTCTGCTACATAGCAAGAAGCAGGGCAGTCAGTGCCGCACAGCACAACCCTGTCTAAAAACAAACAACGACAGCAAAAATGGACTGTGTGGACGTACTGGAAAGTACCGGAACATATCAGGCTCGAACGGCGCAGGCGTCACCGTGAGGAAGCAGCAAGTACTGGCAGGGTTGATGTCTCAGGCCAGCCCCTTGAGACTCTTCTTGTCTTTGCTCCACGGAGAAGCTGGCTTTACAAGGCTTGGCTTCTGGGCAGAACACAAAAACCTCTATTCCTAAGAGATTCAGGGAATTGGCTCTACCATAGGCTGGTCTCACGGGCAGCAACTTAAAGTCCAGATGGCTCCGCAGCATATGGAAGCAGGCATTCTTATTTTATGTATGACTGCTCTGTCTGCATATGCGCTTGCCTGCCAGAAGAGGGCAGCAGATTCCAGTATAGAGGTGCCTGTGAGCCACCAGGTGGTTGCTGGGAATTGAACCTCGGGACCTCTTGAAGAGGAGCCGGTGCTCTTAATCGCCGAGCCATCTCTTCAGCCCAGAAGTAGGCACTCTTGATGCAAGCTATGAAACTGCAGATGTTGAGTAGAGGTTAAGTGGATGACGGGACAAACTGTGAAACTAGCCGCTTAAGCTGAACAATTTAAATGCCAGCTATCGGTTTAGATTGTCCTGTGATAAAGAGTTGTCAGTTCCCATCAGAAGTGTGTGTGTGTGGTGTGTGTGTGTATATATATATACATGTACATGTAGCAGAGGGGTGTAGTTGCCCCAGTGCACATGTAGAATTCAAAGGAAGATGCTGGCGGGGTGGGGGGGGGGCGGCGGGGGAGGGATCCATGTGTCTGGATCTGCATCTTATTCCCTTGAGACAGACTTATCGCTGAATAGCCCCAGCCATCCCATGGCCTCCGTCCGCCCCACCCAGCAGGTGTGGCAGGGACTTTTTATGTGGGTACCGAGGGTTTGAACTCAGGTCCTCACGCTTGGGCTCCAAGCCATCTCCCCCAGTGCAGTCCACTAGAATTTTGATAGAGCTGGTCCGCTTGGCCTTCAGGTCCCCTACACTCATATGCTTGTAAGTTGTTCATGGACCCTATAGCCATAATAACCTAGGCCCACGATGGCACACGCCTTTAGTCTCAGCACTAGGGGGGCAGAGGCAGGTGTAGACAGCCTGGCCTACAGAGCTAGTTCCAGGACAGCCAGGGAGCCAGGGCTGTTACACAGAGAAACTCTATCTCCAACCCCCCCAAAAAACCAAACAAACAAACAAACAAACAAAAAACCAAAAACCAAAACAAAATAAAAACAAAAAAAAGTAAGAATATATATTTTCCTGTCGTCTCACAAAAATAAGTATATTTTTGTACAGTCTTCTTAGAAACGAAGGAGAAACCTGAGGGATTCCCACGATCTGAAGCGGAGGACACTTAAGAGGGAGGCTCCCACTCCTTCCTCTGGCATCCTGTGCAGACAGGAAGCAGTGCTGCCTTGGGGAGCTGGGCTTCTGTGGTGCATGGTATGGCAGGTGGAGCTCAGCTCCGAGCACGCACCGGCCTCCCTTGTCTCGTGCGTTCTGCAGCGTGCACTGCGCAGACCTGCGCTGCGCAGGCACCTGCGGCAGGCGTCGGCTTCGGGAATCTTTCCTCCAGGGAGCCTGCTGAGCATGCCGAAGGGCCGAGATCAAAAAAGACTAAAGACTGAGCCGGGTGTGGTGGTGCACGACTGTAATCCCAGAATTTGGGATGGAGGCAGGGGGATCAGGAGTTCAAGGCCAGTTTCAACTATTAATACAGAATTCGAGGCTATTCTGGGCTATATGACACCCTGTCTTAAAAATCCTAGCAAAGGTGGAGAGGTGGCTCAGAGGTTAAGAGCACTCACTGTCTGTTCTTCCAGAGGTCCTGAGTTCAATTCCCAGCAACCACATGGTGGCTCATGACCATCTGTAATGGGATTTGATGCCCTCTTCTGTCACACATGCAAACATAACATTCATATAAATAAATAAATGTTAAAAAAGAATCCTAGCAAAACCAAGTATGAGACGGAGCCCACGCAAATATACTGCAGAGTAGTGACAGTGAATGAATTCTCCACGGGCAACAGGATTTTAAGGCATGAGAGGATCATGGGAATAGCCCCATTCCCACTTCCTACTCTTACTTTATGGGCGAGGAATTCCCCAGTGTGAGGAGGAAGTGAGCCAGCCCAGTGTCTCACTTCAGCTGAGGAGGAGAATCTGAGCGTAGGACTCAAACATTCCAGGCTGTGTTCCACCTACGATGCGCTATTCACTGCCCTAAGAAATTAAAATTCAGATAATTTTTCTTTTCAAAGTGCTGCTTGACTTAAAACCCACGTAAAAATTACTCATAAAAATGTAAATTCCCTGGTGCCATGTTACAGGCCTTGCGAGTATCATTGTTGATAGCATTTGGTAATCTTCATTTCCTACGCAGCCAGGGCTTCTGGTGGCTGCGATTCCATTAATCTCGGTGAACCAATGGAGATGTCTGAGTTAATGCAATTTATGTTCAAAGATGTCCTAAAAGGCTGAGGTAACTTCATTACCAATCCTTGACTTTTAGAAGCGTTGCAGCCACTAAAATAAACAATGAGAACATTTTCTGACATTCTGTAATGTGATTTTTTTTTTTTTTTTTTTTTTTTTTTTTTTTTTTTTTTTTTTTTTTTACTAATCCCAGCTGAGGCAGCAAAGGTTTAATGAGGAATTTCATTGCTTGAGGGAACACATAGGTCTGATGTTTGCTCCGAGTGTTGGCGCGAAGTTGGTTTAGATGAAACCTGGGCGTTTTGCTTGGGTTATTTTTGCCTTCACTGACTAAGACCTGCTTTAGATGTGTCCTGGCGCCCTGGGTCCTTCACTGTGCTTCCCTTTACTTTAACAACTCGTAAACCACAAATCTTAGAGGTAGATCTTTTTGTTTTCTCTTTTTACCCAAGCAGTGGACAGTAGGCCTTCCGGAACAGAGCATTGTGGGAGAGAGGGCTTGACATGACAGGAATTCCTTCCTTACCACCCCGCCAATCCAAGTTAGGGGTCAGAAGTCAAAGTTCACGCGGGCCCTGCCCTCTCTGTGAACTTCCACTGTAGCTTGTCTCAAGAGCACAGGATTCTAGTCCCTGCTTCCAAGTAGCCTTTTCTTTTTGTCTCTTCTCTTTGTATTTAGTGTGCATGTGCGTGTGTCTGTGTGTCTATGTGTCTATGTGTGTGTGTCTGTGTGTGTCTACGTGTCTGTGTGCATGTGTGTGTCTATGTGTGTCTGTGTGTGTGTGAATCTGTGTGTGTCTGTGTGTGTGTGTGTGTGTGTGTGTGTGTGTGTGTGTGTGTGTGTGT
>OU015758.1:23175830-23187769 GCA_907169655.1 Acomys percivali | reverse complement strand
TGTGTGTGTGTGTGTGTGTGTGTGTGTGTGTGTGTGTGTGTGTGTGTACAGGGGCATTGCCCTGTGACTGCATGTGTAGAAGTCAGAGGTCAATTCACAGCATCTTTGTCTATTGCTCTGCACATTATTTTCTGAGACAGGGTTTCTGGTGAATCTGGAGTTTACCAGTTGACTAGACTGGCTGGCTAGACTGGTGAGTCCCTGGGAGCCTCTTGTCTTCGTAGTGCTGGGGTTACAGACATGCACACATACACACTCAGCTTTTAGGTGGGTGCTGGGATCTGAACACAGGTCCTCAGGCTTGTTCAACCGGCACTAGACACCCACTGTACTACCTAGCTCCACCCCTGCAAATGCTTGTCCTTCTATTTACCGACGAGTCATACTAGTGTCAGTGAAGTCACTAAAGTGACGTCATCTGAACTGATTGCATTGCGCATATCTGCAATGACCCTGTTTCCAGTAAGACCCCTAATCATTAACAGTGATTAGGATCCAGAGTTTCTTGAGGACATTTACCCATTGTAGCATGCGAACTTGCCACCTCTGCACAACTGCTGTACCACCAATCAGCTCAGTTTTCTGTGGGCCTGTAGGAGCAGGGAGTAAGATGTGCCACACACAACATCGGGTCCTGTCTTCAGCATATACTCCTTTGGAAAATTAGTGATATACCAGTCAACACACAGGTTTTCATTAGAAAAAAATAGCATATGTAATATGTACTATCTTTATTTGAACTGCTATAATGAAATAACCCTAGGCTGGGTTACTTATAAATAACAGAAATTTGTGGTTCATGGTTCTAGAAGATGGGGAGCTCAAGAATTAGAGCCCCAGCGGATCTAGTGTGTGTTGAGAACCCACTTTCTCATAGACATTGTCTCCTATGAGGTCTAACTTGCTGGGACCGGCTAACAAGCTTCCTCGGGCCCCATTCATAAGGGCACTAATCCCATTTATAAGGCTCCCTCCCACCCCCAAGACTGACCACTCCTAAGGGCTCCAGTCTCAATAACCTGAGAGACAATGAATGACTTCCAAACATTTTTGAGTGCTGTACCCAAAATATTTTCAAAATACTTCCTAATCTGCATATGTCAATATATTCGGTGGACAACACAAGTGAAGATGACGAGTTTTGGTTGGCTTTGGAGGTGGCATGTCAGAATATCAAGATGGCTTATATGTGAGAAAGTAAGAGATGATTTGCACTGGGGCCTGAGCACTTGGATTGAGGGCGGTACCAACATGTGAAAAGGCAGAGCCTGGGACAGTAAAAGGATTTTGTTGAAAGACTGTAAAAAAATAATTTAGTGTTTGACGCAGTAAGTTGGGAATGTCTGCCCAGCAGGAGTGGAACAGAGCGTTTGCTCCTGTGTTCTCAATACTCAGCATAACCCTTCACCTGGATGTTAAGGGATTGCCACCAACAATCCATCATCCCCTGCAGACACCACACGAGGCTCCTGTAAGTCGATCTGGCATGTTCTTCTGAGAGAGTCAAGGCTGACAGCTAAGAGTGCAGTCCCACACTGCTCACTGCAGATCTCAGAGGGTGGCTTTTGCTCCTGCAAAAATGGTACAGATTAAGGGTTCCCATGATCCCCTCCTTGAGTATGGTCATTTGTTGGATGGAGCATCTCCAAGAACTTAGGAAGGCACTTAACAGTTTCAGAGCTTTTGTACAGGGTATCACAAGAGACCTAGAGATGTTGAAGATGCAAGGATGCTGAAGATGCTGAAGATGCACAGTGGCATGTGAGGGAGGCTTTTGGAGCCTCTGTGTTTTCTCTGGATGGTCTTCCTTCTACATGGTTTGCAAGCCAGAAGCTCTCAGCATCCTGTTCATTTGAGTTGGCTCTTTTTCTTTTCTTTTTCTTCCAGACAGGGTTTCTCTTTGTAGTCCTGGCTATCCTGGAACTTTCTCTGTAGAACAGGCTGGCCTCAAACTCTCAGAGATCTGCCTGCCTCTGGCTCCCAAGTGCTGGGATTAAAAGTGTGCACCACCACCCTGGCTCATTTGAGTTTCTGTGGTGGCCTCTTTACTATACCCCTGGCAGACTGAATGATTATTGATGATATGTGGCTTCTATGTATACCTTCAAAGACTTGAGTAGTAATGGGTCGTGTCCAGCCAGTACCTCTGCTGAGAGGTTATGAAGCCTTTATGAGGTGGGAGTAAGGTAAGTCTTTGGGGGTTGGGAACCCATCCCCTTCCTCTCTGTCTTTCTTGGCCCCCACAAGGCAAGCAGCTTTACTCTACCACGCAGTTACTGCCATCTGTGCTGCCTGGACACAGGCCCCAGAGCAATGGTCATCCCCAAGAGATGGCGACTTCAGAAACTGTGAGTGAAAATAATCTTCCTCCTTATAAAGTTTTTATCTGAAACGTGTTGTCATAGTGACAGTTAACTGATGGCAGTCAGCTCAATGTTCAGGCCCTCTATTTTTTTTTTTTTCTCTGAGGAGGGTAAGGGTTGAGAGTTCTCACCTCTTTATCAAACTATTGGTTCCTGGGCATCTTCACACTATTGAGGAAACCTAGCCACCAATCCATGCTCTCTCTAGCACCTGAAAGATACTCAGTATTTGGGATGGCCAGTCTTGGTTGTCGACTTGGCACTTGAGGGAAGAGGGAATCTCAGATGAGGAATTGCATCCATCTGACTGGACTGTGGGCATATCTGTGATCACTTTCTGAACTTCTAATTGATGTGTTAAGGTGTAGCCCACTGTGGGTAGTACCATCCCTTAGGTGGGTGGGCTGACCTGCATAGGAAATGTAGCTGAGTGTGGGCCTGGGAGCAAGCCATTAAACAGATTTCTTCCATGGCTTCTGCTTCAGTTCCTGCCCTGATTCCCCTCAATGACAGACCAACTTGGAAGTGTAAGATGAAATAAACCCTTTCTTCCGTATGTTCTTTTTGTTCATGGTACTTGTTATAGAAAACCCAAAACCAAACCAAAACCAAACCAAACCGAAACAGAACAGTGCTCAACAGATTCCAAAGTCTTAAGAGCGTGTGCCATGAAACTGGACAAAATCCCAGGAGATATATTTCTTTAACATTTTAAAATTACATTTATTTCTGTAGGGGGATGGGAGAGAGATGTGTCACAGCACCTTCGAGGAGGTCAAAGGACATCTTACAGGAGTCAGGCCTCGCCTTCCACCATACGGTGTCCAAGGACTGAACCCAGGCCATCAGGCTTGGCAGCAAGTACCTTTTAACCCACTGAGCCATCTTGGTGGCCCACAAAAAGATATAGTTCTTATTATGCATCATATTATCAGTTGCTGAGGTTGAACCCACAGATAACATCATTTCAATAAAAGGAAGGAAGCTTCCTTTGCTGCTTTCATGATGAATGGCCCTGAAATCCAGTCTCCTGCTTCATGTGCACACACACAGACACACACAGACACACAGACACACAGACACACAGACACACAGACACACAGACACACACAGACACACAGACACACACAGACACACAGACACACACAGACACACAGACACACAGACACACACACACACACACACACACACACACACACACACAGAGAGAGAGAGAGAGACCCAGCGTGCTCAGTGTGCTGAAAGGCTTTTCTAAGGCAAAGTGAAGTTCATGAGGCAAGACTGAGCTGAGCTGTCCAAATTGGTTTCGGCTGACGGCCTCTGTTAGCGGCGACTGCACTCCGGCTATCTGTCTTGTTATGGTTTTCATTTTCTTTCTCAATTCATTTCTGGAGCTCTGGGCCTCAAAAATAACAAGCTTTGAAAATGGCTTAGTATGCTCTCTGGCCTCACAGAGCCCAGCTTCCACCACAGTGTGTTCTAAGCAGGACTCTGGGTGGGAGGAGGCCAGGGCTGTTCCAGCTTCTTGGTGCAGGAGAGAGGGGGGGGAGGGAGGGAGGAGGGAGGGAGGGGGGAGAGGGAGAGAGAGAGAGAGAGAGAGAGAGAGAGAGAGAGAGGGGGGAGAGGGAGAGAGAGAGAGAGAGAGAGAGAGAGAGAGAGAGAGAGAGAGAGAGAGAGAGATCAGAGATGCTACAAATATTGGCTAAGTCCCAGCATTCCCTAGCGATCTAAGACTGAACCAAAGTCAGGAACTGCCAAGCAAATGCCTTTGGTAGCAGACAGCTCTTTGCTCTGCCTCATGTTTACACAGCCTCATTGGACAGTGGTAGTACACATAGTTCCAGCACTGGAGGAAACAGAGATAGTTGGACCTTTGAGCCTGGTCTACAGAGTGAGTTCCAGGACATCCAGGGGTACACAGAGAAACCCTGTCTCAAAAAAACCAAAACCATCCAACCAAACAAAAGCCTAAATGCAAGCCTCACAAGATGGCATTTGTTTCCTCCAAGAGTTGTCTGCAGGTCTAAACTGAAGTTCAGGCCTGTGCAGGTATGAAATACTGCCTCTAGAGAAGAGACTTCAAGATCTAAGTAAGATGGGTCAGCAAACCGTGGTGAGGGAGAGAGTTAAGGTGGTTGGAGAGTCTGCAGTTGGGGCCAGGTAGGGGCAGAAGTAAAACTAGGAAGAGAACAATTAACCTAGACGCTCTCCCAGCACAGACACCTGGGGTAGACCAGCAGGCTTCCGGGCTGCACTCTGAGGCATAGAGAGGGAGAGGGCCTCAGTATTTTGGAGGTGGACGTCGTAGTGCTCTGAGCTCAGGGTCAAGGAAGTTAAGTGTGCTGGCAGCACTAGAATGGATTTATTTGGTGAGGCCAGAGAGCCTTCATGAAAGAATGGGAGGGCATGCCCTTCACCAGGAACCCAGCATGTGCTGGCAAGAAGATGGGCAGTTTCCAGAAGCTCAGGGACAGCTGGAGGTTGGGGTTGACAAGAGACAAGCTGCCACCGAATGGCATTTTTTATCAAAGCGTCATTGAGACTGATAGAATGAAGTATTGGCAGGCAAGGGTGTGAACAGGTTAGGGTCAAAATCAGCATCTTTAGTGGTAAAGAGCTATTACTTTAGATGTAACCTTCAAAGAGCCCCCTTCCCACCCTTCATTGAACAGGGTCACCATCCAGCAGTGGCTGAAAGCCAGCCAGAACCTCCTCTATGCGTCTCTTCCTGTTCCTGCTTCCGCCTCTGCTGGTGGAGAATGTGTCTGAATTCTCTTTGCTCTAGGCTATGGCTGTGGTCCAGGTTGTGTAGAGTAGTTTGAACTCAGAACCTGTCTGCTCTGGCAAGAGATCACATCCAAAGACCTTCTAGATCTATGTGATGCAGCTGGAATACAGACATGCCTTTAATCCCAGGAGACAGATTTCTGAGTTCAAGGCCAATCTGGTATAGAGCAAATTTCAGGGAAAGAAAAGCCTAGGCCCAGGCATGGTGGTACACACCTTTAATCCCAGAACTCAAGAGACAGGGGCTTGCAGATCCTTGAGTTCTACTTCCATTCTGTTGAGTCAGTTCAGTAGAGTCAGTGAGTTGAGAGGCAGTGCAGTGGAGTTGAGTTCCTGCCAGTTCAGTTCGTGGAATTCAGAGGCAGTTTTTTTTTTTTTTTTTTTTTTTTTAAAACCGGGAGAGTTTTACAGAGAGAGAGGTTGAAGAGAGAACCAGCTAGTCATAGGTGAAGACAGAACGAGCCAGAGAGTGAGAAGGAGCCAGAAGATTAGAACAGATTGCTGGAATTAGTTTGAGGCCAAGCAGAGCAATTCAATGAGAAACTGAGAGAAGCCAGGTTGAATCAATCAGCTTGGAGAGGAGTTTGAGTCAGAACAGCTGAGTTGAACCAGCCAGCCAGAGTTCAGAAAGAACTGGAAAGGGTGAGCTTATTCAGCAGTAAGTCTCAGAGGCTGAAAACGTTCTTGGCCTAGGTTAGATTGTATGGAGGCTAGAAGCTTCCAGGACTAGGCCTAGGTTAGCAGATGAGGCAGAAAACCTCTGAGACAACAATTACATGAGGTAAATAAAAGTTCCTTTCACACCAGGTCCTGTGAATAAGTCTCTTGCCCACCTGCTTCTCTCTTACTTGCTTAGTGACCTTTCTAAACCCAAGGTGACTCACCCTGCATACAATCTAATAGCTTTCCAGTGTCTGCAGAACAAAGCCTCTGAGGGATGGCATGCCAGGGGACATGCCTAAGAGCATCTTTGAACTTTAGTCACCTGACCTATCCAGGTCACCTGGAGGAAAGAGAGCAAAGGTGGAAATGTCTAAGACCTGCATGCGAAGTGCAGGTGGCCTGTGGCATCCCTTGACATCCAGTTGAATGGGAAATAAAGCCCCCACCTCTCCTTTGATCCACCCAATTTGAATTGCATTGTGCTTACCTCTCCAGAACAGGCCTGTGTACTTCAGGCCAGTGCTCCCAGCCTGTAGCCTCCTTTAATCCTGTCTCTGTGCTCCAAGTCAGCTTCACTTGTCTGTCCCCTTTTCCTTCCCCGTCTCCACCACCCGGAATACTTTCTGTCCTCCTTCCTTCCAATTTCATTTTTTCTCTCATGGCCCAGCAGAGTGGCTTTCCCATTAAAAGTTCCCTGGGATGTTGTAACCGGCTGGGCAGACGTGGTATCTTTCTCTGCATGTTGCAGGGTAGCCAGGGAGCACTGCCTTTCAGGAACGGTGTGCCGTGCTCCGCTGTGGCTGCCGACAGTGCCCTAGGACTGGACAGGAGCCACAGCATTTATCATAGGAATCAATTTCCCTCCACCATGTATCGCTAAGATATATCCATCTTACTTTGAACTTGGAATGTTTTGCTGCACGAAAATCACAGTAAGTATTTAGCAGCAAGGTCAGTTGCAGGCATCGGTGCTTTGAAGCAGAAATGGCTTCGTTTTGATCTTGGCGAGACTCGAGACTGACTTTGCAGGTGCATAAAATGCCTTCGACCCTCTCAGCCTTTTCTTGTATGAGATTTGGGAGCCAAGAGGCGGCTTGCGAGCCGTGGCCAGGACCTGTGCATTCACAATTGAACTCAATTTTAAAAGACTCTCTGCCATCCTGAGCCTGTCAGTTGTAGAATCAAGGATTCGAGTACAAGCTTACTGCAAAGGTCATTCCAGCTTGGACCCTTAGGATCTAGAAGATGCTCCGGGGTAGGTACAACCTTATGGAACTCAGTTTAAGTCCAATTAGTGTAATTAGAGCAACTGTAAAAAATAATTATAACACATTTAATTGGTTTCATCTTTTGTCAAGGGGGGACAATATTATTCACTTCTCACTTAGGCTAAAGCTAATGCTTGTAAAGTACTCAGCAGGATATCTAGGAGAAAGAAACTACGTATTAGATGATTCCTGGTGTTGTTACCAGTGAGCAAGGTGGCCATAAATGAATGGCTAAGGGGGGAGGGTACCATAAAAACAGGTGGGAAGGCTTTGTAAGAAAGGAAGGCTAAAATTGCATCCCTGAGGAGGAGGATACAGGTAGGCCTTTTGGTCATGGGACTGTGTGAAGAATATTCTCCTTGCTCTAGTTCACACCAGTAGCATGAGTGCTTTCTAATTTGTAGTCGTTTGAGTATGAAATGTCCCCCATAGGCTCCTGTATTTGAACACTTGATCCTGGCTTGGGAAGGTGGCTCAACTGGTAAAGCGCTTGCTTCCCAAGCATGAGGGCCTGAGTTCAGATCCCGGCACTGCCTTTGGGGCCCCACACAGTAGAACACACCTGTAATCTTAGTGCTGAAGAAGTCCTGCTGAATTGGGGACCTACAGATTCGCTGAGAAACCCTGCCTTGAAAAGCAAGGCAGAAGCCAGGCGTGGTGGCGCACACCTTTAATCCCAGCACTCGGGAGGCAGAAGCAGGTGGATCGCTGCGAGTTCGAGGCTGGCCTGGTCTACAAAGTGAGTCCAGGACAGCCAGCGCTACACAGAGAAACATTGTCTTGAAAAATAAAACAACAACAACAACAAAAAAAAAAAAAAAAAAAAAGAAAGAAAAGAAAAGAAAAGAAAAACGAGGCTGCGAGTGTGTGCTGCCTGGTCTTATGTCAACTTGACACACAAACCAAACTTATCTGAAAGGAGAAAACCTCAATTGAGAAAATGCCTCTGAAAGATTGGGCTGTACGGCATTTTCTTTCTTTCTTTTTTTTCGAGACAGGGTTTCTCTGTGTAGCCTTGGCTGTCCTGGACTTGCTTTATAGACCAGGCTGGCCTTGAACTCACAGCAATCTGCCTGTCTCTGCCTCCCAAACTCTGGGATTAAAGGCCTGCTCCACCACGCCCGGCTGTAAGGCATTTTCTTAATTAGTGATAGATGGGGGAAGGGCCCAGCACATTTTGGGTGGTGCCATCCCTGGGCTGGTGGTTCTGGGTTCTATAAGAAAGCAGGCTAAGCCAGCCAGTAAGCAGCATCCCTCTGTGGCCTCTGCATCAGCTCTTGCCTCCAGGTTCCTTCCCCATTTGAGTTCCTGTCTTGGCCTCCTTCAGTGATGAGCTGCAAAGTGGAAGGTGGAAGTGTAAGCCGAAGAAACCCTTTCCTCCCCAACTTGCTTTTGGCCATGGTGTATTGTCACAGCAACAGTCACATCCTAACTAAGATGGAGTGGTCAAGGAAGACATCCAGTATCAACTTCAGACCTCCATCCACATGTGCACACATGTACATGTATGTGCACACACAAACATGTCATGTGCACATGCATGCACAACACACACACCCCACCAGCACACAAAAGACAGAACAAAAGGACTTGGTCCCTGTTTGCAGTGCTGTTTTGTGATGCTGTGAAACCTTTAGGGAGTAGAACCCTGCGGAAGGAAGTGGGTTATGGGATGGGGGGACAGAGTGTGCCAGCCAAGAAGGACCTACGGATGCAGGGAGAACCGTCGGGCCAGGTCCACTTTGGTGTGTTAAATAGGCAGCTCAGACATTTGTCTCGTGACACTCATGTGTTTTAAAACAGGGCTTTAAAAGTTGTTCCTGCTCACCAACCCCTTTTTGCCTGAAAAAACTTTTTTGTGTGCAACCTCTGGTTATATAAGCATATAAAGTAGCACAAATAAGATATTTACTGATGGTAAGTAAGAGACATGTATTTTAAAACAATTCTTTGGTATACATTTAAGCTTACCACTTTTTAAGGACAAAAGCCAGTGTGCATCTTAGCGAGATGGACGTGCTGTTTTTATATAGGCAATTGCATCTTGGCTGGATGGTGCTGCAGGATGCAGAGTGCCATCAGCATTGTTTAGGGTTGACAGAGGTTCTGATTTTATAACTGTCGAACACCGCTTCACATAAAAACCCTGTAGTAATATAAGGGAAAGTATGCTGAAGGCCCTTTCGGAAACTGTTGGGAATTATAGGTGTATACAATTCCCTGGTAGTGGAAAAATTTTAGAGTAGCCACTTTGAAGTGTGTATTATTAATTCCTTACCTATATTGTCTCTGAATAAGCACATACAGTCCATCCCTCTTCTGGGAAGCTGAGAGCCCCTTGGTTCTTCAGAGTCCAGCTTTGGGCTTTGATATTACATATTTTGGCTATTCTTCTATGAGCTTTTAAGTGTAATTTAAACTGTGTACATGTTGGTATTTTCTTTGAGACGGTAGCTGACCACTGGGTTTAGACTGCAAATGGGAAAGCCTGTTGGTTACAGAGTCAGGACTGAGCACTTTTCCGAGTCTGCAGTGCTGTTCAACCTGCTGTGCAGCCTGACACCCGGCCAGCGATTTGCCTCTTAGTTTAGTCCAATAGTCATTGCTATGCTGGTCAGGAGTGAGAGCCATGGCTGAAGGCTGGCTGGAGTTCAACAGCTTTCTGGCTTGATCAAATTCCTTGGGCTTTTCTTACCGGAAAACTGGAGCTGTGTTTGTGCCTTCTGTTCTGCTGTCTCACCACTGACTACATTCAGGGCCAAAGTCTCGAAGGCAGGGAGACCAAAGCCATAGGGTTGCCTCCTGTGCCCGGCTCGCCTGTTAGACACGTTTTCAGAAACTCCCCTAAGAGAGGATCCTTATCTATGCAGTTATGGATGCTCTCACCCATGCTAGGCTGAGACTCTTGGGAGTCACCCACACTCGTGTATGTTACCTTTTATCCACATTCTCTAAGAAAGTCCAATAAGCTTTCTTGTGCCCAAAGCTAGACTTGTGTGCAACTGTCACTTTGGTCTGTCGTCGCTGCTCAGTCTGGGGTGAGTGGATGTTTGTCTGTATCTTCTTACAGAAAGTACATGCAACTATACACACATGCAAATGGAATCTATGTACAGTTTGATCGATTACTTTTTCCCCATATATTATTAATATATAAGTAAATTATTTTAAATGTGATCTCAAAGTATCACACAGTTATTGTTGAGATGTTAGAAAAGAGAGAGAATAATAAACCGTAGGATAAAAAGGGCTGTATCTCCACCACCCAGAGTAACCACCACATCTGTGTATGTTTTCTAAGACTTCCAAATATTACATGTGTTTTCATCACTGTGCATAATAATTGGGAATTTGTTTTAAAAATTGACACATGGGGCTGGAGAGATGGCTCAGCAGTCAAAGAGCACTGGCTGCTCTTGCACAGGTCCCAGGTTTGATTTCAAGTCTGCAACTCCAGTTCCAGGGGGTCGAATACCCTCTTCTGGCCTCTGAGGGTACCGCGCACTCATGTGGTACCCAGGCACATATGCAGGCAAAACACCTATACACATAAAATAATAACACAAACATTAAAAAAGAGATGCATGGATTTGTCATGCCACTGAGTAACACTCTATTGTACGTTATTCTAAAGAATGTACATTGTATTCTGTTTTTCTCTTCTGTTGGTACTGGGGGGTTGAACCTGGGGTCTCATCTAGTAACTGCATTGTATTCTATTACATACTTGTATCAGAATATAATTCAATAAGCAGGAATTACAAACTATGCCACTCATAAATTTTCCTTTTATAAGGAAAAGTCCAATTAGCATGACTAGTGTCTTAGAGCCATACGCGTGGCCCCTTTGTATTTGTGCCCAAATACAGGACACATTCTAGCATTAATTGTGGGGACAAATGCATTCTGGACTTATTGCCAGCTTCTCCCTAAGCAAGAGCATACCTGCTCTGAATGCCAACATACCCCTGCACTTTGACCGAACTGCATATCATCTCTTAAAATATATGTTCCAATCCGCTAGACTAAACTATGCAATTTAAAAGTTCCATTTCATTGTTGCCTCACGCATAACTTCTGAAAATGGCACTTGATAGTTCCCAAAGTGGATCGAGCCTTCTGTTACGTTTGCCTCTCCAGCTTCTTCACTAGGTCTGCTTTGAGCATCCTCCCTGCCACGTGGCTCTGAGCATCCTCCCTGCCACGTGGCTCTGAGCATCCTTCCTGCCACTCATCTTTGTGTTTCCTCTCGAGAGTGCTTCTTCCCCACTGTTATTTACTTCCTATACACACTGTTAACTGCTCCTTTCCTGATGATTAAAACATACTCTTCTCACCATAGGGCATTAATAAAATAAAGATTAAGTCCCTTTGGCAAAGGCAGCTTCCTGTCCACCAAAAAAACTTACTCCTTTTGCCCATAATTGGTTTGGGAATATATTTTGCAGCCCACACCTGCAATGCGGCCTGGGCATGACCAAAGGTGTGTGTGAACAGTTCACTTTCAAGCTAAGACTTTGAAGTTATAGGTGTATTTTCTTCGTGGTCTTGCCTCTCTCCTGCTGGAAGGATGCTATTGTTAATGAGGCCCTAGGGGATTTGAGGACCTACATCTGGAAAGGGCCTGGATGTCAGTCCTAGAGTTGGAGAGAGCCATCTGCTGGCCGGAAACCCTGGGTTACCCTGGAACAGGACCGCCACAGGGAAACGCCATCCAGTTACAGAAATGCAGCGATTCAGTCTTTAGAATTATTGTTAACACTTTGGTCCAGCTTTCCTCGTTATTTCCCTATGCATTTTAATTATGACTCTGTGTGTGTGTGTGTGTGTGTGTGTGTGTGTGTGTGTGTGTGTGTGT
>OU015758.1:23158106-23174335 GCA_907169655.1 Acomys percivali | reverse complement strand
GTGTGTGTGTGTGTGTGTGTGTGTGTGTGTGTGTGTGTGTGTGTGTGTATGTGTGTGTGTGTGTAGGGTGTACAAGCATGTGTATGAGATTGCATATAAAGGCAAGAGGTCTACCTTGGGTGTTGTTCCTCAGGAATTAATTATATTTTTTGAAACAGTATAGTAACAATTCTGGAATTTTGGTTTCTTTAAAAAAAACCCACAGAAATATAATAACATGTTTTCATTTTAATTCCAGGTGTGGGATATGGGCTGCTTCAGATTGTCCGCAGCAGATGACTGTGATTTGCCTTGTGCTTTAGCAGGGGCGTGGTTTGGCCGGCTGCAGATGGTTTCTGCGATTTTATGGCATTTGGAATTCTGGGAACTTTTCAGAGGGCATATAAATGTTAGTGGCCCTGAGGTGGGGGTTGTTGGTTGTTGGTTGTTTACAGGGGTTGGTTGTGGTTTGTTAGTATTTGTGAAGAAACAAGAAGATAAAATTAGATTCAAGGATCTCTCTTTCTCTCTCTCTCTCTCTCTCTCTCTCTCTCTCTCTAGCCTCATTTCTCTCCTATCTAGTGATAGAGGACCAAACGGTGGTGATGGTAGGATAAAGGATGAGAAAAAGAAGAACTCACAAAGTAGCAAAGACTGGCTACAAGACAGTACCTCTTACAGGCTAGAACCCACCTGCTAGGCTAGGCTGGCTGGCTAGCAAGCCCCTGGGAGCCATTTTGTCTCAGACTCCTCAGCCCTGATATTACAGGTGTGTGCACCTGCTCTTGGCTCCTTTGTTTTAATGTGGGGTTGGTTCTGGGGATTGAACTTGGGTCTTTGTGCTTGCAAGAAAAGCATCTCAGGGACTCTCTGCCTGTCCAGTCTTCTTGCATTTTTTCACTAGCCATAATCTTGGGCTTTTCGCTCAATGGCTTTCTCCTTCCTCAACATACCTCAGTCTCTCTTCCTGGAAACCCTTAGCGGCTCTTGGAACATTCCTGTGCAATGGCTGTTGTTTCAAAGTGCCACAAGCTCAGTGGCTTGAACAGCAAGTCTTTATCCTGTCACGGTTCTGAGGTGGGGGGACTGAGACCCAGGAGTAGGCAGGGAGGGTGTGGCTACCACAGCTTCTGGAGGAGGTCGTGTTTTGAACTTTCTATTGCTGGTGGCTGGTGCGTGGCATGTGGCACGTGGCATGTGGCACATGGCATGTGGCGGTCAACATTTCCTGGTTTGTAGCAGTGTCATTCCCATCTCTGTCTCCGCACCTTTCCTTCTGTGTTATGTCCTTTCGATGCTGGGGATATGGCTAGGTATGCATGAAGACAGCAGAGTGTGAATCCCTGTTTTAATGCATGCACACAGGGTGCTGGGGAGCAGAAGGCAGAGGCAGGTCACTCCCTGGGGCAAGCTGGTGAGCTAGGCTAGCTCAAGAAGTAAGCACTGGGTCCACCAAGACTCCCTGCCTTAGGAAAGCCACTGGGAATACATCTAACTAACATCATTCCCTGATTCCACATGCACACATGTAAACTTATGTACGCATGCCATACACACATGTAAAAAAAACTTCCTATAGGGACAATTGTGCTTGGACTTAGGGGCCAAGATAATCTCCCCATATCAAGATCTTCAATTTAATTGTGCCTCATAAGGAAAAAATTGCAAGTTCCAAGAATAGTAATCTACAAGTGCATGGTGGTGTCAGTGGCTATCTGTGTGACCCCAGCCACAGCACTTGCTCACTCAGATGCAATGGCTTATATTGTTTGGTTTTGCTTTTTGAGCAGGATCTTGCTATGCTGTCCAGCTGGCCCCACGTTTTCCCCACCCCAGTACTGCTTGCTGCTCATATAACCCATGTGCTATTGGGACTTCACAATGTTAAAGTGCAGACGGGATTGGATCCCTACTGACTTCCCTCTGTTCCTTCTTACCCTGTCCATCTCTTGCACCAAAAGAAGAAAAACATACTCATACCTACATCCATGGAGACACACACACACACACACACACACACACACACACACACACACACACAAATCAAATAAAGGCTAGAAAGATGGCTCAGTTTGTAAAGGCACCTGCTAAACCTGGTTACTCATGTTTGATCCCTGGGCCCCACATGGTGGAGGAGTATCAACTCATTTAAGTTGTCAATGTCCAGACCCCCACACATTAACAGACACGTAAAGAAACAAGTAAATGTAAGTAAAGCAATCTTTAACATTTACTCTGATTTTTTCTATGTTCCTTTAATTATGGTGACTAACATTTACAGGCTGCGGTGACCCACGTTGCTACATTTTAATAAAACAAATGTATTGTCATCCTTGATAGGGGCCAGTCACATTTAAATACTCCACTGGTTAAAATCATGTGTGTCTTCATGTAGTGAGGGGACGGACTGTGGCATATATTTTCAGACTCTTGGTCACAGTCTGGCGGAATGCAGTGATAAATATCCCTGGCTCATATGAAAATTCGGTGATTTATTTGAATGATCTTCCTGATGGTACAAGCCCTCCTGAGTGACTTTGCTTTCTTTCTCTCCATCTCTCCATGTGCACCAGCAGCTTGTCCCAAAATCCCATCAGACAGCCTCAGGCCAAAGGAACCAGGGTCTCATTTTTATCAATGAGGAGACCCTGCGTGTGCTGACAGTGAAGGATGAGGTGCAGGAAATGGGAGGGAAGCAGAGAGAGAGTGGGTGAGAGCCACTGGCCTTGCTGTTTTCAGCCGGGTGCCAGCAGGTCCCATTTCTCACGACCTGTTTGCAGGGCTCTGTTCTACAGTCGGTGGTGATGCAAGAAGGGCCGAGAAGATTATGAAAGCTGAGCCTCATGCCCAGAGGCCAGGGAGCAGAGTGGGAATGATGTGGGAAAGGTGAGCTGCCTAAGCTGAGACTCAAGCCAGGTTTGACTTAGTGAGGCCAAGGCTGGAGCAGTGTGTTCTCTGGGTCCTGGCTGCCTTGGGATCTCCTCTGTTTCCCCCCAACAGATGCTGAGCCAATGACATGGCTCTTGATACATTCAACTCTTCTTCAGCAGAGCCTGGGTTGGGTTAAAACCAGACCTTTCTCAGATGTGTTTTGATAGGGGATACTTTGAAACAAGTGGGGCTCTTACTGTTAATTTGGTACTGTTACAAAGTATGACATACTGCCGAGAGTCCTGTGCTTGAAGGTTTGCAGTCTAAAGTCACAGCCCTAAAGGCTTTGCTTGTGCCTGGATGACCTAGCCTGTTGACAAAGGTAACTGTTCTCATGGTTTCTGTGATCGAAGTGCCTTTCATGTGTGCGGAAATTTCTCATGCGAATAGACTTTTCCAGATCTCTTGCTTTAGCTGTTTATCACTGTACTGCTTAGTTTTTGTTAACTTGACACAAATTAGAGTCCTTGGGCTGAGGGAACCTAAGCTGAGGAATTGACTGCCTCAGACTGGCCTGTGGGCATGCTTATAAGAGCACTATTTCCTCCCTCCCTTCCTTCCTTCCTTCCTTCCTTCCTTCCTTTCTTCCTTCCTTCCTTTCTTCCTGTCAGTAAGCAGCATTCCTCCAATGCCTCTGCTTTAGGGCTTGCCTTGAGTTTCCATCTTGGCCTCTGTCAGCGATGGACTATACCTATGAGCCAAGCAAAACCCTTTCTTTCTTTCCAAGTTCCTTTTGGTCATGGTGCTTATCACAGCAACACAGATTCAAACTAGAGCGGAAACATTTTGTCTTCGAATCACCAGTGCTGTTGATCTTTATGATATTTGTTTATTTAGTTTTTTGTGAAAAAAATACCCTTAGCTTATTTTTCATTCTATTGTTATGAATATTTCAGTAGATTTGAAATATTAAAAACTTTAATAACTACATTTATTTAGTGTGTGTGTGTGTGTGTGTGTGTCTGTGCATGTGTGCGCAAAGTAGTTGCCATAGCATGCTTGTGGAGGTCAGAGGTCAACTTTCAAGTTGTAGCAGCTTGGAGGGTATGTAGACATGGTTGGCTATTTTAATTTAATTTCCACTGTGACTAATGGTATTGAGATTTTTTTTGTGTGTAGACTTATTGGCAGGTGTTCTCATTTGCTCATTTTCTGTCCAATAGATTTTAAAGGTTAGCATACATCTATATACATACCACATATAGCTATGTATATCTCCTAAATAATATACACATGTGTGTGAAATATACATGTTTATTTCTATACCTACCTGTAATATATAGATAAATATAAAGATATTTAAAGTCTCATTTGGGATGATAGGCTTGCTTATGGATGAAAGTCAGCTCATCTCCTACCTTTTTCTGTAGCCATTATCTTTGCAATATGATTTTGCAAATCTGCTCCTGCCCACCAGGGGGCAGTGTCCATATCCTTTGACTATGCCGGCCTTTGACTTGTGTTGGCTGGTGAGCTGCAGCAGAGATAATCATGTGTCGCTATGGGGCCCAGCCTCCCTGGGGGCCTCTTGTCCTCTGCCTTGGTGCCAGTTAGTGACTCCTTAAGGGTCAGCACCCCGTCTATAAATATCTACTGTCTTTGTTATCAAGTAGACCCTCAAGAAATTAACGTTTGTAAGTCTGCCATTGTTACTACACACAAATCAGCCCATAGTTCAGTTTCTTTACTTGGGTTTTATCTTAAGGCATTTGAGTAATTGTGGTTGCTATGTCCTATACTATTTTCTCAGAGGCCAGTGTCAACATGGAGCTGACATTTCTTTCCAGTCACGCAGCCCCTTGCCTTCCACTGCCTGGCGCTTTCCATTTCTCTGCACTCCAAGGAGTCTGGGCACTTTCCGCACGTTATCCAGGAACGACACTGATGTCCCCCTGTGGACTGTGACAGGTCCCGCTGTCTTGAGGATTAGCATTTCTACGATGCCCCTGTCTATGGAGAGGTGCTGTTTCAATAGCACATTTTAAGTCACCCCTTGGTTTAATCATATGAACTAGTTTATTTTCCCCACTTGGAGGTCCATTTGCAAGCAGATTTCTTCCGTATTTGCCATCTTATGCTTTTCAAGTAAAGCCGAGCTTCCTTGAGGCATCCCGTGTGTGCGTGTGTGTGTGTGTGTGTGTGTGTGTGTGTGTGTGTCCGTGTCCGTGTGTCCCCAATGACACAAGGCAATCCGTCATTCTGGCAATGAAGAATGAGCCTTCTAGAGGGCAGGAATGAGCAGCAGACAGCTTCAGTGTGCTGTCATTCTGGGCTAATAACCTGGGCCTCTCACTTGTCACAGTGAGCACTAGCACCTGGGTCATGACCCAGTGACGTGTCTCTGCAGCTGGCAGACCCGAGAACTGGTCTGGCATCAAGGCACACCTTAGCTTGTGATGGGAGTAGCCGGCTGTGCTGGCTGGTTTTGTGTGTCACCTTGACACAAGTTAAGAGTCAGAGAGGAAGGAGCCTCAGCTGAGAAAATGCCTCCATGAGATCCGGCTGGAAGGCATTTTCTCAATTAGTGATCAAAGGAGGAGAGGCCAGCTCATGTGGGTGGGGCCATCCCTGGGCTGGTGATCCTGCTTTCTGAAACAAAACAGGATGAGCAAGTCAGGGCAAGCAAGCCAGTAAGCAGCACCCCTCCATGGCCTCTGCATCAGCTCCTGCCTTGTTTGAGTTCCTGTCCTGACCTCCTTCAGTGATGAACACCAGTGTGCACATGTAAGCCAAATAGACTTATTCCTCACCAACTTGCTTTTTTTTTTTTTAAAAAAAATTATTTTTATTTAATGAAAATTGGTATTTTAACTGCATGTATGTCTGTGTGAGGGTGTTGGATCCCCTGGAACAGGACTTACAGACAGTTGTGAGCTGCCATCTGAGTGCTAGGAATTGAACCTGGGTCCTGTGGAAGAGCAGCCAGAGCTCTTAACCACCAAGCCATCTCTCCAGAACCCCCCAACTTGCTTTTTGGTCATGGTGTTTCATTACAGCAATAGAAACCCTAACTAAGACACTGGCTCTTCATTTACCAAAACAAAACATGAGTCATTTGGGCTTACCTAACCTACCTCAAACATGCCACATCACAGACACAGAGAGAACGTTGTATCTACATAAAAAGTGTATTCTCAAGCTCACTCTTTCTTTCTTTCTTTCTTTCTTTCTTTCTTTCTTTCTTTCTTTCCTTCTTTCTCCTGAATTGCTTTATGAGATAATATAACGAACTACTGAAAACAAAAAGGGATTGGGGAACCCCAAGTTTGTAACTAAGTTGGACCAAAGCGTGGGTTACCGGGAGCCTACTACTTGTGACTGGTGTTTGAAGCAGGGGCATTTTGTACGACCTAGTCCTTAGCCTGTGGGATCTGTAATAAGTGTGAGTTATTATGATATTTTATGATACAGCTGGCATCATAGTTGCTCTATGGAGAACTGGCTTCTGTGTGCATTAGGTACTTTTTGCAGTGAGAACACATTTGGCAGAAGCAGTTTAAAGGAGAGGGAGGCTTTTTTTGGCTTACAGTTTGAGGAGTACAATCCATCACAGCAGGAGTGGCCTTGTCTGTGGCAGCTGGATTTGTGGGGTGGCTTGTTATATCTCGGTGGCAGAGGGACCTCAGAGAGGGGGTGGTGGTGGTGGATGAGCCAAGCTGCACCTTTAGGGCCCACCTCCATGGATACCGGCTTCTTCCTGCTAGGCTCACTTCCTAAAGGCACCACATCTCTAAACACCTAAATGTAACATCTCATTTAAAATACAACAGTATAGGAAAGCTACACATACATACTTTGTTTAAAAAAAAAAACCATGGTGAAAAGGACTGGAGAGATGGCTTAGCAGTTAAGAGTACTGGCTGCTTGATCAGAGGACACAGGTTCAAGTCCCAGCACCCACATGGATGCTAACAAGGAATCCAACCCCCTCTTCTAATCTCTGCATTAATGCATGCATGTGAGGCACAGATACACATGCAGGCAAAGCATCCACACAAGATAAAATAAAAATGAAATATAACGATATAAATGAAGAAAATAAGTTTTTCCTAAATAAATGGAAGAAGTAAGTAACCACGAGGTGCATGGGGGTGGCTTATTCTCAATACAGATGCATTTCTTAATTCTGCTTTAAAACATGCAGGAAAAAAAAAAACCTAAAGGGGAAGGGAAGAAAATATGGGGTCTTGAATGTCCTCTGAAGGTCCATTTGCTGATGGTTTGATTAGCTACTGGTGCTAGTGGGAGGTAACAGGACTCTCAGGAGATGGGAAAGTTGCCTCATCCAGAGCTTGCCTGTTAAAGGGATTGGAGCACAGATCTTCCTTCTCTTACTTTGGTTCCTGGAGGCCATGAGGCTCTACCACACACAGCTGCCACGATGCTCAACTGAAGACACCTGCACCTTTCCTCTTTATTAAAAAAAAAGAAAGAAAGAAAGAAAGAAAGAAAGAAAGAAAGAAAGAAGAGAAACATGAGGTTTTCCATTTCCAGATTGTTCTCCAATTTTTAAATTTCACATCGCCTTTCTGCAGGCATGTGGCATTTCTGAAAATCCCAGTTTTGAAAATTCTTTAGGGGAGCCAGTTCTGTGATCACCCCACGTTCACAAGTCAGGGCACACTCTGTTACCAGACAGACACCCATCCCTACAGTGAGCCCCAAGGCTCGCAGGCTCTGCTGTGCAGCAAGGCTCTGTGTTTTGTCTGCTAATCTTTGGTCACTTGTCCTAGAAGGGACCATCATGGAAAGCACTCACTTCCCAGCCTGCTTCTGTTTAAACCTGTTCCCACCCTTGCCTTGCTTTTACATCCCATTTGAATAAAAGATTTGCCCCTTCTTCCTGCTGAATGGAACCAGTCCAGGGTCATAGCCTCAGCCTCTTTCACGTTGTAAAAGAACCTTAATCAGGACTGATTGGTGAGGCACCATGCCCACACTCCCTACACCTCAGTGACTGAGAGGCTGTGTGCCTGCATTTTCTTGGGATAGCCAGAGAAGCAGGCTCTCCAGCCTTCCTAGATCAATACTGCAGAATTAGTTCATCCAGGTGACTTGGCTGGAGACCCATGAAACTGTCACCTCATCTGCAGTACACTATGGCTTTCAGCATGCTCCTGTGCTCCCCTGGCCGAAGAGCCACCTTGCTGGAGTTCCATGGGTCCATGTGGCGGCTCTACTCTGTGGAAGCTGGTTCTCAGGTACAGCTTGAATTCTAGGCAATGAGGAGACACAGACCTGCGTAGCTTGCACATGGCTCAGATGAAAATGCACGAGATAGTCTATAGTGTCCACCCCAGAACCATGGAAGGATCAAGAAAACAAGAATAAAGTGTTGAGTAAATATGCATACTTTTATAGCCATTGTGTTCTTTAGCCTTTTGAATTTTAATACTCCTAGAACTTGAGTGTTTATTACTGATGTTCATGGAGGTGTGTTTGTGCATGTGTAAACACATGTGTATAGGTGCATGTGTATACATGTGTGTGGAGGCCAGAGATTGGTGTTGTATGTCTTCTTCAGTTGTTCTTCACTTAATTTTTTTTCCCGAGACTGGGTCTCCTGAAGCTTGGAGCTCCCCAGGTTAGCCAGACAGGGAGCTGCCTATCTCTGCCTCCCCGGTGCTGGAATTACTTTTCATGCCCTCCTCCAAACCTGGCTATGTTTAAACATAGCTCTATTCCATCTTGTGTTCACTGCATCTCGGGCTTTATGGGGAAGGAGGTATCTTTTATTTTGGCCTTCAGAAAATGCTCAGATTAACATATCCGTGCCAGAAGTAGATACTAAGGAGATTTCAACATGCAGAAGAGCCCTTGACTCCGGGGACTGAACCATCCAGTGGGGCAATCCCAGGAGCCGCCTCACCACAGGACCCATCCCATCCAATACCTTCCCATCTTCTTCTAACTTGACTGTGACATTTCCACTTTGTAACAACCCTTCCAGATGGTTCTTTTTTTTTTTTTGATAGCTGAGCAGGTTGAGTTTCAAAACCAGTTGAATAAGTGACCTGGTGTCACAGCCACCAAAAGGCTTGCCTGGAACTGGAACTAGAACTCAGCAAAGTCAACGTGTGTGCACTTGGTTTTACGCAACCACTTCCCGTGATGCTGGTATTAACAGTGAATGAGAAGGTCTAGGATGTGGCCATAGGAGTGAGGGCCCAAGGCAGGGAGGAGGTGAGACCTTAGCAGCCAAGGAAGACTATTTCACCAGACAGGACTTCCTGGAGGAACAAAAGAAGATGTATTGAATGGGCTCGCACAGTTGGAGGCTGGATAGGCCAGCAATGGCTGTGTGCAGGCCGAGTCACAGAAGCTAGTAGCTGCTCAGTGCAAGAAACTGGTTGTCTGAGGAAGGGACACCAGTGGTACAGCCCCAATGTTAGGCAAAGGTCTGGAAGCTCACAGCAGAGTTTTTGATGTGTCCTCTTGTTGAGAGGCTGAAGAAACTGGAACCTGGTTTTGATGAGTAGTGGTGGAACACGGCCTGGCTTCCTCGGCCTCCATCTGAATCCCATTAGCTTAGTAGGCAATGCTACCCACCTTCATGCTGCGTCTTTTTCCCTCACTGCTTGCACACATGCCAAAATACCCTCATTGACACACTCAAGAACCTTGCTTTGCTAATATTGTAGTCATCTGTAGCCAGTGTTAGCTACTTTGTGGGTTCTTCCTCCACCCTTGCTCATCCCCTTTCTTCCACCCGTTCAACCCCCCCCCCCAACTCTAGATAACAGAGAAAAAGGATAGAGATGAAAGGAAAAAGATGCCTGAACAAAGTCAGGAGCTGGAAAGGGGGTGATGTCATCGTTAGACCACTTCCTACTGATGAGGGGTGTTGAGCTCCTTAGGGCAAGTTTGATCTTTGCCATCAGGGTGTCTAATTCTTTAATTCTTATTTCTTCTTAGTGCGTGACTACTTAACAGACCTTGACCAGATGCAACCAACCAATAACCCACCCTCTAGGGGCCCTCTGGAAAGTCCCCAAAATCCCAAATATCAAACAATTGCAGAAGCTATCAGCAGCTGGCAAAATAACCAGAGCAGAGGACTTGATATGAAGCAGCCCTGGGAATAAGTTGAAAATATGTTCTTATATTTCTGGTTTGTTTGTTTGTTTGTTTGTTTATTTATTTATTTATTTATTTATTTATTTATTTATTTATTCACTTTACATTCCAGCTATAGCTCCCTTCCTCCTCTTCCCCAGTCCCAATTCTCCCTTCCTATTTTCCTTATCTCCTTCTCTTTCCCCCTTAGAAAAGTACCCCTTCCCCACCAGCCCACACCAACATATCAAGTTTCATCAGGACTGAGCACATCCTCTTCCACTGAGGCCCAGCAAGGCAGCCTTGCCAGGGGGAAGTAATGAAAAAGAAGGCAACAGAGCCTCTCTCCCCTTCCTAGGGGACCCACATGAAGACCAAGCTGCCCCATCAGGTTTGTATGTGTAGGGGGCCTAGGTCCAGTCCATGCATGGCCCTTGGTTGGTTCTTCAGTCTCTGAAAGCCCCCCTGGGCCCAGGTGAGTTGGCTCTGTTGTTCTTCTTGTGGAGCTCCTGTCCCCTTCGGGTCCTTCTACCCTTCCCTCAACTCTTCCACAAGGCTCTCTGCACTCCAACTAATGTTTGGCTGTGAGTCTCAGCATCTGTTTCAATCCACTGCTGGGTGGAGCCTCTCAGAAGATAGCTATGCTAGGTTCCCATCTGCAAGTATAGCGGAGTGTTGTAATCAGGGGTGCTGGGCATGGTGGCAGAGGCAGGCAGATCTCTGCGAGTTCAAGGCCAGCCTGGTCTACAAAGTCAGTCCAAGACGACAGCCAGGGCTGTTACACAGAGAAACCCTGTTCTGAAAAAACAAATAGACAGACAGACAGACAGACAGACAAACAAAAACCCCAAAATAGTGTCAGGGGTTGGCTTTCTCTCCCTGTCTATTTTCTATTTTTAAAGGCACATGGCATCACTTCCAGCTTACTTTTATGTTTTTAAAGAAACCAAAATTCCAAAATTCTCACTCCAGGCATCTGAAGCTCTCAGTCCAATAAGTTGACAGTCATCCTTGTGTATTTTAGAATCACCACAGTGGAAATCTTAGAGGAGCAAGCAAGAGGGAGAACACCGCGTAAGGGGTTCAGAAATGGGACTATAAGGAGGCTGGCGGGTTGGGCCAGTGTAATAGTGCAAGAGAGCAAGCTCAGGGGAGAATGTTCAAGGAAGGAGAAAAGTCTGGAAGTGACAGCTAGGAGCGGAAGACGGAAACCCCAGCTCCACTCAACATTTTAAGAGATACGAGCGAGAGAATGTCCAGTGCCCTAACTAGCACCAAGGGAAGCGGCCAGGCTTAGGTTTTAGTTGAGGCAAGAGTTGCCGGGGAAATTGGATCAAAGGAACCATTGTGATAATGTGGAGAGTTGCTTGTGTAATGCAGCAAGCAGTGTGGAGGAATTTCAATAGCTTAGAAAGGGAGGGGGAAGGGGAGGGGGAGGGAGAGGGGGTGTTGATCAGACGCTGCAACGTCATTAGCCTCTTTTGTTCTTTCATCACAGGAACACAGATCTGTTCATGCATGAGGTGGTGTTGGGTAATACCCAGGATGTGGCTCCTGGGACTCACCTTGTCTTCTGAGTTCTGGGGCACTTTGGGTCCTGTTAACGACCAAGTGCCAAGGCTGGAGGGTACAAGGTCTTCCTTGTGTAGAGCTACTCCTAGGGTTTGGAGTGGGTGGCGCTGTCTTGTTTCTTGCCACCAGGGACATGGAGACCACAGTAAGAAGTAGAAAGGCAGCATTGGGAGAAGGAAGCTGGCTGGAAGATCTCCCGTGGGACCCATAACTGTCTGTGATGTCAGCCGTGGGGGTTGATGGCTCTTCTTCCGTCTCGTTGCCCACTTTTCATGTCTCCTTCTTTAGTGCATTTGGGATTCAAGGTGGCCTGACAGAGTCAGTAGTCCTAACAAGTCTCCTGGGGTGTCAGCTGTCCGGACCCAGGGGACACATGGGAAAGCTCGGAGTGATGGGTGAACGATTGCAGACTGGGTGGCTAGTTTGCGGTGTTGACTGTGTTAAACTTGAGCTTGTCATCTGTAAGATGGGTGCTGGGAATAGCATTTGCTTTATTCAGTTGAGAAGGAAATGGAGCAAGAAGCCGGGCGTGGTGGCGCACGCCTTTAATCCCAGCACTCGGGAGGCAGAGGCAGGCGGATCGCTGTGAGTTCGAGGCCAGCCTGGTCTACAAAGAGAGTCCAGGACAGCCAGGGCTACACAGAGAGACCCTGTCTTGAAAAACTGGGGGTGGGGGTGGGGGTGGGGGTGGGGGAAGGAGCCTGTGAGTCATTCTGAGCACGTGTTACCAAGCTGGTTTGGAATCCTCCCTGTAACCTTATGTGTATGATCTTGGCACCCAGCATCTTACTTTGCCATCTTACCGAGTGAAAGGTTTGAATTCTTTCCACGGTGTGGACTCAATTGGCTCAATTGGGTGCTGGGGATAAAGTGTGTGTGGAATGGTGCAGAGGGGTGGGGGTGGGTGGGGTGGTGCGGAGGGGGAGGGGAGGCGGGAGGGAGGTTCAGTGGCATCTGGCTGGGTCCCCAGCAGGACCCTGGGTATTAAATAAGCACTGACATTTCAGTGTGGCTTTGTTGTGCTCTCTCTGGGTCTGAAGGGGACACACTGCACTTCTCTTTGTATTTTATTGCTTTTTCTTGGAGGTTTCTCTCCTGGAAACTTGCATGAATGGTCTGGGAGTCATTGTCAGCTAATGCCAATGGTCTCCTATTGGCACCACCTGTGATGGCCACCCCTCTGCTGCCCTGGATTGATTTTACCTTTTTTTAGCTTGAATTTGTCGGCCGTTGTCATTTAATTCCTACCATGACAGCTCTTGGCTGTGAGTTTTCAGGCATGTACACCCTGGACAGGCATCTGTTAGCTCTTTTATTTAGTTCTTTATAACTTATGTATCTCTCTGGCACTTAAAGATAGATGTGGTCACGAGGCATGGGTGCTCCCTCTGTCGTGTGCTTTAATGGGGTTGTGGATGTATTGATGAAGCCCTGTGATAGGAAGATGAAGTTTGTGCCAGAATAGTCCTAGTTCTTACTGAGACCCCCCCCCAGGATACGTTTATGTGCTAACCCTGAGCCTGTAATGTATTATTGAAGAAGATGCTGTTCTCATTCAGATCACAGTGACTCCCAGCTACAGCAAGGTCACCGAAAGCCACTCTCTCATTGCTTCCCGATTGTCCCAGGGATGCTAAGCTGTTGGCACCCAATGCTGATTTTTCTGATTTCTTGCTTCAGTGCTGTGGATCTTGATGTAAAACAGGAGCGCAATTTGAGGGGAAATAAACTGCTGGAGATTTGAAGAGCAGAGGCCCCACGGCGTGGTGTGTGTGTGTGTGTGTGTGTGTGTGTGTGTGTGTTTGACACGAGTCATAAATAAAACATAGCTGCAACACAAAGAATATATGACTGTAAAAAATCCTTTGAGTGTGTTACCAGTGATATTATTTGATCAGCCTCCTCTGAATTTATCTTATCGGATATGTGAAGAAGGAAGTAGAAAGGTGACCAAAGGCAGGTGTTTAAAAATAGATGATTTTTAAAGATACAGGTATCTCTGGTTATGACAAGTGGCAAATACAGCAAAGTGTCTCTTCAGCATCCACTTAGTCACTGGTGCTATGGATCAGCACTCTGTGTGCTCTGTCTAATCCTCTCTGGTTGTGAAGGTTTTCATGGCAAAATGCACTTGATGACTGTATGTGGACTTTAAGAACACCGTACACTGGAATACTGCGTGGCTGTTACATTTGATTCAATTTGCCTGACTCTTGGGATAGGGAAGTTTCCAAAGTTATCTTAAGCTAACAGTCTGAATTGAAGAGAAGCATGCTTTTAGTACTCAGAACAATTCAATAGGCTAAAGAGGACACACACACACACACACACACACACACACACACACAAACTAGATTTTGTGCAGGTAAAGATCCTGCAGTTGTCACAGGCTCTCCTAATGTATAGCACCCAGACTGAAAAACAATGCATGGGTCTGGTTCCCCCACCTCTGGTGGAGCCCCAGTGGAGCCCCTTGCTCTGACTTGGCCACACATCATTCATGCTGATTTGAGGCAACTCAAGGCATTTCTGGAGCTTTGAGGAAGTCCTCTCCAATATCATCAGAGAATGGACAGTGTCTTTCTACGGTCTCTGGAATCTGGATGGCCTTTAATTGGACAGCCAGGTCAGTTCTGATGAACTTTGTCAAAGCTGTTGTCTATGTGCAGACTAGGGACATTGTTACTCCATGGAGGTGGCAACTATGCCTTCCCCTCCTTATGCTAGCTCATCCCAAGACGTCACGCAACTCCACCTGAACCACAGCTGCTATTCAAGCAGAACTGAAATGCCTCTCAGAGGTCCAGATGTCACCCCACTATGGATGCTTATGTACGTGATGCGCAGCAAGCCCATCTCTTTCATTGCTTCCACTTTGACTCTGCCCCTTGGGCAGACTTTCCCTACTGCCTGGGGCACCTTTTCCCCCAGAGTTCTCTTGGTTCCTTTCTACTTATCTTCTAGAACTTAGCTATCAGACCTTCTGGCTACCTGCTGAGCCCCAGCCTGACCCAAGTGCTCTGGTTCCCTGACCTGGGCTCCTGCTAGCAGAACATTTCCCATTCCTTTCGGTATATGACTGCCCCTCACACCACAGCATTTTCTTCACTCTCTAACAATGCCTTTTATTTTGCTTTGCATCTTCAATTCATCTCTATTTGGCGTAAGGCAGGGATTTGATTTTCTTATCCAATGTTACTGCAGAAGAATCCCTCATCTACCTTAACTGTCCTCATACCCTGACAAGGTGCTGATGCATTTACTAGCACTTACTGAGAGAGAGGAGGCCAAAGCGAAGAGGGTAGCCATCCTGACCTCAAGAAGACGCCATATGTATATATGAGTTTATTTTGACATGATAACATGGGACGATAGTTAGGGCAGGGCGGGCATATAAATCAGGAAGTGGGAACAGCAACAGAGCAAGGAGCCTTCGGAGTTGCCCACTATGGGAACATTGGATATTCAGTTTGCTGGAACTGTGGAGGTCCTTGCATGAAGTCTGCTTGGGAGCACTTCACATGGGTGGGGAGTTTCTCACTTGCAGCAGTAAAGATGGTGCGTATGTGTGGCCAGCACATCTGTATGAAAGCAGAAGAGAACAGGAGCAAAAAGGGAGAGGCGGAGGGGTGTGGGGGCTTAGGAGAGCAGTGCACAGGCTCTAGCGGCCCGAAGCTGGTGGAGTGGGCTGCAGTAGTTACTGTGGCACAAGTGGGATAGAGAGGCAGGCTGACTCTGGAAATTTGCCTGGAAATAGGGAGTAGTGACTATGAAAATAAAATTCAGCTTTTATAGACATGTTGGCTCCTTCCTGAGGCCTGGGGGCATGGGAGGGTGAGGGTGGGTGCTGGGAGCAGACCCTACAGTGAGAGGGGACAGCAGGAACAAAATGGTGACATGGTACATTGGGGAAGTTGAAGTATGCTTTTGTGGTTTGAGGATGAGTCTGAGGAGGTGGCAAGAGTGGATGGAGAGGCAGAGGGGTCAGATCAAGAAGCCGGAGGTGTTAGCTGGGTGGTGGTGGCACACGCCTTTAATCCCAGCACTTGGGAGGCAGAGGCAGGCGAATCGCTGTGAGTTCGAGGCCAGCCTGGTCTACAAAGCAAGTCCAGGACAGCCAAGGCAACACAGAGAGACCCTGTCTCAAAAAACAAACAAAAACAAAAAACCCAAACAAACAAACAAACAAAAAACCCAAACCAAAACCAAAACAAAAAACAGAACAACAGCAAAAAGAAGTCGGAGGTGTGCTAGCTCTCTGGACTTTCGAGATTATAGTACCCCAAACTGGGCAGGTTAAACAGTGGAGATGTGTTTGTTTGCAGATATTTAGACTAGAATTCCAAGGGTCAGCAGGACCTTCTGGGCATGGTAGAAGCTGTTCAAGCCTCCCTCCCTCCCTCCAGCCTCCTAAGGTTGCTGTCTATCGCTGTCCATCCCTGGTCTGGAGAAGTGTCGCATACCACCCCTCCCACGCACGCTCTGCTGTTGTCTTCACGTGGCTGTCTCTTTAAACATGTGTCCTAAAGTTTCCCTTTCATAAAGACACCACGCTAACATCATTTTAACTTGACTACCTCTGGGAGCTGGCCCCTCTCTCAGTACATGTGGAGGTACTGGGAATAAGACTTCCACAGATGAATTTGTGTGTGTGTGTGTGTGTGTGTGTGTGTGTGTGTGTGTGTGTGTGT
>OU015758.1:23136252-23157446 GCA_907169655.1 Acomys percivali | reverse complement strand
TCGGTCTGTGAGCCAGGTGAGCAATAGTGAGTTTCGGTCTGTGAGCCAGGTGAGCAATAGTGAGTTCAGACAAGCCCTTGGACCTTTACAGAGCCCCAGTAACCAGGTTCCAGTTCATATCAATTAGGCCACAATCTCTAGAAGGATATTTTTATTAAAATTCCTGAGTGATTGAACTTGGGGTCAGTTGTGAACCACTGACAGTGTGGAGGTCAATGAAAATAGAGCTATTTTCTTTTCTTTTCTTGTTTTTTTTTTTTTTAAATAAAAGAATGACAGACAAAAACATTAAGAGATGCATCTGGAGTCTTGCTTAATGAGGAGTTACTATAGCTACCAGCTATAAATTATAAGTTTCTAAAGAATCAGAATATTCTTAGGTGCACTTAAATCCAAACTTACATAACTTAGTGTATAATTTATAGAACTTAATCTTTCTTTGATCCTGAAGGCATTTGGCACCCGCCATAGTGAGGCCAGCTGCTACTAGCTGTTGATGTGAATGGAAGAGTTGCCCCCCCACCCCCCCACCCCCATGGAACCCCGCTGTGGAGGTTCTGTATGGAAGGTGCCTCCACACACCTTGGCCTCCTGAAAGGAGCAGTCACCCTACCAGACACTGATCATGCTATGAATCTGTGCTTGACCTTCTATTTTGCTTGGTGTGGTGCCATATTCCAGTGATGCCATTTCAGCCATATTCACACCCCACTACCACCTACCCTGACCATGTACTGGTTCTGTATTCCTTGCTTGGAAGTCAAGAGCCCCTAACTTGTCAATGCTCAGTCTATTTATTCTCTGTGGGGTGAGACCATTTCACTGTAATAATAATAATAATATCAGACCTGAGCACGGGCACGCATCAGACACTGTCCTGCTCACCAAAGACAATATTCTTTTTAGCTCCCATAACAACACAGTACGTTTGTGTTTATCATCTGTCTGGCACATGAAAAATGTAGGCTCTGTCATGACTTCCAGTTTGCTTACGTTTCCACAGATAATAGGTTAAAACAATAGTTTTCACAGTAGAACTTAGATATGGAATCTTACCCATACCTGTGCTGTTATCATCAAACTATACCCTTTCTCTAAAAGCATTTTAGCCATTTTCACTGCTGTTTTCTCTCTCCAACTCCCCAGCTCCCATCTCTCTGTGAGACAGGGTCATGCTATGCAGCTCAGGCTGGCTTTGAACGTCTTATCCCCCTGCCTCAGCCTCTGGAGTGTTTGGATTTCAGGTGCGCTCTACTTTGCCTGGCTCTGTTATTTGTGAGGTTGTCTTCTTCTAGTGCTGCCCAGGCAGATGCTGATGACTGGCTTTCTCACTGCAGGTCTGGCTTGCCTATTGGTTGGCTTCTATTCACATTAATGAGCCCATGAGAGTGCCACTGTTTACAAGTGATGAGAGAAACTTCTTTGCTGAATTAGAAAACTTTTCAAGTGGTAGAAGAAAATTTCTACCAGGTGTGTGTGTGTGTGTGTGTGTGTGTGTGTGTGTATGTGTGTATGTGTGTGTTTGTGTGTGTATGCGTGTGTGTGTGTTTGTGTGTGTATGCGTGTGTGTGTGTGTTTGTATGTGTGTGTGTGTGTAAATCATTGCCAACATAACATTTTCAAACTTGGTCTTCATCATTAATATCTGTCCATCTCTTTTCCACATTTACCCCCTAGCAAAGCATAAAGTTAAGCACAGATCTGCACTGTAACTATGTGGCTACTCCTGGCTTCATATGAGGCCAAGAACTGACAGGCAGAGATACCTTTACAATTTTTAAAATTTATTATAATTTATCCAGATGGCATCCTGAATGTTATCTCCTTGATTTTATTTTCCTCTTCCCAACCTCGCTCCCTCTTCCACCCTATTCCCTTCCCCTAGCCCTCTGACAGAGGGGACCTCCTCCCTCCCCCACCATATGACCACAGCATATCAGGTCTCATCCAGATAGCCTGCTTCCCTTTCCTCTGTGTGCCAACTTGTCTTCCCACCAAGGAGAAGTGATCAAATCGGGGGCACCAGAGTTCATGTCAGAGGCAGCCCTCACTCTCCTCACAGACATGCAGAATGAGCTGTCCATTGCTTAGATCTGAACAGAGGGGCTAGGTTTACTGCATGCATTGTCATTGGTTGGTGTAACAGTATTTGTAGGCCGGATGCACAAGCCTTGATGGTCTCCTTGTGGGGCTCCTGAACCCTCTTGGTCCTTTAATCCCCCCATTCTTCCATACCATTCTCAGCGCTCCACCCAGAGTCCAGCAGTAAGTCCCAGCATCTGTACCAATATCCCACTGGGTGGAATCTCTCAGAGGACATCTATGTTGGGCTAATATCCACTTATAAGTGAGCATATACCATGAGTGTCTTTCTGGATCTGGGTTACCTCACTCAGGATAATCGTTTCTAGTTCCACCCATTTGCCTGCAAATTTCAGGATTTCTTTGTTTTTAATAGCTGAGTAGTATTCCATTGTGTAAATGTACCACAGTTTCTTTATCCATTCTTCAACTGAGGGACATCTAGGTTGTTTCCAGATTCTGGCTATTATGAATAAAGCCTCTAGACACATAGTTGAGCAAATATCCTTGTTGTATGATCTTTCAGGTATGTGCCCAGAAATGGTATGTCTGGGTCTTGAGGTCGCACTATTTCCAATTTTCTGAGAAAGCGCCAGATTGATTTCCCAAGTAGTTGTACAAGTTTGCACTCCCACTAGCAGTGGAGGAGTGTTCCCCTCTCTCCATGTCCTCACCAGCATGTGCTGTCACTTGAATTTTTGATCTTAGCCATTTTGATGGGTGTAAGATGGAGTCTCAGAGTCATTTTAATTTGTATTTTGTCTTGCTTTTGCTTTGTTTATTTTTTGGTTTTTGAGACAGGGTTTCTCTGTGTAGCCTTGTCTATCCTGGACCATCTCTGTAGACTACGCTGGCCTCCAACTCACCCCGATCTGCCTGCCTCTACCTGCAAGAAGACCATGAAGGCTGGTGGATCTGGACCCAGGGTGGTCTGCTCAAACTACTTTACTAAGGACAATGCATAGAATAGAACCTCTACTCAGATCTGGGCAATGGACAGCACATTCTCCACAGTTATGTGGAGAGCAGGGACAGACTCTGACATGAACTCTGGTGCCCCCTATTTGACCACTTCCCCTTGGTGGGGAGGCCTAGTGGCATTCAGAGGAAAGGTAAGCAGGCTACCAGGATGTGACCATACGGTGGGGGAGGAGGTCCCCTTTTGTCACAGACCTAGAGGATGGGAATAGAACAAAAGAGGGAGGGAGTGGGGGACGGGAAGGTACAAGTGAAGGGATAATAATTGAGACGTAATCTGAATAAATTACTTAAATAAAAAATAAAACCAAACAAAACCCAAACAACAACAACAACAACAACAACAACAACAACAACAACAACAACAACCACCACCCCCAAAAGTGTAAGACTATGCAATTTAAAGAGAATAGGAAGTCACAGTTGATGGTTCCAGAACCTCAAGGGCCCAAGAGTCTGAGCATCTTCTGAGGTGTCCTTGCTGGATTACTATGTGGTGTCGGCAAGCATGCCGGATGTCTTTTACTCGTCTCATAAATGGGGTTGGGGGAGGGGCACCACACCAGGACTTTATCTAACCCTGATAGCCTTCTATACAACCATCTTCAAATACCATTGACACCATGAAGTTGGAACAGAGTTTCCAACACATGAGGTTTTTAGGGTGCATCCAAACTATGGACATGGTTTCACCAGCACCATGGTCAGGCCTGGAGGCTGGGGCCTGCCTAATCCCATTTGCTTTTTCTGACATAAACATCACCCACCAGTTACTTGGCTTCATGCACTAGATTTAGCTGCTTTGTGGACAAATTATCCAGATGTAGTTGGTAGCATCTTGACTTGACCCACATCTCATAAAAATAGCACAAAGATAGCAGTCTGGTTCCAAGCGGCAAATGGTGCTTTATTGTTTGCTTGCTTGCTGATGGGCTGCCTAACTTACTTGGCATGACCTTGGCACATGCCAGCCACATCTCCAGACCCACTTTCCTTGAAAAAAAATAACCCCTCTGGCTCTCATAGCCCAGGCAGTGTGCATCAAGCAGCATTACTGTACAGCTTGCTTACCTCCCCTGAGTTGCCCTATCCTTTCCTTATGCAGGTGTTCCGTCTACCTGCTGAATTTTGAATGAAAACCCAATAGATAGAAGCTCTTAACTGAATTCTATATTTTGTTCCTTGCTGAGCTCCCATGAATATAAAATACCAGCACATAGTGGGAGAGTCAGCAGGCAGAGCCCAACACTATCCATATTTAATGGAGAGGGAGCCGGAGTTCATAGATAGGAAAAAAAAAAAAGAGTTCACGAAAGGCCAAGTTTGGTATCTTGCTTCATGAGCGAGCTTCTAGCTAAAAAGGAATAAATATCTCATGACAAATGGTCATGATTGTTGCTTTAAAGTTGCACCCTCATTTGAATGCTCAGGGAGAAAAAAAGTCTAGCGAGAGTGGAGTCAAATAGTAACTGGTAATCAGGAAAATTCCTTCATTCATAGTAGAGTGAAGACTTAATGGTGGAGGCCGCACCCTCCACCAGGCATCTGAGCCCCCTGTGACATGGCTGACCATGCCCTCCCATGAAATATGTCCAGTCTGTACCCTTTCCTAGAAAGTCCAAATTTGCAAGACAAGGAGGCTGAAGCCCTGTGGGTCTCCCCTGGGTCTTGCCTATGGCACTCATAGTGGGTCCAGGAACATCTCCAAATGATGTCAAGTCCCAAGATAATTGTTTCCCTGGGCCTGGTAATTTGTTTGTTAGTTTTGAGACAAGGCTTGCTGTGTAGCTGAGACTGACGTTGAACTTGTGATTCCCTGGCTTCGACCGCTTCAGTGCTGCGATTCCAGCTTGGCCCTTTGTAAGAGACCACGCCTGGCACTTTGTAGGTTTCGCTGTCATCCTGAGGAAACTCCTGCAGTGAAAGACAATCAGTTGCTGAGTTTTGGGTGCACATTTATAGCTCTCAGGATTTACTTCCGTGGATTTCTCCAGCACTGCTCAACTTCTCCAACCGGTTTCAGGGTTCGCTTTAGTTGAACAAGCACCAGCCCCCATTTGGCATCAAATGCATACTTGAAACGTTTTAAATGACATCATCTTATTCTGTGTGGGCTGGTACAGTGTCCATGTGCAGTGTCCATGTGCAATGTACATGTGCAGTGTCCATGTGGAGATCAGGGGGCAGCTTTGTGGATTTGCTGCTTTCCTTCCACCATGTGGATTCTGCTGACCAAACTCTGGTCATCAAGCTTGGTTACAAGGACAATTTTTTTACCCACCAAGCCTCCTTTCTGCCTCTAATACAGTAGCTTTATTAACTGGCTGGGGATGTGGTCCAGTGGAAGATCACTTTCCTGACAATCATGAAGCCCTGGATGTGTGCATTTGCACACTCACATGCAAGTCCCACACACATACACCATGCACACAAACACACAAGATTCAACATACTTATCTTTTCTTTAAAGTGCTTCTGTATTTTAAGTAGTAGTGAGAAAAACCTCCCCTCTCCAATCTCTAGCCATTTATTTACATATTTAATGGTATTTATTTGTGGAGCTATGGTTTACCTTTAAATTGCTGGTCCATTTGTGTAAGATGTATCTAATTTTACCTTCTGGATTTTGCTTTCTAGCAATCCTCTCAATGCCATTATCTGGTCTCACTGAGTTGAAATGCTTTTACTTGTTGCAATATGAATTTCCACGCATAGCTAGTCCATGTCCCCGACCCTATCAGTTTCACTGGTTTTCTTGTTCATGCTACTTTCATACTATTTTTAACTAAAGATATCTTATTAGATATGACCTCATTTCCTATACTTCCCATACTGTGGCTTCCTTCCTTCTTTATTTCTTGAATGTTCTTTTGTAATTGTTATGAATCTTGTAATAAATTTGCTTTCTGATAAGAAAATAATCATGATGGTGCTTTATCCATGATTTTGTTACATAAAAGACTTTTGTGGAGACATGGTGTATCTTTGTATTTTTTTTTCACCTGTGCTTTTAGGACAATAGGGATGGCTTTGTTGTCTTCTTCATATAGGTCTTGGGCATTTTAAATATCAAGTTTACACCTTGATGTTTGACTTCACACTTCAGTGTCACAAATGGGCACATTTTCTTCCATCCCGGCTACTTTTTGTGCATAGATGGTAAACCCTATCAACTTTGTAACACGCTGTTTCACTAGATAGCACTTTTTCATAGCTCTTTTGGGGTCTTATAGATAGAGAAGAATGTTGGCTTCCTAGCTACTCTATTCTGGTAGTTTTAGAAAGAACTGTGGATGCCCCATGACAGGGGTCTGGACAGTGGATTCAGAGAGAAGACCTCTCAACCAAGCTATTCTCTCTCTCTCTCTCTCTCTCTCTCTCTCTCTCTCTCTCTCTCTCTCGTGTTATAGCATCCCCTATCATGGGACTTTGGTTTTAGCCCTAAATCAGCATTTTAAGGAAAGTAATCTTAAAACAGGATATTTTCTGGACTGTTTTAGTCTGTGATGCTATAAAAAATACAATAAGCTGGTGGCTTAGGTACAGCAGAAACTCACTGCTCTCACTTATAGAGACCAAAGTTGTGGCTTCTGGGCCTCTTGTATTAGGACAGTAATCCCGTTCACAAGGGACCTGATCTCCCTGCCCAGGTCCTGCTTACCGGTTCATTGGTGATTGGATTTCGAACTGTATGTCTTGGATGGATGTAACTATTCAGAGCACAGGAAAAACAGATTTGTCTTCAAACACTCACATGTACATAACTCATTCTCTTTTTCTTCCTCCTCCTCCTCCTCCTCCTCCTCTTCTTCTTCTTCTTCTTCTTCTTCTTCTTCTTTTCTCTCTCTCTCTCTCTCTCTCTCACACACACACACACACACACACACACACACGTGTGACTGTTTGAGTGTATGTGCACATTTGTATGTGTGTGTGAGAGAGTGTACGTATGTGTGTATGTGTGCACGTGCACACACTCTGATGATTTCCTTTTGAGAAACACTGTATCTTCCAGCTGGGTATGTTTTCCCCAATAAGTCCTGCTGATAAGTTAGTGCAGCTGTCTGAAGATAACATCAGACTCTCTCATTTGCCAAAGCAGAGACCACGCTCCCTTCCATTTTTCTAGCGTTCTTTACATTGGAAATGCAGTCTTGTGCCTTTATTTTCACAGCCATCCTGTGGTACCAAGTGGGAGGCTGCCATTCCACTCCAGTTTCCAGGGAAACAAGGCAGGGGCTGTCAGCTGGCCGTGGGAGGGGCAGAGGTCAGAGTTCCCACTTACAGGTCTAAATGTTCAGTGTTTCCAAGCAGTTTAGATGCCTACAGGCCTTTCTGTTGCTGTTAAAGCCTATTTCTTACCTATCCTTAGAGGAGCTGGGGCTGCACATTCCTTATTATAATAGACTCTCAACTGCATGAAACCTGTGGTTTTGTTCCCTTCCAGCATCCCCTTCGGCAGGTTAAATAGCCCGGATTCTTCTCCTTGTAGAGTTTAGCTTCCAACTCTTTTGTCAGTTTTAACAAAGAGGTTGTGGCTCATGGGTTCCTGCTCAACAGAGCGCTTCCTCATTATATTGTAACCTTTATCCCTCCTTCCAGGGAACGTTAAATAAAGCCTGCGGATTTTTGATATGAATATCTGCCAGGCCCATGTGCACCGAGAGGTTTCCAGTGGGGCCTGCTGATGAAAGGCCCGCTCCAGCTGAGGAGCGCTCATTCATGGCACATGAAAAGCAGCGGGGGCCCCAGACCCAGACAGGACCGGTGCCCGTGTGACGGTCCCGGTTCCAGAACAAGCCTGACTTTGGCAGGGAGAGATAGGAGGTAATGAGACCGGATACGAGGAGCTGCTGGCTAATTACTTCAGGTGAACAATTCTTTTCTGAAAAGGCCCTTGTTCGCGTGTGAAAATTACCCCTGACCCAGAATTTCATTACCGCACCTGAGCCAGGCTGGAAAATTGAAGAAATTAAATGCCATAAAATGTAAGTGATAAAAAGGGAAAATAAACCCCGGGAATTAGCAGCCGCAGTGTTCCGGATGCTAAAATGTGAAGCAAGCCAAGCACGCTTGGTGGCCTTTTAAAAATGATACCAGATGCTACGTCTCTTCTGTCTTACTGGAGCTCTCTCCCAACAAGAGGCTCTTTGTACCCCTGAAGGAGGGTCAGGTCTGGAGGATTCGAACAAACTTTCCTGTCTTGTATCAAACAGACTGCTTGCTCTTCTTGTTCTGGGCATGACTCACTGCTGACGTCACCGCTCTTGAGAGGTATTGATCATGAGTCAGAGACAGGGTTCACACCAACCTCTGAGGGAAGCATCCTGCATGCATTCAAGTGGGCTACAAGGTCCCTCTGCAGCTGAGCCCTGATTGTTCTGGGTTTTTCTGGTGGTTCTGTCCCTGAGCCTGGCCACCGAGTGGCTCAGGGAAATGCTTGAAGCACTGACTGATGAGCATAGCCAGGCCTAGAGGAAATGGCAAGTGCGGGTGAGGAGACGCGTTAACGCTGTGGCGAACTCAGGTGGAGACAGAGCTCATGCTCTCTAAAGGGCCTGGATGGTGGGTGAGGGGAACTTTTCAGAAGGGAAGGGATGCATGCGGTGAATGGCGGTGAGGTTGAAGTGAGGGCCAGTAGTGTGTGTTAGTGACCCTTCCCCATATTATAGGAGGAGTCACATTTGTTCTCCAGCCCTCACTTTAGAAGTTCTGCCAAGTGGTTGACATGTCCCGTTTCTCTGCCGCCATTAATGCAAACCGCCTTCATTTCTGGTATAAACATCACTGGCACATGGTCCAATCTTGGCCAGTTCATCAGTGGGGTCAGCCATCTGTGGACTTCAGGTCTGAGCTTAGGTCTAGCCTTCAATATGCACGAAGGGTCTTTTCTTCTTCGTTTTCCAATGATGGGAAAGATGATGGCTTAATCTTTTCTTGTTTCGTTCCCATGCCAACAGAGTAGACACCAGTCTCACCCAGGCAGTTTAACATGGCTGTCCTCCCTGAGGCTGACCTTCTTGGGGATTCTGTCTTATTGGAAGTAATTATTGATCTGCAGCAATTCACACTGTTCAGTTCGTCAAGCAGTCAAAAGACAAAGGGAGGAGGAGAGGGGAAAACAGAGGGGGAAAGGAAAGGGTTAATCATACATGACTGAGCTGTAGCAGCACTTGCTCCTTTGGATATCTGGATTTTTCTCACTCTCAGTTTGTGTAGATCAGGCTGGCCTCGAACTCAGAGATCTGCCTGCCTCTGCCTCCCAAGTGCTGGGACTAAAGGTGTGCGCCACCACTATCAGGCTGCTCTCGGTTCTCTATAAGTCTTCATGGAGCTGTGTAACTGATGTTTTGAGTGGGTCATGGCTTGGGCTCTTCAGAGCCACTATTTCCTCCCCTGGCATCCAGGTCAGAGGAACTTTTCAGTACGTTGTCCCCACTGTGTTTGCCATCCCTGCCTGGTCCCTCAGGGGCGGCTAGCTAGTGATTTCTGGCAAAGTTAAGATTGTGACCACACACAGATGGCACCTGTAGAAGCACTTGCAGTGGGTGACACCCTAGGGCACTCAAGGGCCAATGGGAGTGAGTTTTATTTTGATTATTTAAAATGCTTACTTACGTGTATGTGTGTGGGCATGTATGCCATGTGTGCATACATGTTGGATCCCCTGGAGCTAGACTTATAGGTGATTGTGAGCTGCTTACGTAGGTCTTATGAGCTGAACTCCTAGCTGTTAGAGGAGCAAGAAATGCTTTTAATCATGAAGCCATCTCTCCAGCCCTGGGGATACTTGTTTGTTTGTAAAAAATTTTATAACCCTATCTATCTATCTATCTATCTATCTATCTATCTATCTATCTATCATCTATCTATCTTGCGTGTGCATATGTGCATGTGTGTGTGTGTGTGTGTGTGTGTGTGTGTGTGTGTGTGTGTGTGCCCTTGGAGATTGAAGTGAAATGGAAGCAGTTGTATATCTTGGAGAAGCAGTGGTCGGAGGAAGGACCGTAAGTAGATAAGGTGACTCCTGGTTTGTTTCTTACTGAAATATCTATTAAGGCCCAGTACAATGAACGCTTATAGCCTCTCTCCAACTAGACAATCTGTCTTAGTTCATCTAGGCTACTATAATAAAACACAGAGACTGAGTGGCTTATAAACAACAGAAATTTGTTTTTGTTTTTTTGAGATAGGGTCTCTCTGTGTTAGCCTTGGATGTCTTGGACTCGCTTTGTAGACCAGGCTGGCCTTGAACTCACAGCAATCCACCTGCCTCTACTTCCCGGCCACCACACCTGGCCAGAAATGTACATCTTACATGTTAGGTAGGTTGGGAGTCCAAGGTCAAAATACTGGTAGATTCAGAGTCTGCCCTGTTTCCTGTTTTTTTTTTTTTTTTTTTTTCCCCACAACTAGTACTTTATTCAGATAGCAGTCTCATTACACATGGTCCAAGTACACTCAAATAAAATCAGATATTTACATTACTATTCATAACAGTAGCAAAATTACAGGCATAAAATAGCAATGAAAACATTTACGCTACTGTAGTATCCAGTTAAAGAAGTGGAGAGTGACCAAAACTGTACTTAAAAGCGGATGGAATTGGGGCAGGGAGAAAACACATGAGAGTTTTAGCTTTGCTTCTAAAGCTTATTGCCTGAAAAGAAACATTCAAGAGACACCACACAACTCCCCATCACCGATCCTCTCACCGAGAGAACCTAAGTTCTGTATAATTTGAGAAGGACCGGGTAGGATTCTTGAAACCCATCTCATAGCTTGTGTCTGAGGCTGTAAAAGGTCATTGATAGCTCCCAGGTGCCTCCCTTGCCCCCTTTCTCCATCTGGGCCAGTGGTTCTCAACCTTCCTAATGCTGCGGCCCTTCAATACACTTCCTCGTATTATGGTGACCCTCGACCATAAAACTATTTTCATTGCTACTTTATGCCTGTCAATTTGCTACTGTTATAAATAGTGATGTAAATATATTTGTGCTTTCCAATGGACGTCCAAAGGGATCATGACCCACCCATTGAGAACTGCTGATCTAGGCAAAGACTGAGAATAATAATAATAAAAAAATCATCTGAGCATGTTTCTCTGTGTGTGTGTGTGTGTGTTTGTCCATGTGTGCATGTGTGCATGTGTGTCTATGTGTGTCCACGTTTGACTATGTGTTTAGTCATCATTCTCTACTTTTGTTGAGGAAGAGTGTTGCATTGAACGCACAACACATTGATATGGCTAACCTTGCTAGTCCGCTCGCGCTGGATCCTGTCTTTTCCTCCAGAGGCTGGGGTTCCAGGTGGCCACCGGCTCCACCTGACCTTTCTGTGGGCTGTAGAGAGGCAAACTCCAGTCCTCATAATGGCACAGCAAGTAAATTACAATCCCCATGGCCAAAGGTCCAGGTTAGGAGCAGAGACCTACTGACCTGGGCAGCAGTGCATGCTGGGAGTCTCTAACGTACTTCATTGGTCCAAGTAAAGGGAGCAAGGAAGAAAACATATGACGTAAATAGTAAATAAATTTAGAAGATACCTAGACAAAAGCCCACATGAAACTGAGAGGCAACCTGAGAGACTGGCACGTCACCTTATGCAGACAGAGTCTAGTAGACACTTTACTGAAGAGAGAGAAAACAGTACTAAGCGGTGAGTGCTTTAGATTAACTGTCTCTGTAACACAGTGTCTGTGTTCAGATAACCCTTATTTTATTTAACAATACACCCCCAACCCTTGCAAGAGTAGCAACTCTGGTGGTTTGGCTATGTTACAGAGAAGCTTTTCAAATAAAAATCTCATCACCACAGATGTGTACGTATAGTAGAAACCTATTATACACAGGGTTTGGTACTAAATGCGGTTCCAGCCACTGGGGTCTTGGAACATATCCCACATGGAGAAGGGAGGGTACAATGCCGTGCAAATCAAAGCCAACCAAGCAAACAGTAAGACAGAAGGCCAAAATACCATTGAGAAAACAATACAGATTAAAGTATGAGAAATCAATTCACACCACATTAAAGACAAATAACAAACAAACAAACCATGAAAACCCAGAATCTAGCATTGTGCTGTTAAAAAAACAGTAGACCTAAAACAAAGTGAGGCAGATATTTAAATGTAAATGGAGAAGCAAATAATGCTGGTGAGCAACAGAGCAACAGCAGGGGGCAGTGTAAGCATGACCATGCAGAAGGTGAGGAAATTAAATGGGATTAAGGAAAATCTTATACTGCTAAAGTAAAATTGTTGTCAGAATATGTTAACCGTCATGAATCTTTATAAACTAAATATTATCTCAGACTGTGTAAAGGAAATACCATTGGCGATATGAAGAAAACTCCAACAACATCAGCAATAAACAGTGCTTTGAAATACATATCAATATAACTGTACAGTTTATAATTAATTCTGTTATACATATGTATGTATATATGTTAGTGAAAAAGTCTCCTTCAACACCTATAACATTGTCATTAAAAAATGGCTTTTAATACATCTAAAAGAGAACTAAAATGAATAAAACACACAATTCAACTAATTATAAGAATTATAAAAATACTTCCCTAAATGGTTCCTGAGTTCAAGTGGAAATGGACACTGCAAGGTCAAGAGTGAAGAGACGTCTTCTTAGAGGCCAGCACACCCTGTCATGCTCAGGGTAAGAAGCCGTTGCACCTTTTCTCTGAGTAGCATTAAGAAACACCTGAGCAATGAATCAACCTTAGAATGGTTTTTTTTTTACAAGATTTCTTATAAAAGAGTGTCCTGAGGTTTCTCACTATATCTGCTACATTTACAAGGGCACAGATTTGTTCCCTCCTCAAACAATGGAAAGAAAATTACTTCTTTCAATGTAAAAACAAAGCAAAATAAAATAATTTCCCAAACGGAAGCAAAGTAAAGAAGAAAACAAAAACAAGATACTCGCTCACCCACCCAGCCAACCAACCTAACTGCTAAGATTTTGCTGCCTGTACCTGAGTAGATCAAAAGATCACCCACCCAACAGGGGTCGGGGAGTGGGGGCGCTGGAAAAGGGTGTCTCTGAATGGGGAGAGAGGAGGGCAGGAAATAGATAGAAGAGAGACAGACAGACAGACAGACAGACAGACAGACAAACAGACAGAGACAGAGACAGAGATACACTCAGAGAGACAGAAATAGATAGATGATAGATAGATAGATAGATAGATAGAGAGAGAGAGAGAGAGAGAGAGAGAGAGAGATAGAGAGATAATAGAGCAGTGATGGTGGGGGATTTATAAAGGGTACTCTATTCGTGGGGACAGTGAAAATGTGCCACATTTGGTGTTTGGTGGCTGGTGATGATGCAGCTGCTGCGCTGAGTCACTGAAGTTGGATTGTGGGTGCACCTGGTTCTGGAATGTGGGCAGTTGCTAACACCAACAAAACAGGACACCTACCCCCTCAACCAATAAACCCAACAAAACCCCAGAAACAAGATCCTGGGGCTGAGAGTGGGTGTTTCAGTGGTTAAGTACTAGCTGTGCAAACTGGAAGATTGGAGTTCAGGTCCCCAAATCCCATGTAGATACTGGGTGGATGGGTCAGGCTATCTGTAGATGCAGTGATGGGGTCCTGAGCAACACTAGCCATAGCTGTGAGCTCTGGGTTCAACTGCGAGACTCTGCCCCAAAGAAGAAGGTGGCGTGTTGTTGGCAGAAGCTTCTACATGCATGTGCACACAGACCCACATGCATAAACACCTGTCTCTCCAACCCAAGACCTTCTCATCATCACCATTATGGTATTTATGGCCTGGAGCCTTTCCCAGTTTACAGTCTGCATGGCCCTGTCACCAGCTGATTCATTTCTTATTCATTTCCATGGCTTCCTTGGCTTGCTGTGCCTGAGTTCACTGCTCCCCTGCCCCACAAAGGCAGGGTTTAAGAACTTAGATCCTTAGTATTTTCTTTTGTGTTGGAAGCATTACATACCACTTTGCCTTCAGAGTCAGAGGGGCTAGGGCTGTGGCCATCAGCAACAGCATCAAGTAACTTGAAAGTCTTTATTGGAAAGGCTGCATAGGGCCCTGCCAAACTCTTTTTTTGTTTGTTTTGTTTTTGTTTTTCAAGACAGAGTTTCTCTCTGTAGCCCTGGCTGTCCTGGAACTCACTCTGTAGACCAAGCTGGCCTCAAACCCAGAGATCCACCTGCCACAGTCTCCCAAGTGCTGGGATTAAAGGCATGGGCCGCCACTGGCCAGGCTCCTGCCAAACTCTTGTGAACGATTACTATTTGCTCTTGATTGAGAAGGGAGTTAATTACATTTCCTTAAAGTAAAATCCAGAGATGGAAAGAAGAATTAGTAACAGTTGTCAGTAGTCATTGGTTTTAGCATGGCTTCCGATGGGATTCTGAGGTTCCTATATTTCCTACGTGTATTTAGTGCCCACGTGTATTTGTGGTCATTTCTGTAGGACTCATTCTAAAAAGAATTTGAGATGGTTACTAAGATGGCAATATGCAGAATTTTCCTTCCCAAGAGCTAACAGGTCAGTGTTCTTTTGCTTATCACTTGGACATTTTAAAGAACGCCAGAGGGAAATGGTTCCTCCAAGATGTGCCCCACCCTTGTTTATTTTAAATGCTGTCTTTGTATCTACTTATAAGAAGCATTTGAATTTATTTCAAATGCATGCTTCATGTATCATTTCATACACATTGGAATGAGCGTATGTAATGCTTCATTTGTAAGAAAAGAAACATTTGTTTTCAGTAAAGAAGTATACGCTACGTTTCCATGGGGCTCAGTGGGTGACTTAAAGAGCTGAATTACCTGGTAAGTTGCCTTGCTCTTCCACTGATCAGCCATCATCACAGTTAGCATAGTCTCAGTGGCTCTGTTTAAGGTTTAGGAGCTGGGGGGAAAATAGTATTTTTAAGATCTGCTGATGCTAAGCCGGGCGTGGTGGCGTACGCCTTTAATCCCAGCACTCGGGAGGCAGAGGCAGGCGGATCGCTGTGAGTTCGAGGCCAGCCTGGACTACAAAGTGAGTCTAGGACAGTCAAAGCTACACAGAGAAACCCTGTCTCGAAAAACCATAAAAAAAAAAAAAAAAAAAAAAAAAAGATCTGCTGATGCTGCAAAACAGACAGGGCAGGAAAATGGCTTTTATTTCTTTATCTGAAAAGTGTCCTGTGCAGTCAGGTGTACTCCTATGCATGCACGTGTGTGCACATGTGTGCGTGTGTGTGTGTGTGTGCATGCTACTACCCCCAGTTTCCACATACCTTCACCCTGACTTTTCTTCATCTGAGCATGGTGTTTACCCTTCTTCAGGGGTGCAGTCTCGCTCTCTCTGCTTTAGGGTTTGTTTACTGTTTCATCTGAGCCTTTTCTTCTAAGGCAGATAGCCTTTTCTAAGACATCAGAGCCTTTTCTTCTGAGTCCAGAAAGAAAACCTGTCATGCCTGGTGTCTTGCTGGTTTTCATGGGTGTGGATGTAAGCATGAAAGGGGGGTGTAAACACCGTCTGTAGACTGGAAGTCTTTTCCTGTGAACTTCATGGCATTTGTAAAAACTCACAGATGAATTGCGTAGTATAGAAATATTGAAAAAGAGTTACGAGTTAGGTGTGTCATAAATGCATATGTGTAGAGAATAGCATGTTTTATTACTTAGTACCATAAGCACAAGCAAGTCTATTATAAAAAGTTAATGTTCACTGAAGCTTAGGCACACACCCTTAGAGACTGCATAAGGCATCACTCGTGAGCAGTGCTCACAGTGGCGAACTGTAATGGCACCAACTGCCATAATATTGCGTGGGTTTCCTTTTTCTTCTCTCTCTACCCTCTTCCCATTTTCCTTCTTGGAAACTGAACTCTGAACCTTCTCCATGTTAGATAAGTGCTTTTGCTACCATTGAGCTACAGTCCCAGCCTGACTTGTAAGACTTTCACACCCACCTCTGGTTGGTGCCGTTGATGCCTCAGACCCTCCTGCATCCATGGAAAATTTGGAGTGACGCTGACTGTTTCTGTGTAAATCTTTTCCCTTTCTAGTAAGTTGTGTGACTGAAGGAAGTATGTCACCGGAGGTGTGCTCTCTCTCTCTCCTTCCTACTTGCTGGCCAAGAGGGTCAGGTCTCAGCTTGCTGCTCCAGCAGCCAACCCTGCAGCTTCCCTCCATGACAGACTTTTCTCCCTCTACAACTGGGAGCCCCAGGACGCCTTTCCGTCTAGTAGTTGCCTTCATCATGGTGTTTTCATCACAGACATAGAAAGGCAACTAAAAAAAATATGGATTAATATACAAAACCCACATGATAAACACAAATCTGTAAGATAAGTAAATGTTAACTGAAGTGAAATAGGGTTAGTAGTTGAGTTTAGGAAGTTGAAAGTTGTATATGGACTGTTTAGTGTTTGGGAGTTGGGGGACCCTAAATACTATCCTGCTCAAGGGTCAATTGTATTGCAAAGCTATCAGCGTGACTTTCCTAGGATGTTGCAATCTTGATCATTCCTTGGAAACCAGTAGGCTGGATCCATGTACTTCTACAGAACACTATTCTCATCTTTGAGCTGAGCCACAGTGATATCTTAACCTCTCAAGAAGTTACCAGGGACCGCGCTGCCCTTTTGTCTAGGCATGTCGGCTGATTAATGCACAATCTGTACGAGTTGTTCCAAAGGCTTTGGAAATCTCCAACAGATGTGTGATAAGGACAATGCACAGGAGACAGGAGATAGATGGGCCACAGTCTCCTATTTCACAGACTCTCTGTTTTCTTCTTTATCCTTTGAGAGGGGAAAAAAAGGCATAAAAAGTGGTTATTTTATAGCTGGTAGTGGATTGACTTTGACAAGTTATAGAAGGCTCACAAAGGTTGATGTTGGGGTATAGAAATGGCTGATGGCTTGGAAAAGAAGCTTGTCCACAGGGTTTTAAACACCTCCTTAGGGGGTAATCATGAATACAACTAGGTATGTTTAAGATATTCTTGCATATATATTTAAATTCATAACTTCTTTCCTTTGGTTATCTCTTTCTTTAATACTCACGTCAGAGCCCTTGAAAAATTGATTCCCCCATGTTAGCACACAGCCAAATGTCAAGGAAATGGCACAGTAGGGGTCGTAGAAAAACTATTTAACAACTGGCAGTGCAATGCCCACAAGTCAAATGGAGTTCCCTGTAAGCCAGTGCAGATGCACAGCTGTATCAGGACCTGATGGTTGAGTGGCAACCTGGGGCTAATAGGGTATAGCTGACCTTGGCGAGATCAGTATGCCTTATCAACTGTTCCTCTCCATGAGAAGGTATGGACACACTCTGTCTATCTCTCTGCCTTTTTCCTGGATTTGTCTCTGTCACTTTCCCTAATAAGAAAGACACAAAGTTTATGAGAACTAGATTAAAGGTCAGTCATCTCAAGATAACAGCTATAAAAGGTGCCATCTTTGTTACTGTTCTATTGCTGTGAAGAGACGCCATGACCAAAGCAACTCGTAGAAAAGAAAGCATTAAACTGGGGGCTTGCTTACAGTTTCAGAGAGTTGGCACATTATCATTATGGTGGGAAGCAGGCATGATATGGAAATACAGCCCCTGAGAGCTTTGTATCCCGATACTCTGATTTACAGGCAAAAACCATGCCGTGGGGGTTGAGGGTTAGGCCGGGGGGGGGGGGGGGGAGACACTAGGCTTGGCGTGGGTTTTTGAAACCTGAAAGCTTACCCGCCAGCCCCCCTCCCCCCCTCGACACACTTCCTCCAACAAGGCCACACCTCCTAATCCTTTCCAAACAGTTCATCAACTGGGGACTACGCATGTGCAAATATATGAGCCCATTGGAGCCATTTTCATACAAAATACCACAGAAACTAGAATGTCATTGAAGTTAAAGAAAAATACAATTAACCCAGGCCTTCCTATGGAACAATGCAATGGGAAGCTATTTCTGTGTTTAGAAATAAACAGTGCCTTTAAGAGGAGAGAGCAGGCATTTTTGCATAGGACTGAATTGATGGGGCCATGGGGATGCAGTACTGATGGTGGCACCTGCCTGACGTCTGAAGTATTAGGTATACCAAAGCTTCCCTCAGGCGACAGGTGCCCCAGCATATCTATCTCCTAATTAGCTTTAACTGTCATTGTGACTTCGCTTAGGGTCCTATGAGATGAGAATCTCCGTTGACGAGCTGCCCAGATCAGATTGGCCTGTGGGCGAATCTTTGAGTCCATCCCATCATAGGTGGCACTGTCACTTGGGTAGGAAGTCCTGAGCTGTATAAGACCTCCAGCTATGCATGGACCTGGAAGCAAGACTGAAAGCCGCGATCCCCAGTGGTTTCTGCCTCAAGCTCCTGCTTTATTTCCTGCCCTGATTTCCCTCAACTTGCTTCCTTAAGTTGAAAACCCCTTTTTACAACCAGTGGGGTTTGGTTAAAAAACTGGAAGTGAACAAGCCTGTAGTGGATGTAAACATGTTTTTGTTTTAATCCCAAGCGTGGGAAGTGAAGCAGACTTGTGTGAGGGTGTGCAGCGTTTTTCTGCTGGAGACAGACTTGTGAGAGAACAGGTGATGTTTGTTTTCTGGAAGAGGAACCGCCTCTTGTGGGGGCATGGTCTTTCCCAACTGATAAGCATCCTAGTATGGATTCTGAGAGGATATATATATATATTCCAGTGTATAAGATGACCCCCCAAATTAACTTTTCCAGTTAAAATATAGAGTTTGCAGCCCAAGTCTGTTGCACAGGGTATGCATTGGAAAAGGGTAGTCTTATACAGTGAGTATATTCCAAACTTTATATTTTAATTGGAAAAGTTAAAGTTGGGGGTCATCTTATACACCAGACACACACACACACACACACACACACACACACACACACACACACACACTTTTATATATGAGCCCAAAACAAGAGGCTGGGCTTTTTGGTCTTGGCATCATTTCTTATTGTTTGGCTGTCGTTACTCCCCTTTGAGATGCTTGCTTAGAGGTTCCGGATGCTGCTCCAGGTTCTGGATGCTGCTGTGGGTTACAGGCACCTTTGCTGAATTGCTGGTTTGCTATTTAACGGGTCTGCTGGAATCTTGCTGACTATACCAGTGGAATCGATCCAAGGAACTGAGTCTGAAAAGGTCTACTTCTCCTGTTCCCATTAACCTCTTTTCTCTCCTATCTAGGGCAGGTAGGTTGGAAGGGAGGTATAAGCATTAAAAAACTCCAAATAAAGTAGGTTTGAATAAGTTCAGAGCCTACAAAAGCCTTCAGGGATTGCTTTACTGTAGACATGAGGACAGTGGCCTGAGACACAGCAATTTGTCACCTATACATAGAGGGTCAGAGATGTCACATGTGTGCTATATGACATTGTTTCTCCAGTCTGTAAGGAGGTTGAGCAGGGCCAGCCGAGCTGGAGTTTCTAGGTAGCCTGGATGGGCTTTTTAAAAGACATCTCAGGGAAGCAAAGACTCCTAGTTATCCTGTGGTCCTCTTGAGTGATCAGAGACATCCAACTCATGGTTAGGCTGAGGGGCTACGTGAAGGCAGGGAGCTCTACCATTTGGATAACCTACTTCATCAGCCTTCTGCAAAACATGCAGATGTTACCTGCTGTGTCAGAGACCCATGAGATATTGGAGAATTTGTGGTTTGGGTGCCTACGGAGAAGATGGTTGAAGGAGAGGTGCAGATGTGGCATGTAGTTTCTTCTGGGCTCTGCTGTAGCTTTTGTCTCAGCATTAGTCTAAATTTATGTGTATTCTACATATGTTTATAATGTAAATGTGTATAGTATAACTATATAAACACACATGTATATATATTGTAACTGTAACAAACTGCCAAAAGTTTAGTGTCTGAGTAGAACATAGATTTACTGTCTGATGGTTGTAGTTATCAGTTAGCCTGGGCTCCATCTCCATTGGAAGTTCTAAGAGAAAGAGAGAGAGAGAGTGAGAGAGAGAGAGAGAGAGAGAGAGAGAGAGAGAGAGAGAGAGAGAGAGAGAATGTTTTCATTGTATTTTGGATTCTAGAAGATATTTGCATTCATTGGCTCACAAGCCTTTCTTCCAGCTGCATGGCAGAGCCTCTTCAACTCTCTCTCCAACCCTCCTGATTGATGCTTTTCCTTATCAAGACCTTTGGGATTATCTTGGGTCCATGTGAATGACCAGGACCATCTCCTGATTTCAGGATCCCTAATATAATTACATTTGTGGGGGTCCCCTTTTGTTTTGAGAAGAAACAGACCCCATCCAGGCACTACAATATCGATGCTTTTGATGGGCCATTATTGGTCTCCCACACATGTGATGGCTGCCTCTGCATGTTTTGCTACCATTTGACTTTGAAGGATGGCATATTAGAGTGTTTAACATTGTGCATAAAACTGGCCAATTCAATGTTATATTCATGAATGGAAAAAAAAATAGCAGTTACATCTTTTAAAAACAGGATTTTAACCATTGTGGAATTTTCAAAGGCTACAGAATGGTTTTAAAATTTGTATCATAATCATTTGAATGAACCCCTCTCACTGATGTGGCTCTCCCAGATGGAAGGGCCAGGGAGGAATCACTCAGCCTGAAAGCATGTGTGGCCACTTCTGCTTTACAAATCTGACATAGTGAATTTATGTTCTTGATATTCACAGAAGCACATTCAAGACTTAGTCAAAGTTCTAACTCATTTTATTAAAATTCAATATTTAACATCTTCCCTGGCATCTTGCATTTTATTTTTACTGTGCCCTCAGGTTAGTGCTTCCAATTTATTAGTTTATATACAGCATGACACAAGCAATAACTGTGGCTCTTTCATTTCTCCCTGTGATCCAGAAGGCCAGAGTCCCCATTTAGGAAGACACTTCAATATTTAGTTTATCACTCTGTAAATACTGGCTGGCTGAGTGAATAAGTAAATGGAGAAGCGAATTTTGAGAAGATTAGATTGCATATTCTTTTAGAAAAAAAATTAACAAAAGCAAACTCACCAAGGGCAAAAAAGATGACATTCCACTGTACTGATTTGCTTTTTAAAAATATTGCATTTTAAACTTGATAACTTTAATTGAGAAGGTATTTTGTGCCTAATGTGTGTGTGTGTGTGTGTGTGTGTGTGTGTGTGTGTGTGTGTGT
>OU015758.1:23109862-23136242 GCA_907169655.1 Acomys percivali | reverse complement strand
ACACACACACACACACACACACACACACACACACACACACACACCCCTGACTCTGTGTAGCCATGGATTCCTTATGTACAGATTCTACTTGTGTCAATTTGAGAATATTTACGGCATATCTATGGCTGAGTGGCCAGGTACCTGCTTAGAATGACCAAAACCCTGGGTTAGATCTGAAACACTGAAAAAAAAAATAATTCAGAAGAAATTGGATTTATATGGAATCTTCCCAAGCATTTTTTGGTCATTATTCCTTAAACAATACAGCATAAATTATTTACATAGTTGAAGTATCATAAATAACTGAGAGGTGATTTGTATGTGGAGTATGTGTGTAGGCTGTATACAAATACTGTGCCATATTGTCTGAAGGGCTTACCTTGACATCCAGGGTGAGGAAATCCTTCAAAGTCTGTGGAACCAATCCCTCAAGGATATTGAAGAACGACCATATAAAAAGATGTACAGATATATGTTGTTTTTAGAAAACAAATCCCAAACCTTCAATTTTACTAATAAAAACTCAGGATCCAGATGCTGGGGTAAAAGGCTACTAGCTCAGAGAGGCAGAGAAAGAATCCATCTGACCTTCCTACTCAGCTGACATCCCAGAAGGAAAAACAAAAGCCTTTTTCTCCTTCTCCTCCTCTTCCTTCTCCATTCTGTGTTAAAAACCTTTGAAGCAGAATGTCCTTCCTTTCTATTTCCTGTGCATCTCTCTATCCATCCTTCACATTTTCTCTTGCTTTCTGTTTTTTTTTTTTTTCTTCCTATGTTCACTTCTTGTCAACTGGTTGCTTTCTCTGCCTCTTGACCTAGGGTTAACTTTATTTATTCTTGTTTACAAAACGCTCTTGGGTTAAAGGTGTGTGCTATGGCTGAGCCACACCACAACTAGAAACAGGTTTTTCTTGCACACAATCACGGGATTCACAGCGTGGTAAAATATCCTGCAACAGATATACACTTACATATAAGTGTGCTTGCTTTTTGCAAAAGAAAAAATTTGGATTCTATGATGCTGTTTGTAAGATGTAAGCTGTAGTAGCCTTAGATACAGCAATGTGTCAAGATGTCACTTTAGAGATGGATCTCAACAATCCTTCTTATTCTTTTAAAGTGTTCTTATATACACCCATGTGCATATGTTTTTGAAAAATTTACATTATTTAAAGACCTTACTACTTTATTGCTTTACCTTTGAGTGATGAGAGTCCGACATGACAGGCATATCTTGGCTACTTTTCTGTGGCCTTTTAATTAGTTTGTCTCCAGCTTTCTTTTGTCTTTTTTTTGGTTTTGTTTTGTTTTTTTTGTTTTTGTTTTTTTTTTTTTTTGAGACAGGGTTTCTCTGTGTAGCCTTGGGCTGTCCTGGACTTTGTAGACAAGGGTGGCCTTGAACTCACAGAGATCCACCTGCTTCTGCCTCCCAAGTGCTGGGATTAAAGGCGTGCCCCACCGCACCCGGCATCTCCAGCTTTCTAAAGGGCCAATTTCTGTCTATCATCCACCTTGTTGGTTCACTGTGAAGCTAACGCGCCAAATGAGTGAGGGTCTGTTACGGCCCTTTTGGGTGTCGAATGACCTTCCACGGGGGCTGCTTCAGACCAATGGAAAACACAGATATTTACATTACGATTCATAACAGTAGCAAAATACAGCTATGAGGCAGCAACGAAAGTCATGCTATGGTTCAAGGTTGGAGGTGGGGGGCTCACCCAACACAAGGAACTGTATTAAAGGATCACAGCACTAGGAAGGTTGAGAACTACTGATCTAGGTTAGATTTCCTTTTCTTTATGTGAAAAAAAAAATCATTCATACAAACAGATAAACTAAAATTACTAATATTTTGCTAGCTGCTCAGTCAGAATGTCTCAGCACGGAACCCTCGCCACAGCTGCTGCCTGAGGCTAGCTCTCATGGGGTCGGTGGCGAAAGGCACTCGCCACACCTGAGTTTTACTCTACAGGCCCGCGGGCCGTCAGTCCACGCACGTGATTTTCCGATACAAAGAGCAGAAAACAATAATTGTTACCAAGAGCTGGTTGCTGCATGCACCCTGCCTTCAACTTTCCTCATTAAGTCAGAGGCTGGAGGACCTGCTGGGCGGGGCAGCCAGCAGCAGACAGAACAGTGGGCTAGCCCCTGAGAGGCCGAAAACTTTGTAATTATCCACCCCCCGACCTCTCAGCTAGTCAGACTGAAGTCCTCATTGGCCATGACAAATATTTATTAAGCCCTGCTCTGCGTTTGGTTTCTAGGTATAATGAGTGATGTGGCAGATGGTTTTAGGTTAAAAGACCTCCAACTCCATTTAACGCCTGGATACACATCTGGATTAGGGTGACTGATGAATCCTGCAGAAGTAAGTGCACGAAAAATCCTTTCTGCAGGGAGTTTGAATACTGAGATGACCTTCCCCCACCTCTCTCTCTGAGTGTGTGTGTGTATGTGTGTGTGTGTGTGTGTGTGTGTGTGTGTGTGTGTGTGTGTATTAGTTATCTCTTATAGTTTATATTCCCCACAGTTCTGGGAACTCCATAGGTGCTACTTATAAGAGCTTATTTACTTATTACTGAGTGGAATATATTAAAATTATATCATCTTTTTATCTATCTAGAAACAATTATCACTGTGGCTTGCATAGAACATTGCCTACACTTGTGGGCTGGGAAAGAACTTAAGGGATTAAAGGCAAGTGGTGTGTGGAACAGCCTCGTTGGATGAGTGTGGGTGGCTGTGTCAGGTGTGACGTTGAAGGACTCAGCAGCATGCCTTAGGAGCTATGGCACTGTTTGAGAGCATCACGCCTGCATAAGGATGAGGGCTGTATAGCTTCGCTGTGGCCATAAGTCTCTTGTGCCTGGGAGGCAAAGAGAGTTGGAAGGGGACAGCACAGACAAAGCTGCGCATGCTCATCTGTAACCGGAAGGCCTGGGCAGAGCAGCCTGAGATCCGTGCATCTTTCTTTCCTTTTCCATAGTGATTTAACCCCCTGGCTAGTCCTCATTATGTGACTGTGACTGAAGGGGACCTCCTCCCCCTGTATATGCTCATATGGTATCAAGTCTCTTCTTGGTAGCCTGCTATCCTTCCTCTGAGTGCCACCAGGCCTCCCCATCCAGGGATGTGGTCAAATATGGGGCACCAGAGTTCGTGTGAAAGTCAGATCCCACTCTCCACACACTAGCCCAAGGGATATGTCCCATGAAAATCTTTACTTACCAGGAAAGTGGGACAGAGGGGAAGACATCCTATTGGGACTCTAGGTAAGAGAAGCATGGGAAAATGGGGAAATATAAGGATCTAGAGGGTCCTAGAAACCTACAAGAAGAACATTATGATGAGCAGATCTGGGCCCAGGGGTCCTGTTCAAACTATGGCACCAGCCAAGGACAATACATGCAGTAAACTTCAAACCCCTACCCAGATCTAGCCAATGGACAGGACATTCTCCACAGTTGAGTGGAGAGTGGGATCTGCTTTTGGAACTTTGTCTGCAAACAGCTTGAAAGAGATGTGGCCCAAGGGATTGCCATCAGCAGTAATGTCACAGAGTATGGTGGGGGTAACCATGGCTGCCAGCATCCAGGTGTTGTATAGATTTTCTCTGGCACATAGCTGCCATGAGTAAGGACTTAGAAGCAACTGATAAATGTCTGTGTCTCCACACTGAGCATGCTCAGACACTCATGTCAGGGGGAGAGCCTTTGGTTTGCTCCAACCTCCTGAGAAATGACACTCCAGTGTCCCACAACTTGGAATCACCGCAGAGGTTTGAGGAGCTGCGTGGGGCTGAGGCCACCTCTGTGGCTCCTGCTAAGTTATACCTGGCCCAGACCTAGGAGTTAGTGTTTCCAGAAAGTTCCAGGGGTTGCTGCTCAGTTGTGCAGCAACCTTGAACTCACACCTTGAAACTTGTTGCATATGATCCTCTCTCCTCATCTGGTGTCTCAGGACCATAGCATCCTGTCACCTCTAAGCTGGTTAGAAAGACAGTCAGACTTGTCAGCTTGGAGATGACTCTATCTCTGTAAACGCCCTGGTGGGCTTGCACAAACATAACAGCCGAGAACAACTGCTTTAGATATCTGCAGACTTTAGCCACATCACAACGCTCCTGCTCAAGGCCTGGTCCTATGGAGTTGAGGCAGGAGAATACCTTCTTTATTTTGAACACTGGGTTGGGGAGGAGGCAGTCAATGACCATGATAAAAATGGATCTGTGTTAGAACCTCTAAGTGCCATGTAGCAGGGACACACACTTTCTCCCTTATGCACATTTTCCAGGTTGGGGTAAACCATCTTCTAGAAAGTTCAGCAGATCTCCACCCTCCTGACCACCCAGAAAGGCAGCAGGCACACAGATGCAAATGCACAGATTAAAAAGATACACGGCACACACTGGTAATCCCAGCACTCTGGGAGGCAGAGGCAGGTGGATCTCGGAGTTCGAAGCCAGCTTGGTTTACAATGTGAGTCCAGGACAGCAAGGCTACACAAAGAAGCCCTGTCTAAAAAATAAAAATGAAAACCCCAAAAAAACCAACCAACAAACCAAAACAAAAAACCAAAAAACCATATTATATATATAACAAAAATTCATTCAGTGTGCTTACTCAAGAAGCAAATGTGGGAATAACAGAATGACAATGCAATATGCTACACCTCACTCCTTCGAACGATTGACACACAATAAAACATTAACCATACCAAGCGTTGGCAAGAATGTGAGGCACCTGGCAGTCATACATTGCTGGTAGAAATGTAAAACATACAACCACTTGGGAAAATAGCTTAGCATCTTCCTATGTTAAACATCCACTTACCATGTGTTTAACCCAGGAAACGAAACATTTACAACCGAGTTTCAACAAAGCTATTTATATCATCAGTTTTATTTTCCTGGCAAAACCTTTAGACTGAAACACTGTCCATCAAGAGGTGCATGGATGGATAAATATCAGAGAACCAAACATGGGAAGACTGTATGTCTGTGAAAGAAAGCACACTGCTGATCCACGCATGGATGGAGCTTAGTTATTACACTGAGTCAGACCCAATGTATAGAACACTCCTGGGCAATGGGAAGCAATCCACAGTTACAAAAAGCAAAGGGGTGGTTGCCTATAGGAGGGACGAAGGGCAGGCAGTTGGGGCACACTATGGAAATGTTGGTGTTCTTGGCTATGTTGTGGCTTCATAGTGACATGAGCTCCAAGCTGGTCCTACTGTGTTGTTTGTAAATAGTGTAGCATACTTTCTCTAGACCTCAGTAAAGCTGAAGATTGTGTCCTCTGTTTCAGAGTCCCTTGGGATAATTTGGACTGAGGGGCAATCAGGATGCCCTGATGTTCCATGGTGGGGACAGCTATTGGAGCCCCACAACTCAGGGGGAGGCCTCAGCAACATGAGCATGCTATAAGGGAGAGGCTCGTGAGTCTGAGGTTGACCAGGTTAGGCCTCTGAATCAGTTCAAGTGGTTGTCAGGCCTTTACCGGCTCCCTGCTGGTTTCAGAAATGAAGAGGGAGAGCGAGAAACAGTTAGAGAATAGGGAAAAAGAGAAGTGTGAGAATGATGAACAGACTGTGTTAAATGTGGGCAGGGTCAGGCGTGACAGGGCTGTGTGTGGCTGGCACATGGAGACTCGCCTTCTGCAGGAAGGGAACAGGAAGAGGCAGAGGTCTCATAAACTCCTGGGATAGCTTCCTGGGGTTTCCACTGCTCTTTTTTCTTCTTTATGCTTCTTTTATGCTTTCCTTCCCTTTTTCCTCCTCCTTCCTTCCTCTTTCTTTCTTCCCTTCTTAAACTTCTCCAAACCCTCGTTGATCACATGGGAAACGGGATCAGACCCATCTTACAAGTCTATAAAAATATTTACAAAAATATAGAGAAAATATGGGGAAGCCCTATGTATATCTCTCCATCCCGAGTTTGTGTTTAAAGTCCCATTGGGTTTGACAGACGCGTGATGTGTGTTCATTATCCAGGTTGCTGTCCACACCCTATCAGAAACATTTCACTACCATAAAAGTCCCCTGAGCCCCTGCCTGTCACTTCCCTTCCACAAGACTCCTAATGATCCTTTTACCGTCCGTGCTTTTGTCCCTTCTGGCACGCACTTAGTTGGAGCTATACAGCAGATGGCTTCTTTAGACTATGACCTTTCATTTCCAACTTGCACAAGACTCCTTTGTTATTCATACTGTCATAATGCATTTCTTCCTCTCCCGCCCTCTACAATATTTTGCCTCAGTGCCCACAGTGGCGTCCCCTCTCCCAGAAACTGTGGGGGAAAGGGGTGACCTAGTTATCTATAACAGTCGACTTGACGCAGCTAGAGTCACCAGGGAAGGGAGTCTTAATTAAGGGATTGACTGGATCAGATTGGCCGGTGGGCATGTCTGTGGCGAATTGTCTCCATAACTACTTGAAGTAGGAGGGCCCACTATAGGAAGTACCACTCCCTAGGCATATGGTCCTGGGCTGCGCAAGAGTGCTGGCTAAGAGCTGGACAGATGGCTTAGTGGGTAAGAGCACTTGGTGCTCTTGCAGAGGAGCAGGGTTCAATTGTAAGTACACACATCAGGTAGCTGACAACTGCCCATAACCCAGTTTCAGTGGATTCAATGCCCTCTTCTGGCACTATGGGCATCTGCACACACATGGTGCACGCGTGCACGCACACGCACACACACACACACACACACACACACACACACACACACACATCCCCATAATTAAAAATAAGTTTTTAGAGAAAGCTAGCCAAGCATTAGTCTGTGAATGAGCCAGCAAGGCCATTCCTCTGTGGCTTCTTCTTCTTCAGTTCTCACTTGAGATTCTGCCCCAATTTCCCTCAGTGACTGATGGACAGTGACCTGAAATAACCGCCCCCCTCCTCTAAATTGCTTTTGATCAGAGTGTTTTATTACAGCAAACAGGGCCTTTATCAGAGACTTGACCTCTACTCTTAAGGCCCCAGCAGAACTACTGTCAAGGGCAGAAGAAATGGAGAGGAAGAATAAAACTGACCTCCCCATGGCTGCCCAGGATGCTGAAGACTTACCATCAACTGGGAACCTAGCTGTTTCCCCCCAGTCTCTCTGGTGCTGCTGGTCGTTATCATAGCCAGAGTTACTATTTTCCTGGTATAGATAAGGAAGGAGCTGGGACTTGGTGCCAGGAAATGTTTCCAGCAAAGAAAATGCAGACTGGAGCAGTGTCAGTGGTCAACAAAGGACTCCAGCTTTTTCAGGAAGCACCAGTGGAATTCTGGAATCTGCTCTCAGGTAGCTCCCTGGCAGTGCCCACTGACAGGAGGTTAAGACCTTTTAGTGTCAGGGGCAGGTGGGGTGGTGTCTTCAGGTGTGTTGATGCTTGCGAAACAGGCAGCCATGATCAACGTAGAGGCAGTCTCTTCAGTGGGCTTGATTGACAAAGCCAGCACGGTGGGGTAGGGGTGGGGGTGGGGCGAGGATCCAAGAAGGCCAGCACAGTGACATGCTGGTTGACCAGCAGCATGATGGCATGTAACAGTATGTGGGTACTGTATAGGTTCTGCGGCCTGCCCTCCAAGTTCTGACCCTTGCCATCCTCTAGTGCCTTCTGTTCCTCTGTGGTTAGCCCAGAGAGAACTGCATGGGTCAGACATGGGTCAGAGTCAGGGGTGTACTAGTGAAAAAGTAAGAGGGAGGCAGGGTGGGGCCAGCCTCTGGGACAGGGCCAGAGTTGGATGCTAGGGCAGAGCTGTGGTTCTGGGTGCTCCACTAGGTTGAGAAAGGGTCCATGCACCAGTAGATAGAGGGGGCCACAGTGGAATTCAGTGAGAGAACATGCTTAGAGGTAAAGGAAGGAAGAAAAGAGGTCCTAGGCAAAGTTGGGGGCATAAGGCAGCAGTGGTAGGAGGCAGGGGTAGCCCTAGGTGGCAGGCTTAGGAAGAAGTAGTGCTTGTGATGAACACAGGATATCCATGCAGCAGGTTGGGCAGGTATTGCTACCCCTGGATCCAGGAGTACATGTGGCTGGCTGGAAGACATAGTTGCAGGACAATCTCTTGGTATCAGTCACCATCTCGTCTCAGCAGGTGATGTAGTCATTGTCTATTTTCTTAGAGTGCTCCAAGGGTGACATCTGGGTACCAGTGTATTCATGTTGTGGATGGCTTACCAGGGCATGATAATATCTTCCACAGCTTCATTTAACTACCCCATGGCCAGGTGCATGGGTCAGACACAAAGAGCAGGAAAATGTGGTCATGGTGGCCATGAAGGCCATGTACAGCAAGCAAGCCCTTGACGGAGGCTATAAAGAGCTCTGTGCAGAACACATAAACGGCCTTATTATTCCAGAAATCCTTGTTCTGGAGACTGATGGAGCGCAGGGCTGGAGAGATGGCTCAGAGGTTAAGAGTACTGCCTGCTCTTCCAGAGGTCCTGAGTTTGATTCCCATCAACCACATGGTGCTTCAAAACCATCTAGAATAAGATCTGGTGCCCTCTTCTGGCCTGCAGGCATACATGCAGGCAGAACTCTGTACACATAAGTAAGACAGTGAATAAATCTTTAAAAAATATAACAAATAAAAATGTATATACATGATGAAGATGTTGAGCACAATGCTCTTCAGAATGGTAATCTCAAGGCCAAACACCAGCTGCATGGAGGTTGCATGGGTTCAGGATGCTGTGATGGCAGTGAGCGACAAGGAAGAAGTCCAGCATATCCAGGAGGAACATCATGGAGGGGAGATGGCAAGAGATAGTGGGGCTGCTTTCTATAAAGTCCATATCATCCTCAGCCAGCCAGTGGGAATATCTGAGAAGGAAAGAAAAGGGGACAGCACAATGGAGTGATGAAGTGAATGGGGTCACCCCAAAAGCAGGGAAGGACAGACAAGTCTCACTGACAACACACCAGGACGTTCCATCTCCATGGCCTTTAGCTGCCCGAAGAACACTTTACCCATTACCTTGCCCAAGAGGAAGGATGAAGGTCTGGATGCACAGAACTGCCTTGTTGGTGATGAACTTGATCAAGTACCCTGCAGTGGGGGTAAAACTGGTGTTTGAAGTCATAGGCATGATCCACCATAGCCCCAGTCAATGCCAGATCATTGTGGTATAGGACATTACCCTGCTGGAAGTGCAGGAGTCCCTGACCAGAGACTACTCAGCCTCCAGCTCATTTCTTCTTACCACTAAATAAGGTTGCACCTCAAGGATGAACCACTTTGCTTACCCACTCATCTATTGAAAGCCACCCTGGCCATTCCCATTTTTGTGATAATTAGGAATGAAGTGACTGTCAACATCTGGGTGCAGGTGCTTGTGTTGACATGTTTCATCAGAAGGCATCAGGAATGTGGTGGTGGTTCCCTCTTCTAAGCCGGCGAACTGCCTTTAAAAAGTGGCTGCATCATTCTGCACTTAACAGCAAAAGTCAGTGCATCCTGTATCCTGCTGGCATTTGGTGGGGCCAGTGCTGTGGTTTTGGCCAACATCGGATCACATAGCTAGTGTGTAGATAGAAAGCTGTGAGCACAGGCCTTAGTTTAGAGCCTTTGCTCAGTATCGTGCTGCTGCTGTGGCCATTTTAACTGTTTCTCTTCTCATTTTCATGCCTGTGTCTTCCTAGTTAGCCTACTTCAGTCCTTTTATTTGAGACCCAGCTCTTGGTCCTTACATTCTTTCCCATTTTTGACAGTCTCTGCTTCTGCAGCCTTTTGTCACCCCTAACAAGACCAGAGACATTATATGATTAAGTTGTGTGGTGGTTGGATGAGAATGACCCCCATAGGCTCCTGTGCTTGAATGCTTAGTCCTTGCCATGTGGAACTGTTCTGGGAAGGATTAGGAGGTGTGGCTTTGTTGGAAGAGGTATGTGACTGGGGCGTGGGTGGGTTTCCAGGTTTCAAAAGCCAAGTCTTGCTCTCTCTCTGCCTATCTCCAACTTGCAGACAAGATGTCAGCTCTCAGCTACTGCTCCAGTGCCTGCCTGCCTGCCGACATGTTCCCCACCATGATGGTCATGGACTCACCCTCTGAAATTGTAAGCAAGCCTCCAGCTAGTTGCTTTCTTTTATAAGGTGCCTTGATCATGGTGTCTCTTCACAGCAATCGAAAAGTAACTAAGGTAACATCTTCAGTATTGCAAAATTGTCAGGGTTCTCCAGGGAAATGGGATGCAGTGTGTGTGTGTGTGTTTGTGTGTGTGTGTGTGTGTGTGTGTGTGTATGTGTAGGGAGCCTTGGGGGTGGCAGATAGAGATAAGGAAAGGGAGAGGGTGTAAGAACTTGGCTGTTTATGTGATTCTGTAGGCTGGCAAGGCCATATCTGGGGCATAGCCAATGGCAGGAGTTGCACAAGAGCTGGTGTTGCTATTTATGTCCAGAGGCATCTTCTATTGAGTTCCCTCTTGCTCAAAGGCAGCCTTCAGCTTACGGGTGAGTCTCACCTACATTATGAAGGACAGTCTGTTGACTTGGTTACTGACCTGAATGCCAATCCCTCCAAACCACCATCTGTGCACCCAGAATAATGTTATCAATCAAGTACTTGGGTACCACTGTGACTGAGCTGCTGTCATAAGTATGGAGATGGTGATTTGAAATTTAAATAGAGATGTTTTGAACAAGAACCCTGCTCTGATGTTTTCCTGATTCAGGCAGCTCCCAGGGTCATGTGAGGTTCTAACTCAGGCATGGGAAGCTGAACAGTGGCTAGAGGGAGGCGCTTTGGTCCTCTGGTTTCAGACCCAGTGTAGGGGATGCAGTGTTGGTGAGGGGGCAGGTAACTGTTGCTACCTGGGGGGGTAGTACAATTGAACTGTTCCTGCTGGAAGAAATTTATTACAGAGATTAATTTTGAATTAAATGATAAATTTAAAGCATTTTAATAATAATGGCATTTCTAAATGAACTAGGAAGACAAATGTTTAACTACGATGATTTTAACTGCCCGTCCTTCCTTCTTCCACCCTTATATCCTTTTTATACACTGGAAGGGATGGATGATGACAATGAAATGAAGGTCACACTCGCAGGGTTCCTGTTTTTCAGAGACTTCATGGTCACTATTTTGTTAGAAACTGGCCTTTGAGATCAAATTAGCTGAATCTGGGAGTCTGGGGGCCTCTGTCCCAGTCAATGTAACTACTCTTATGTGACCACTCTTATGTGACCACTCTTAGTCAATGGCCCAGGTTCTGCCTCCTGTCCTGCTGCCACCCCAAGCCCCATTTCTTCTTCCTTCATGTTGGAATCTATAATATGGCTGGAAAAGTCATCCAAGCCAGACGAACATGCAGTGAGCAGGACAGCGACCGTGGCCAGACCGATGTAGACACAAGATCAGAACAGAAGTGGGTATTTTAATAAACCCAGTCACTGGGAGCCACGGCCAGCTGCGAACACTGTTGAATCTCACATTGGCCATATCACAAGGGTTCTTTTAGGGAACAGGTATGGTTGGAAGAGGCATGAGCCTGGGAGGCAGAAAGATGAACCTGAAACCACAGTCTGCTGCTCTACACATGATGTTATTTGGCTACTTGGCTTCTCTAAACTGGCATAATTTCCACAGAGGGTTAATAATGTGCTATCCTCTTGGATGGTTGGCATCACAAAAGCTTTGAACAATGTCATAATTGAACTCTACCGCTTACTTTTTGCCAGTGGAGAAGGTGAGACTAGAGGCGAGTAAATTTCTCCAGGGTAAGAAGTGAAAATGGTAAAGGGTTGTTTCTGCTCCTGGTGTCTGCTGTTGACCCACTGATAGTGATGAGCAAATGTACCGAGCAGTTACTGTGAGGAGCTCTTCTGAGTGCCTTCTCCTGTATTTGTCATGACAAGACCTTCCAAAGCTAGTGCTTACACATCATGCTTTTGCAGTGTGACTTTTGCACATGTTTCATGGCTTAAGACCCATGTTTTTGACATTTGCTGTTGTTGCTTCTGTTGTTTAGAAGCCTAGGTCTAACATGGCTGAATCCTTTCCTTTGAGTCTGTCAGGGTTAAAATAAAGGATAGAGACCCGTGTTCCGTTATGGATGCTTCCAAGCTCATTCTGTTGGGAGGGTCTTGACCTGGATCCTGAGGGAGACTAGACAGTCTGGTTGTATGCATGCATGTGTGTGTGTATTTATCTATTGATTGATTGATTTATTGACTGTTGTCAGTTTGACACAGCTAGAGTTATCTGGGGGAGAAGAAATGTCAACAGAAAATATCTTTATCAGATTGACCTTAGGTAAGGCTGTTGGGTATTTTCTTAGCAATGATTGATGTAGGAGGGCCAAGCCCATTGTGGCTTGTCCCATCCCTGGGCAGGTGGTCCTAACTTGTATTGAAAAGGAAGCTGAATCTGGTGCTTTCTCAGAAAAATGGGAATAGAACTTCCTCAATACCCAGCTATTCCACTCCTGGGAATATACCCAGTAAATACCCTACCACACAACAGGGACATATGCTCAACCATGTTCATAGCTGCTTTATACATAATAGCCAGAAAATGGAAACAGCCTAAGTGTCCCTCAGTAGAAGAATGGACTAAGAAACTGTGGTATATTTACACTATGGAATACTACTCAGCTATTAAAAACAAGGAATTCCCGAAATTTGTGGACAAATGGATTGATCTAGAAATTATCATAATGAGTGAGTTCACCCAGAAGCAAAAAGAGACAAACGGTATATACTCACTTATATCAAAACACTAGTCCAAGGGATACGTACCATGAAAAATTTTACTTACCAGGAAAGTGGGTCAGAGGAGAGGACATCCTATTGAGACTTTAGGCGAGAGTAGCATGGAAGAATGGGGAAATAGTAGGACCTACAGGGTCCTGGAATCCTACAAGAAGAACTTTATGACAGGCAGATCTGGGTCCTGGGGTCCTCCTCAAACTAAGGCACCAGCCAAGGAGAATATAGGCAGTAAACTTCGAACCCCTACCAAGACCTAGCCGACAAACATGATATTCTTCACCGTTGAGTAGAGAGTGAGATCTGACTCTCACACGAACTCTGGTGCCCCTTTTCTGACAATGTCCCCTGGATGGGGAGGCCTGGCGGCACTCAGAGGAGGGATAGCAAGTTACCAAGAAGAGACTCGATATCCTAAGAGCATATACAGGGGGAGGAAGTCTTCCTCAATCACAGAGGGGAGAAGGGGGCAAGTGGGAGGGAGGGAAGAATGGGAGGAAACAGGGCTAACAATCGAGATGTAATACGAATAAATTAATAAAATTAAAAAAAAAAAAAAAGAAAGAAAAGGAAGCTGAGTGAGCCACGAGGAGCAAGCCAGTAAGCAGTGTTTCATCATGGTCTCTGCTTCAGTTCCTGCTTCCTAGTTCCTGCCCTGACTCCCCATCCTGATGGACTGTGAGCTGTGTGCTGAAATTAACCCTTTGCTCCCCACATTATTTTTTGGCATAATGTCTATCACAACAGCAATAGGCAGCAAGTCAAGACATTCGGCGGGTAGGGCTTTATTTGGTTCCTGTAGTGCTCAGAGTAACCAGGGAATATGTCCAGCTTGCCTTCTGCCACCTTTTCCACTGTTGGCCAGTGGGAAAGATCTATAGTGAGTGGAACATTAATGACTTTCCATAACCCGGTTTTGCAGTCCCCTGTGCAGAACGGATTGCTCAACAGCAAGTCTCAGGCTTTGTCTTGGCTTCCTAAGTATTCTCACAGGAATCATGGGGAAAGTGTTGTTGGCTTGGAACTGGCTGCTGACCACAGACATGGCATTCGTGCAATGGTGTCTGAAAGGGGGACTTGCCCCCACTCAGAAACACACGCATGGCTTGTGGCCACCCTGTATGCGCTTGACATCATTCCAAACCAGGCTCGCTGAACTCCAGGATGCTTCCTTTAGCTCCCTGAAAAGACAGGAACTGTTTTAGCTTAGTAAAACTTGTTGATTTTGGACTAAGGATGGTCACTAGTAGCTAGAGAGAGGTTTTTACAAACTCCCTTACTAGGTTGACTCATAAGACTTGTACCTGTCCTTGCATCATCAAGGGGTACACTATGGAGGTATCATACGACAGATGATGGGAGTTGCGATAATATAGAGAGAAAATAGAAGGCTAAAAGAAAATAAAAGGATGATGTATAGATTTGCAAGGGAAGAAGAGGGAAAGTCTTTGGAGCCCGTGCATATGTGTGGCTGCCAAGGAGCCGGTTCTGAACTATGGCTTCCCAGCCTCAAGGACAGTGGTTCTCAATTGTCTCAGTGCTGTGACCCTTTAATACAGTTCCTCATGTGGTGGTGACCCCCAACCATAAATTTATTTTGTTGCTACTTCACAACTGTAATTTTGCTACTGTTATGAATTGTCATGTAAATATCTTATAGTCACAGGCTATCTGAAATGAGGCCCCTGTGAAATGGCCGTTCGGCCCCAAAGGGGTCACAACTGCAGCTTGAGAACCATTGCTCTAGAGGCTTCTATATGATCTAGCTCTTGCCTTCTTACTGTCCTTTGGATTCGATTTCTCTCTGGATATATACAAGGACGTTGCATAGACACATGAAAGGATCCTAAATATCTGATATCCTTTTAAGTTCTCACAGTCATGTCTTTCCCCCTGCTGCAGTTTATATGTGGTTTGTCCCTCAAATGTTCCTGTCATGGAAGCTTGGCCCCTGATATAATGTTGACAATGTTGGAACCAGCCGGGCGTGGTGGCACACGCTTTGAATCCAAGCACTCAGGGAGGCAGAGACAGGAAGATGGCTGTGAGTTCAAGGCCAGTCTGGTCTACAAAGTGAGTCCAGGACAGCCAAGGCTACACAGAGAAACCCTGAAAAACAGAGAAATAGAGGGAAAGGGAGAGGGAGGGGAGGGGATTGAATGTTGGAACTGTAAGATGTAGAACCTCCAGAAGAATATTGGTATTGCCTTTGTGCTGGGTTACTGCAGTTCTTATAACTAAACCCTGCTTAGTTTCCTTGCGTAAAAACTGTTACAAGGGAACGCTTTGACCCTTGGATCTCTCTCTGATTACAGGCTTACTATGTGATCTCTTCTACATGCACTCAAGGCATGACACCATCCATCATGAGATCCAGAGCTGATGGGAGGCAAGTACCATGGTTTTTGACCTCTAGAACTATGATTTTCTTCTCTTCTCTTTCAAGTTTAGTTTGGCAGCACTGCTGAGCCTTTATTTGATGTTTAAGAACAAACAAGTGAAGCGTATCTCCGTAAGTTATCCAGCCATGGGTATTTCATTATTGTAAGAGAAAATGGATGGACTGTTTCTTTGTCATCCAACCTTAGTGAGCGGGGGCGGGGGGTTGGGGGGTAATGGGGATGGAGGAGTGTAGGGGGGAAGGCCTAGAACCACTTTGCTTTTGTGTCTGCCAGGAAAGACTCCATGGAAGGAAACCAGCATTGTTATATGTATAACGAGTGGCCAAGTGCAACGCTGGCAGCTTTAGCAGGCGTGCTATGGTGGCTCCCACAGTGCCAGGCTATGGGTGGGCTTCTGGTTACTGACAGGAAGGAGAGACTCCTTCAGGAGCAGAGCTGAGTGCTGCACAGTTCCTATCGGCAAGTGGCCCCAACTTTCTGATCCTCAAGTACAGTCTCCTCATCTTGAAACTCCTTTGGCCTCAACACACCTTTGACTCATGTCCTAATAACCCTCTTGTCACTTCCATAATCACCTTGTTTTATTTTTTCTCTACTCCAAAAGTTCCCAAGGAGCTTAGAGGGGTGGCCCTTGCCTGCAGCCTACTGCCTGGGGGGATCAGGAATTCAGGGCTAGCCTAGGCTACTCACAAAGACCCTGCCTGTACCTCCCTCCTCCAGAAGTCCCAAAGACAGTTTTCTTTCCCTGAGTTAAAACTGATCTAACCAGTGTGTTTCTGGCAACAACCTCGGTTGCTCTCATGGGGCCGTAGTTTGCCTTCTTTTATTCCTGTAGCTTTCAATTTTGATTCGACAGCTTGCTTTTTTTTTAAAAAGACAACCAACCAGGAAGTTGATGGGTATAGCAATAACTGCAGTGGTTAAGGCCAGGGAAGAAAGTGTGGGGCAGTCAAGAGTGGTTGAAGTTTGACCCTGAATTTAGTTCTGACAGGCCCGCGTCCACTTATTCACCGGAATGTTAGCTTTTAGGCAAGCTTGTCAAAATGTGACCACACTGCCTGTTGATGCATCATGAACTTGAGCTGACCCCGGCAGCTCTTCCAATTTTCCTTAATCTGTACTGTATTTCAGAAGCAAAGGGTATGGTTGCCAGGAAGATGGTTTACTCTTAGAGAACCAAGCAGTGCATGAGGGATGGCTACTTTTCGAATGCATGTGTACTCACATATTATCTTGAATGAATGTTTCAGGGGATACGTTTTATGATTATAAAATAATAGCATAAACTCAAAGGACTTAGTGGTAGATTGGGCTCATGAGGTTGGAGGTCCATAGTGTCAACTTCAGGGCTAACTGAATCAGGGGGCTCCTGCCTCAACACTGCAGGATGCTTTCAGTTCTGCTGGCATTTGGTTTCTTCTTAGGCTGGAAGTCAACCATGGCCTGCATCTGACAGAGTCCAGAAAAGGAAGTGGAGGTTACTCCTGGGCCTTTCAGAAGGCCTTGGAGAATCTTTTTTCATGTCTTATAGGTTTAAAAAAAATTGGTTATGCCCTGCTAGAACTAAGATAGAAGTGTGCCACCTTTGGAATATTCTGGAATATTGGAAATGAAGTCTGCTTTCCCATATGGGCTGCACAGAGGAGGGTTTTCCCCAGAGGGAAGCCAGGATTCAGTCAGCAGGATAGAAGGAAGGAAGGAAGGAATCCTAGCATGATGGAAACTGTGGAGAGTGGAGTCTAAGTTCTGACTCAGAAGCCACCCGCCATGCCAAGGGAACTGGCTGGTTATCATTTTTGACTCATCCAACAAATATTTCTTTTATTCCCCCTTGTGTGTAGGCCAGAGGTCCAGCTTGTGTGTTCCACAAGTGCTGTCCAGTTGTTTATTAAGACACGGCCTCTTGTTGTCCTTGACTTTGCCAAGCAGGTCAAGCCGCTGGGCCAACGAGCTGTAGGGATCCGTCTGCCTCAGTCAGTGCTGGGGTTATAAGTGGGTACCATCAAATCTGACTTTTCACATGGGCTCTGGGGGAGCAAACTCACGTTCTCATGGTCATACATCAAGCGCTTTGCAAACTAAGTTATCTCTTCAGTCCTTTCAACGCATATTTATTGAACCATTAAATCAATGCTTAGCATTTATGCCAAATGCTAGAGGTAAAAGAGAATATTCAAGATATTGACCTATCCTTTAAGGATTTTACACTCTAGTGGAGAAGAATAGGTAAACACATTTATTATGAGAAATGCAGAAAGTTGTTGAACAGAGAAAAAGGAAAGTTTTATAAACATAGAGGAAGGAGAAACTAAATCTGTACAGAGCTGTGGTTCTCAATCTTCCTAATGCTGCAACCCTTTAATATAGCTCCTCATATTGTGGTGACCCCCCAACCATAAAATTGTTTCATTGTGAGCCGGGCATGGTGGCGCATGCCTTTAATCCCAGCACTTGGGAGGCAGAGGCAGGCAGATGGCTATGAGTTCGAGGCCAGCCTGGTCTACAATGTGAGTCTAGGTCAGCCAAGGCTACACAGAAAAAAACCCTGTCTTAAAAAACAAAAAAATTGTTTCATTGCTATTTCTTAACTGTGATTTTGTTACTGTTATTAATCATAGTATAAATAACTGATATGCAGGATATCTACTATGAGACTTCTGCGAAGGGGTTGCTTGACCCCCAAGGGATCGAGACCCACAGGTTGAGAACCCTCTGCAATAGAAGGATGTGAGGAGATGTCTGGAGATTCGGGAAGGGCATCCCATCCACCCAGAGCAAGCAGCATGTGCAAGGATACAGCAGTGCCTAAGAGGACGGAGCGTTTCCAAGATTCTGTCTGCATGTGCAAAGCACATGGAGGACATGTGGGGTTGCTTAGAGATAGATGATCCTTACGATTCAATTTAGGGAAAGACTTGGGAATCATGGGAGGAGGAATCCTGTCAGTAAGGGGCCAAAGGCAGGATTGGAAAGGCTGCTGTGGCTCTGTGAGGGGAACATAGGAGAGAGGGTGAGCCTGAAGGCTGGGTGGCTGTTCCGTAGCCAAGGGAATAGGAAATGGCTGAGGGCATGAACAGAGGCAGGACGGAAGGCTCAGCAGGGGAGTGTGTGTGAAGGGAAGTCAGTAGGGTCTGACAACTGCCTGCATCAGGGGAGGCTGTAGGGAAGTGAGGAGGAAGACATATCTACAGCCACACCCTCCTGAACATGCTGGGTCCTGGAAGCTAAGTAGGGTCAGGGCTAGGTAGGACTCGGGTGGAAAGAGGCGCGAGAGAGTGGCTACTTGAGTGCGCAGGTGGTGGAGTGTCCATCACTGAGATGGAGAGTCTGGGAGAGGAGTAGAGTAGATCTGAGATGAGACGGCATGTTTAGTTTTGTACACAAGGGTGAAGTACTAGACCATCTATGGCATGTTGGTCAGTGGCTAGGACTGGAGATCAGATCTAGAGGCTGGAAAAGGGCTCTGGTGGCGAGCAGTGCTCATGGGATGTTTGAATTAGATGTCTAGAATAGGTCATTCTGAAGAGGAAGCCTTCACACATACACACAGAGAACATACATTAATGCACAAACACTTCATAATGCAACTGACCAGTTCTTCTCTCTCTCTCTCTCTCTCTCTCTCTCTCTCTCTCTCTCTCTCTCTCTCCTTTTTTTTTTTTTTTCAAGATAGAGTTTCTCTGTGTAGTCTTGGCTGTCCTGGACTCACTTTGTAGACCAGGCTGGGCTCGACTCACAGCGATCCGCCTACCTCTGCCTCCCAAGTGCTGGGATTAAAGGCATGCGCCACCATGCCTGGCCCAAGGGTGCTTTTTCTAATAGCCATAGCACTATGCATCTGAGCACGGGAGGAAAATGCCCACTGACCAATAAGAGAATAATGTCTCTTCCTATGAGGTTTATAGGGCAGGAAGCTGCCTGTCCAATGGGCTATTGGCCTGGAGGTTAAGTGTGTTTGTGACAACAGGATGCCAGGTTTCCTCAGCCTCTTCCCTCCTCCCCCAATCCATCAGAGGCTGGAACATTCGAGGTAGACCTCTCAGCTGAGTGGTAGGCATGATCTAGCCCATAATGCTCTAGCCCGTGAGCTTACCTTGGTGCAGACATTGCTACTGAACACCAAGAGGTGCTCCTGGGCACGCAACTCAGCCTGGATGAGTTGGATGCACTGAAAGGCAGAATAAGCATGCTTTCTTTTGAAATCTTATTCAAAACACAAATTATATTCCCAACTTAAGTTCAAAAGCCATTTCATCTGACAAATGCAATGACCAAGACAAGGGAAGTCTCTGCGGAGAAGATTTTGTTTTATTTTCATGTACTAATCTTAGTCTTGAACTATTTGTTGAATGAGGAGATGAGCGCACACTTCTTCCAAGTCCCAGGGGGATTTTTCAGGAAGTGACATGTGATGTGCTGGTCTTAACTGCCAATTTGGCGGGTCTTAGAACCAACGTGGGAGACATGGTGTGTCTATGAGGATGATTTCAGAAGGGGATTAAGTGAGTGGGGGAGACTCAGTCTCAGAATGAGTAGGCGGGACCTTCCCATACACTTCAAGGAAAAAGCCTCAGGAGTCTGTCTATTAACTGCTGCCTCCATCTTCCAATGACATCACCCTCCAGCTGTTCTGTTCTTCCAATGTGGACTGAATGCTCTCAGCTCTCAAGGGACCTTGTAGGTCTTTGGAACCTATTTCGAACTGAAGCATCCAGCTTTATGGACCTAGCAGCTTTGGGCATCTCAGTCCCTGCCCCCGCCCCCACCTCTGGCATGTAAGCCACCATTTTTGGACAGCTTGGAGAAAGATAAAGGGGTTTCTCTTTAGATTGTGAGCCAAGCTAATAAATCCTATTTAATACTATCTTTACATTTTGTTGTTCTATTCATTTTGAGAGCCCTGCCTAACAGAGGACGAGATCGAGAAGGATAGTTACTCTTCCCCTGTGCTTCAGGCAGATTCCAGTGAGCTTTTCTCTCTGTCCACTTGATCCTGACCCCGCTGGCTCATGCAGAGTTTCACTAGCTTCTTGATTGGAGAGGGTGCCTCAGAAATGCAGACTGTTGTCTGCTGGAGCAGTTTGAGCGTTCTGAGATGGGAAAAGTGTTACCTTGCTACAGGCATCCTTCATTGCTGGTGGTATGTGCAACAGGAAGATTGTGTTTGTATGGGTCAGTTTGGGATGACACAGTTTTCAGGAAAAACCTGTGAGTTCGCTGGTAAAAGAAATGATGGCAGCTAGTTTGGGATAAGATGCGTTTTCAAAGTGTTAATTCAAGGAGGGATTTGTTGTTTGCTTTTTGCATGATGTCATTCTTTGGCATTTCTCTCTCTTCATCCAGGCAATATGTCTTAGATTGTTGGCCCATAAAATGACACATTCTTGCAGCTACATTCATGGTCTTAAGGAAGCAACTTACAATAAGCCCTGACTTAAATAAAAATAAAAATACAGCAAGCCCAAAGATGCTTGGTTCCTTTCGCTGTTATTTCCATCACCTTGTTTTATCACTGAATGGGATCTCTCAAGGTTCTGGTCCCTGGGGAACGGGCAAGTGAAGATGAGAGTTGCAAAAGGCTGCACTCCCCCGCCTTGTAGACAAAGTTTAATTCTGAGCATCTACTCTCCCAAAAGAAATGCCCAGAAGCCGTTCATATGTGGTGCCACTAGATGTCACCACACATCAAGCTTCTTGAAACAACCAGTGGGAAGCCTGCAGAGCCACTGTGCCTCTCATCCTATTAATGTTTAAAAACTGCATTTATACTGGCTACGTTTTCCCACATTGAATCTTTTATGTTTAATGCGACACTCATTCCTAGGAGTGCAGCTTTGTACTGTTTGACTCTAAGCCAGCCATCCTTTGACTGGGATAACTCCTCTGGTCCCTAGTTTGTCTCTTAAAGCTCTCCCTCTCCCTCTCTCCCTCTCTCTCTTCCTCTCCTCTCTCTTCCTTCATCCTCCCTTCCATTCCCTTCTCTTCCCTCTTTCTCCAGTTAGGGACAGGTCAGAGGGCAATGTTTCTATCTTCCTCAGTAGCTCTTAATTTTTGAGACAGGACACCTGGAATTTGCTGCCTGGCTAGACAGGCTGAGCAGCAAGCCTTCAGGATTTCCCTGCACACTGTGATTATAGGCACAGGCTGCCATGCTTGGCTTTTTACATGGTATTTTGTGGATTTGAACTCAGGTCCTTTTGCTTGCTTATCAAGCGCTTTACCAACAGACCGTCTTCTTAGCCCCTGTTTTGCCAGATCAAGTGCAATATGACAAACTGAAAGCCCAGTAGCTAGGTCCCTCGAGATGTGTATTTTCTTCATAGAGGTCATTTAGTCCATCTGGGCTTCACATAGGACCTCCATGTGGGAGCATCAGGGGCAAGTGGGAAGCCTGTACTCTCTAATGACCTCTACGGAAAAGGTCTTTGCTAAAACAAAACCTCTTTCTTTGAAGTCCTTTAATTCTTTTATCTTTTTCCAGGCTTCCTTGTTATATTTTCTGTGACAGCTCTCAGGGGACCAAGGCTGGCAGAATTTTCTATGCCTTGGGAATATCTATCCCCGTCACCAACTCAGACAGTAGGAAGGAGAACTTGTGTCTCCAGAGGGACCCTTCAAGTGTGAGTTTGATGTTGACGGCTCTCTTTGTCATGAGGGATGGAGTTAGGTGGGGGGGGGGGTGCCTGGATCATATGCTGTAAAGATAAAACTTTGGACTTCACAATTTACTGAGCCCTTACATCGATCATGTCACCCTGTTCTCGCAGCAATCTATTACGGAAGACATGGTAGATACCTTTATTTCCATTTTACAGAAGAGAAAAGAGAAGGTCAGAGAGGTTAAACGCCTTGCTCAAGGTCTCCCAGCTATAAAAACCTGCAGCCTCCTGGGCCCTAGCACTCTCTCCTCTCACGATGTCCAGCTGCTACCTGCAGAGGGAATTGTTAAGGGGCTATAAGCAATGGACCTGTTAGCAGGTCTGGCAAGAGATTTGATGCTAGAGATTTCAGGGTGAGAATGAGGTATCACTGCCTGGTCCTTTGGCTACCAACCACCTACTTTGCCAAGGTGCTCACGGTGCTCAAGGCACACAAGGCACATGTCGGCAAGTGAGAAGGTCACCTGGCTGGTACAGCTTGCTGATGCTGTTGTTGTTGATGTGAAAGAGGAACATATAGAGGAAGCTTCTGGAAATACCTCACCAACCACAGAGGATTTAGAGAAGATAAAGCTCATGTTCTTGTGTTTATTTGTTTTGGGAGAGAGAGAGAGAGAGAGAGAGAGAGAGAGAGAGAGAGAGAGAGAGAGAGAGAGACAGAGAGAGAGACAGAGAGAGAGAGACAGACAGACAGAGAGAGACAGAGAGAGAGACAGAGAGAGAGACAGAGAGAGAGACAGAGAGAGACAGAAAGAGAGAGACAGAGTCACACACACACACACACACAGACAGACACAGAGAGAGAGAGAGAGAGAGAGAGACAGACAGACAGACAGACAGACAGACAGACAGACAGACAGACACAGGTGAGGGGTGGGGGAAGGCAGAGGTGAGGGGCAGGAGAAGGCACAGGCGAGGGGGGGGGAAGGCTTGGGAATGTTGTCTTTGTCACAGCTGTAGCTCATGCCTGGTTGCCCTGCATCTATAAAGCACTTTGCTAGCCCATTGAAAACCGCAAGCTAATCACTAAAATAATCTGTTAATCTGTTGAATAGGCCCCTTTTCCTGATGAATGGAGGCTCTGGAAGATACTGCCTAATCAATGATGACGACAAGGCTAATTTTCTGCCTTAGCCAGTATTTGATTGAGAATGGCAAGGAACATTCCCACCACCGTCTCCCTAAGCCGGCTTCTGAAGGACGGCCTTTCTGCGTAGTCTGTGTTCATGGACCCCAAAGGGGCTTGCTTTCCAGGTGCTTTGTTAGATTCTTGCTTTTGTGTCAGATGCCCAACTATTTCTTAGGTCCAGCCTGAGTGCCATTGGAGAGCAGACAGTTGATTCCCAGGTTTGGTTCCTCGGGACCAGTCCCTCAGTTTTCATTAGAGCTGGTGGGTTTTGACCTTGACTACATATAAGAAGTGCTTGGTGAGCTTTTAAAAATTGCTGATACCAGGGCTTCCCCTCTGGATGTTTGAGTTTAATTGGTTTGGGGATGAGCCCAGACATTGGTATTTTTTTAAGTGCCTCAGCTGATGGAATATGTGGCCAAGGCTGACAGAGGAAGTTGCTTATATAGGCTTCTCTTCTCATGCGTGGGTAACACGGATTCCTTCTTAGCCTACTTTTCCATTTGTTTCCCACAACCCCCTCCCCAATAGTAGAAATGTAATCTATGTATTGAAATGAGAAACTTCCGCTAGTCAGCAATTATTTCATTTAAATGCTAAGTTGAAATTGCCACTATAAATGTGAATATAACTTGTACTATGGTATTTCTCAAAGTGTATCCTTTTGATTATTTATTTATTTGAGACAGGGTCTGCTATATCCTTGGCTAGCCTTTGAGCTCTATGCGTAGCTGAGGATAACCTCGAACTCCCAATCTTCCTGCCTCCAGCTCCCCAGTGCTGGGCTTATCGCTATGCACCACCATGCTAGATATAACGTGGTGCTGGGGATCATCCGGACTCTCATTATGGCAACTGCTGTAAAGGCTCCAGAGGAGTAAGCACCAAAGCTATCATAGACAACGATGCTAATGTACCTATACCCATGCGGTTTACCTTCCCTCTTCTGTTTTTGTAATCACCGCATTTCTAGTGCGTGATCTTCTGTCGTGTCTCTCCGTCAGACCGTGCACATTTCTTTTCATGGCCTGTTGGCCGCCGAGAGAGTCGATCTCATTTAGTCTTTTGGCATTGCTGACAGACTGGAGGGTCCCTTCTCTCAATTCATTCTAAAGCAGAAAACAGGAAGAAAAGCAAAGCAGCAGCCTGACGGTCCCCAGGTCTGCTGAAGGACCCCACGGGTCCTCTGTTTCTAATTAGCAGTTTCCCTGCCAGCCAGTCCTAAGCTCGGCAGGCCGTCATGCATCCAGCTGCCCAGTGCTTGCTGACTTATTTGCTCCAAATCGCTCCTTCAGAACTGTTGTGCACAAGATCAAACACCTTTCCTTTTGGGCACAGTTTTCTCCGAGAAGAGTTTGGAGCTTCAAAGCCAAGTTCTACCCATGGTTAGAGACCGCAGTGTGATTGTGACTTCTATTGGATCTGTAGTCTTTTAGATTCTTGCTTTGCTATTGTCCCTCTCCCAATTACGGCCTTTCTCTTTCTTTTTTCATTTTAGTTTTAATTTATTTTTTACTTTATGTGTATGGTGTTTTTGTCTGTGTGTATGTCAGTGTACCGCATGTATGCCTGGTGATGGGGAAGCCAGCCAAGGACACTGGATCTCCTTGGATTGTAGTTGTAGATGGTGGTTATTTGCCATGTGGGTTTTGGGATTTGAACCCAGGACCTCTGGGAGACCTACTATTGCTCTTAACCATTGGGCCATTTCTCTAGCATCATGGTGATTTTGACAATAAATACCACATTTTTCAGACCATAAGATGCACCTGACCATAAGATGCACCCAGTTTTTAGAGCAGTAAAACAAGAAAAAAATACTCTGAACCAAATTAGTAATAGTATAATAAAATATTTATTAAAATATGACAAAATACGGTAATATTAAACAGTGTTAACTCAAGAGGAGGAAAGACTTAGACACTCAAGCACTTTTCTAGTTTTCTGGAAACCTCAAAAATTCATCATCTCTAGTGTCAGAATTTAGGAAGCTCAGTTGCTAACAATCACTTGTATGACTTTCTTCACTATCTTCATATTTGATATTATCTTCAGTTCCATCTAAGGCACAAACTTAAGTGATAGTGGGCCACTTCATTCGTCCTGTTGGAGACAGATCATGATTCCCAGCAGCCATCCATCTGTTCCACTCTTCTCTCATAAAGACTTTAAATGGTTTGTTGATTGAAACATTGAGAGGTTGCAACTGGCTGGTAAGACCCCTAGGAATTACAGCTTAGATAAGTTTTCACCTCTTTAAATCTGTTTTTTGTTGTTTTGCTAGTATGTGCTCTGAACTGGTCAAGCACTAATAAAGCAGATTTTTTTTTTTTTGTCAGAAGCCCTCCAGTATCTTTGGACCACACTTTTTCAATCCATCTGTCTTCTCACATATGCAGAATGAATAATTCTGTCTTCTCCCATATGTCCAGTAATGATGTCTGCATAGCAGTATGGCCTCAGTAGAGTCAATGAGGGCAATAGTAGCTAGAGCTTCCTTATTGCTACACATTTACTGCACCCCCCACCTTCTGCAGCAAGCTGATATGCACCTTCTTACCCAGCAGGCTAAGATTGGCATTTAGCTCAGATCAGTTAGGGAGTGGGTGCGGAAACCAAGCTCTGGCTGGCACAATGAAGACATTGCTAAGTGACCTCTTTGCTGATGCCTAACAGACAACAATTGGACCATGAGGTGCACCCTAATTACCCCCCCCCACTTTTTTGAGGGGAGGAAGTGCGTCTTATAGTCTGAAAAATATGGTAGGTTCTGGGTACCTTGCTCATATTTTTACCACTGTATGCTTTATACACTAAGCTGCCTTGAATCCTAGTCCTAGGTTCATGAAGAATTCAGGTGATGACTAGGTCACAAGGTCAAATTGATCACATGTTAACAGACTCTGATACTATCCCAGTCGTATAGAAATACCAAAAGAAAGAGTAACACATTCAGTTAAAGTGAAAAGAATTAGGTAGAAACTTTAAAGATAAGAAAATAGAGTCATTGTAATAAAAAGCTTAGAGATGGGCCATAGTATAATTTAGACACAGATAAGGAGAGAATTAATAATTTAGAAGAAAGAACTGACAGCCAAAAAGGATTGGAAAAATTCCTTTGATGACTCCATTATGGTAAAATGCATAATATAAACCCGATGTGTAGCCCAGTGTAATCCCATCATGAAAGAGGCTGAGACAGGAGGATCACCATGAGTTCTAGTCAAGCTAGGGCTACCTAGTGAGTTCTAAGCCAGCCTTGGCTATAGAGTAAAAAGCTTCTCAAAATATCTAAAAACAGCAAAATTCTGTGATGACAGATGCCAAGAGACCTGGCGGCCACAATCTTACTCCATTGACTAATAAACACATCAAAACAGTGCAGAGCTCTATTCTTTTGGTAAGTTTGGTAATCACTGGAGAGAGAGAGAGAGAGAGAGAGAGAGAGAGAGAGAGAGAGAGAGAGAGAGAGAGAGAGAGAGA
>OU015758.1:23055720-23109852 GCA_907169655.1 Acomys percivali | reverse complement strand
AGAGAGAGAGAGAGAGAGAGAGAGAGAGAGAGAGAGAGAGAGAGAGAACTCTCTCTGTACTTGTTTCCAGGTAGGATGTTATAGTGAAAGCCGGTCTCAGACTGAATCCTGTCCCATGTAAGATGCTTTTTATCATAGTTATGTGGTTTATAAAGTCAATGGAATCCTGTTCTATCCTTTATAGACTTCCCCCAACAGCTTGTTTAAGTCTCTAGAGGCAGATGTGATGGTGTCCATGAGCAGCTTGCTGACTTTTCTGTTCCACTAAATGATAGAATCTTTTAGGAAGTGGTGAGACACAGGTCAAAGAGAGTCTGTTGCTCTGGGCTGTTTCGGTAGCCTGTTCACACAGCAACAGAGCAGCTGCCTGCCTGCTATGTGTTAAGCCACGCAGGCTGACCACCAATTATTTAACAGTATAAGGTACTTCTAGACCATCTCGCTCTCTGTGTAGTCTTAGTATTTTCAGGGCTTGCAGAAATTACTTTTAAAAAAAAAGTCACTTTTTAAAAAAAGTAATATTTTTATTTTTTATTTTTTAAAATTTATTCTTGTTACATCTCTATGGTTATCCCATCCCTTGTATCCTCCCATTCTCCCCTCCCTCCCATTTTCCCCTTATTCCCCTCCCCTATGACTGTTCCTGAGAGGGATTACCTCCCCCTGTATATGCTCATAGGGTATCCAGTCTCTTCTCAGTGACCTGCTGTCCTTCCTCTAAGTGCCACTAGGTCTCCCTCTCCAGGGGACATAGTCAAATGTGAGGCACCAGAGTACATGAGAAAGTCATATCCCTTTCTCCACTCAAGTGTGGAGACTGTCCTGTCCATGGGCTAGATCTGAGTAGGGGTTTAAATTTTACCGCCTGTATTGTCCTTGGCTAGTGCCTTAGTTTGAGCGGGACCCCTTGGACATCCTATTGGGACTCTAGATGAGAGAACCATGTGAGAATAGCAACGTAGAAGGATCCAGAGGGTCCTAGAAACCTACAAGTAGAACATTATGATAGGCAGATTTGGGCCAAAAAAAGTCACTTTTTATTGATTCTTTGTGAATTTAACTTCATGCCCCCTCAATCCCACATATCTCCCTGTCCCTTTGTACCCGCCCTCCACCCTTGCAACTTCCCCCCCAAAAAGAAAAAAATCTCATTATAGAAACTGTAGTATGTGTCAGTGTGTCCCACAGTACACCTATTTGAACACATCCTTCTTTACTTGCAAATAGGTCTAGTTCGAGCCATCTGGCTTCTGCTACACTATCAATACTGGATCCTGGATCCTCATCAGGATTCCCCTCAGATATCCTGATACATCAGAAGATATCTATATCGATATATCCATATCTATCTATCTCACAGGATATCCTGTTGTTACCCTGTGTCATGGAGATCCTGCAGCTTTGAATCTTCAGGACCCTTGAGTCAACTCAAAGCTCTCAATCTGGGCCTGGAGGTGGTTGGTGGGGGAATCTGAGCTGGCTAGCCTACCAGCTCTTCTGTAGCCACACCACCAGGGCAAGTTCTTCAGCATTGCCCTGGCTAGTTCACCCAATGCTGCAGCTGGCAAAGGGCAGAGCCAGCCCTCCAGCTCTCATGCCCTGGGGGCTAGTTCACCCTCATGCACCCCAGCAGGGTCAGCTCTATTACGCTGCCCAGGTGGGGTGCTGAGCCCGATTTCCCAAGCACTGTAGCTCTCCTGCTCTCATGACCTTGGGGCCCGCTCCTCTGCCTACCATATATTGGGAGGAGTGTGGCAATGGGGATGGTGGTGGGATGGGATGTGTGTGTGGGTGTGTGTGGGTGTGTGTAGGTGGTTGGGGGGTGGGGGAGGGCATCTTTCCCTTGCCCACGCTATCACATGGCAGAGGAGTGGCAGGGCTGGCTCACCCACCACCCCTGAAATTAAGGCAAGCTAGGTTGTGCTTCCTGGGCATGGTATAGGACCTCTTCCCTCTCCAAAGTGCTATATTTGTTGAGGGGCAGGGCCCAGCTCTGTACAGCCCTCAGACATCCATACTGCCTCAGGCAGCAGCCCAAACCAGGGACCTCCACCTATCCTTTGGTGGTTACAGACCCCCCACTGTTGCAGGACTATGGACTCAGACGTGACCCTCAGTGGTAGCACTAGGTTGCCAAGGCTGACCTAGAACTCATTCTATAATCCAGGCACCCCCTGAACTCATGATCCACCTGTCTTAGTGTTGCAAGTTGTTAGGATTTCAGGCCTGCCCAGTCCATATAATTGTGCTTGTTTGTCTGTGATGAGTTCAAGGCTGACCACTCGGTATTGGATAACCAGCCAGTATGCTCATCCCTGGGGAACATTACTTCTCCTGGTCTCACAATTCCTTAGTTGCCTGCAGTTCACTGAGTAGAGTGGCAGTCCCATGAGCTTTCCCTATTGGTGACCATTGGTGTCCTTTGGTGACCATTGGTGACCATTGATGTCCATTGGTGACCATTGGCGTCCATTGGTGTCCATTGGTGTCATCCTTGTTCAGGTCTTGTTTAGGCAGCCATGTTGATGTGAACCTCATGAGTGAAGCTTTCTCTCACATTTCTCAGAGACAAAAATCTCATGAGGAGTTCCCCATTCCTCGAGCTCCTTACTATCTTTCCACTCGTTCTTCTGCTATGATCCCTGAATCTTAGATGCAGGAGCCATGTTATAGATATATCAGTCAGGGCTGCAAACCACATGGTCACTTACTTGTTCTCTGCATTTGGATTGGCTGTGGTTTTCTGTAATGGTCCCCATCTGTTGCAAGGAGACCGCTTTATTTTCATTTTTATTATTTTCTTTTGATGAAGGGTGTGTGGGTGTAAGAATAAATATTTACGAAGTAGCTAGGAATAATGCTGGCTTAGTAAAGTCGTGATTGTAGGTTCTACTCCAAGACCTATGACTTCATTTAGCCCGGACACTAGGCTTTTTGGATGTGGGTTCTGGAGGATCAAGTGTGGGTCCTCAGGCTTGTTAGTCAGGCGCTGACTGAACTATCAGCCCAGAGCAGGAAGCACATTATTGAACAAGATGTTTCAAATTCTAATGAATCATCCTTCAAGTGTTTATTACTGCTTATAATTTCTCTATTCTTGACCAAGGAGACCAGAGATTGTGACCAGCACATATCTATAGATGACAGATACCACACTAGCTCTGCTGAAAAATTTTTAGAGAAAATTATGGATCAGCAAAATATTTCAAAGAATGATGAAAAACAGGCTCGACTAGTTTACTACTCAGAAAGAAATGACAAAGGGTACCCACCCCCACCCACCCCCAAGCAGGGGGAAAAGCAAACAAACCGAGAAGGAAGACCCAGACTTCAGGAGGCATAGAATAATTGTTGTGTGTGTTTAAAAGCAAAATATAACTACAATTCTGATCATAAAGCAACAAAGGTTTGGGACTGAGATAGAATGAGCATAAAATTAATGTAAGCCGAGATTTCAAAGGCAGATGCCAAAATAGTTTTGTACCTGGTTCTAAGAACACAAAGTTAAGACTATTTTAAAGCCCGAAGAGCCACTGAAAATAATGGAAACTGAATATATTAAGCCAGGAGCAGAGCATAAGCGAATATGAGTATAAAATTGTAGAGAAAAATGGCTGAAACACACACATGAAACTCATAGTTTTCACCGAGTTTATGAGTTTTCCTGGGGGCGATGATGAAGGGCTGAGAATGGAAGTAGAGGAATAAGGCTCAGAGAGAGAGAGAGAGAGAGAGAGAGAGAGAGAGAGAGAGAGAGAGAGAATATAATCATTAATTCTACATGGTGATAATACAGAATTTAAAAAATATTTCTTCGCTAGTTTTTGTATTATTTAAGAAAAAAAATCTTTAAGCAGGAAATGCATGCATTACACTTTTGGATCAATTTAAAGGCAACAACCAGGAAGCAATCAAGAATGTGGTTGAATAAGGCAGGAGTGTAATAGGGAACTATTTAGGAAGAGGGAGAGGACCCCAGGAAAGGGAGAGGGTTACAAGGGAGGGCAATGGAGAACTGATTATTATCCAAGCACATGATATATATGCACCTAACAGATCGCAATGAAGCCCACTGTGTTAGACAGTGAATATATGGTTTTAAAAGATTGGATGAAGAATATGTAGCCAAAGTCCTTTGAGAGCAAGATTCTGTTGTATCAAGGTCACAGTAAGTGCCCACTCACAGGTTTGCTTATACCCAACTGCATTTTGCTGAGAATTTTAGGCCCTCCAAGCACCTAGCAGATATTCTTCATCCTCTGAAGGTCGCAGAGTCGCCATGGCTGCCTCCCTTGGTCTGCTCGACCCCAATTTGTGCCCAGCATATTCTGCTACGGTTAGGGTTTTTCTGGGTCAGCTCGCAATGCCTGGCCTCTGAGTCCTTTTAAGACAGTCAGTTCCTAGAAACCTAGAAGTCTCCCTGTTGTGGTATTGTACAGGTTCCTAGGAACACAGAAGAGCATTGCTTAGCACAGCTGACCATTGCTGGGACGGGATCAGGTGCATTTTCCCCTAGATTGAGGGGTGCGTTTCTTGCACTGCCAGGTATTTATGGTGACCTTCGTTTTTGTAGAAAGCAGTCATCTTGAAATTTGTTCTCTTAAACGCAAGGTCAAGATTTGATTACACAGTCTCTGTAGGATTCAAAAACAGAAAAGGGGTGATTTTTTTTTTTTTTTGAGGGGGAGGGACAGAGAGTTTAGTGGCAGCCAATCTCAGTATGGCAACGTACAATGATGAGGGAATAAAACTCATTATTTTGTTCACTATCTAAGGAAATAATTTTCCTTTTTGTTTTTCTCTGAGACAGAGTTTCTCTCTGTAGCCGTGGCTCTCCTGGAATTCACTATGTAGATTAGGCTGGCCTCAAACTCGGAGATCCACCTGTCTCTGCCTCCCAAGGGCTGGAATTAAAGGTGTGCACCACCACTGCCCAGCCTAAGAAAATAATTTCTAAAACTAAAATTTTAAGTGTAGTTCTCCTTTTTCTTTAACTCTCAGGAAGCTATCACTAATGGACAAAGAGTGTCCTGCCACTCAGAGATGCCACCAAAGGACATGGATTACCAAGAGGGGGAGCTTTGGGCCATCAGAAGTGGCCAGGCTGGGTGCCAGTGCTTAGGGGCCTTCAAGTCCCTTCTAGCTTTGTAATTCAAGAACTTGGGAGTGGGGGAGGTCATTGGTGCTAGTCTCTTGAGGTGGGTTAAACCCTGGAAAGCAAGCCTGTGCAGGAACCTCTAAACAACCACTAAGTACTCCATGCGAAGGCGTCACGGCATTGCCAGGAGCCCTCACGTTAGGTGGCTTATCCGATGATGATGAGGTATTTCTCTCATTGTCCTGAGGCCCATTCTAGATGAACAAATATGTCTGTGATGAAGGTGCTGTCACTGCTTTTTTTGAGGGGGGCATATTACTTTATTACAAGTAAATTTTGCTTTTCTTTTTTAAAAGTTGTTTTATTATAATTTATTGACATTACATCCTGATTGTTATCCCGTTACTCTTATCAATCTTTGCAAGCAGCAAAGCCAGGATGCCTCTTTCTGAACACCTTGGCGGGATAGCAGAAGTTAAATATACTCTGCTGTTCCGTGAACTCTGACATCACACGACATCCCTTTGGAATTTACCAGGTGACACCTTTGGCTTTATGAGTTAGCGTTAGGCAAGCAGGTTTTTGTCATAGCCCACTTATGATCTTCCCAGGCTGAGAGACTGTGACTTTTTCTTTGCATCACCCACACAGCATTTAGCAGATTATTCCACAAGGCTTGGGGCTCAGTGACCATTCTCAGGACCACTGGGTAGAAACTGTTCAGGTTGAGCTCATTCTGACGATGGTAGTGTGGCTCTTGGTCTCATCTGCTGGTGCTTCTTTCCTCCTGTGTCTCCATAGAGCTCTTCTGTGTGTCCTGTGTAGGCACCCGTAGAGCTCTTCCATGTGTCTTGTGTAGGCACCCGTAGAGCACTTCCATGTGTCCTGTGTAGGCACCCATAGAGCACTTCCATGTGTCCTGTGTAGGCACCCATAGAGCACTTCCATGTGTCCTGTGTAGGCACCCGTAGAGCACTTCCATGTGTCCTGTGTAGGCACCCATAGAGTACAAAGCAGGGGTGGTATTCAAGAAAGAACAAAGGCAACAACAGCTTCAAATAGGTGAAGAAGGCAAATAACACGGAGGGAAAAGTTCAGAGTGAAATCACATATTCAGAGGGATTGGCTGGTCTCTAAGGAAGACTAGGAAGTACAGCTCTGAGTGTACAAGGGTATCTGAGAGCTCACCCTGCAGCCAATAAGAGGGAAGTAGACAAGAAACACAGGGGAGGCAGTCAGAAGATGGGGCATGAGAACCAGGTACCACAGAGGGGCCTGGCTCTCAGCCTTGGGGCAAGGGTAGGAGTGTAGGACTTCCCAAACCATCCCAGAGGGACACAGACTTCCCTGTGCTTTCTCTATCCACGCGCTAGCCTCCCCGCAGCATTAGCTCCCTGGCTCTTCCAGCTTCCCCTGCATCAATTGAGCCCAAGATCAGAAAGAGTCACAGGAATTCCCAGGACACAATTTGCCTTGTCGCATGGAGGTGAAGCTGAGAAGGATGGGCTGGCTCTGGGTGTCTACTGCCAACGTGTACATACGTATACGTATGCTGCCTCTAAGGACACGAGAGTGTGAGGCCTAAGAAGAGACTCCTGGGGTCTTAGGCTACATTCTGGGCATCTCACTTGCTCCTGTCTAATGATTTTTGACTTTACAGAGTCATTTTGAGTCTGAGGCCAGCTCCTCTGTTACCCTCTCTCCTGAGTACTGTCTTCTCCCCCCCCCCCCCTCCCCCCCCCCCCCCCGGCTGCTCAACCTAAGCTCCTGGGGCAGCTGAGAAGACACCAGAAAGAAGAAAGCTGAATGGCTCTGACAAGCACTTGTCTCCACTGGAGGCGGCATTTGAAAAGGTCAGCTTCCAGAGACATGTATGTTTTATTAGGTGGCGTTAATCCAGAGAAGTCTACAGGATTCAAAAAGGCTGTGGTTGCTTGAATGAGATTCCTCTCCCCCCCCCCCCCAGGCTCATATATTTGAATACTTGGTTCCCGATTAGTGGAACTCTTTGGGAAGGATTAGGAGGTGTGTCTTTTGTTAGAAGTATGTCATTGAGGGTGGGCTTGAAGGTTTCAAAGGCCCATGCCATCCCTAATTTGTTCTGTGTCTCTCTGTCTGTCTCTGTGTCTGTCTGTCTGTCTGTCTGTCTGTCTGTCTCTCTTTCTGATTCTCTCATATAAATCAGATGTGACTCTCAGGTACTGCTTCGGTGCCATGCCTGCCTGCCTGCTGCCATGCTCCCTGCCATGATAGTCATGGAGCAACCATCTGGAACTATGAGGCCCGAATTAAATGGTTTCTTTTATCAGTTAACTTGGTCACGGTATGTTGTCACAGCAATAGACAAGCAACTGAGACAAGTGTGAATAATCAATATGTGGTCTGGGCCATTTGCCAGTATAGGAGGAACAGGAGGAGGCTCAGGTTACATTGCACATAAGTAGGGTGTTCAGTCTGCATTTTGTGGGGGTAGGGTACGTTAGGAAACCTTATTCTCAAACCACAGATGTTGTACAGTCTCTGTCCCAGCAGCTCTTTCCGGATCTCATGGACACTGTTAGAATCCTGCTTAGAATGGGGTTCTAAGAGAGGATGAATTCCTTTCCGGGGTGGGGTGGGGGGGTGGTAGTTTGTCAAGCCCCAAGAGTTCAGAACACCTAGGTGTACCTTTCTATCTTCCCAGTCACCATATCTGTGCTTCTAGGCTGTGAACTGGGCTGCACTGGTTAACTGACACAAGCTAGAGTTATCCAGCAAGAGGGAGCCTCAGCTGAGAAAATGCCACCAGAATGGCCCGTGGGGCATTTCCTGGATTTAATGATTGATGTGGGAAGGCCCAGCCCACTGTAGATGGTGCCGCCCCTGGGCAGGTGGTCCTGGGTTCTATAAGAAAACAAACTGAGTGAGCCATGGAAGGCAAGCCAGTGAGCCAAATTCTTCCATGGCCTCTGCCTCAGTTCCTGCCTCTAGATTCCTGCCATAAGTTCCTGCCCTGATGTCCCCTCACTGTTGCACTATAACCAGTAGGCCAAAGAAACCCTTTCCCCTGCAAGGTGCTGTGATCACGTTGTTTAGCACAGCAATAGGAACTTGACTAGGGCATGATAGAGTGTACTGAATTCATAATGAATCTGATGATGAAATGAGCTGTTTTATGCAAGTGTTGATCACAGAATAATAGTATGGAAATGAGTTTGAGAGGGTTGGGATCCAGGGAGCATGGGACCTGCTAAGTTGAAGATCAGAGCCATAGTCTACTACTTAAAAGCTTCATGACTCAGGATGAACAGTTTAGCCCCTTGGGGGGTCAGATTCTCATTGGTCATACGGAGATTATAAGTAGGTATGATAAATTGGATGAGACAAAGGATTTTTAACTGCAGAACATAGTGTTGGTCCTCCACGATGTGATCTGAGTGAGAGTTGTGTGTGTGTGTAGGAAAATGTCTTATAAAGGGTTGGCCTTGGCTTTGCATAAGAGATGCCATCACTGTGGTAACATCGAGGAGGAGGCGTTGCCCTTTGGGGGCAAGGCTTGCAAGAAAAGACTATAGCGTAGGTGTGGAGAGGAAGTGGGGTGGTTTGAAGGTGTGGAAGAAGATGGGATATGATCCAGAAGAGAGAGAACTAAAGATAGTCAGTAAAGCCATCTGCTAAGAAATAACTCTATTGTTAGGAGAACCCCGGGTTTCAAAGGCCAAGAAGAAAAATATTCCCATTTTCTGGGGAAGGAGGGCAGAGAACTAGATCACTGGTAACTGTAAGGAACTGGTAGTTCTTAGTTCCTTCATTCAGTCTGATGAGTGCTCCTGAGAATGTAGACATATGGGGGTGGGAGGGAGAAAGAGAATGGTAGCTAAGGACCATCATGCTGGAAGCCTGCCTGGGATGAGCATCCTTTGTGGAGCTGAGCATTTAAGGCCACCGTCTTCCTTCAGGGACCAAGGGTCTGGATCATACCAGAGTGAGTGGGGCATCTCAGGTGTGACCATCATGCTTCACAGACACCTTGATGTCAGCAAGAAGTTCCTGCAAGGTAGAGGAGTATCCTTGCTGAGTGTGGAAGGTGGGATGACATTCCTATGGAGCTGTGGTTAAAAGGACAATACTCAACTCCCCACACTATCGGGAGGTGGGCTTTGAGCCAGTTCTTCAAGCATTTTTATTGTCTTTTAGAAGAGAGGGTGCATGCACACGTACATGAGGGTGCATGGACACTTATATGAGGATGCATGTATACATATACTACCTATGCTTAGACTTTGCAAATGGGTTTTTGCCCTTTCTGCCTCTTTCCACCAGCCTTTGGCTGGAAAAGGTAACCATTCTGTGACCAGAAAGCTGGACAGGTGCCCTCCTTACACAGGGTCCCTCCAGGAGGCACTTGTAGCCACTTTGAAACCCATACATTCTTTTCCTCCACTTAGTTCTCGAGATGACCCTCTGAGCAAATGCGTCTGTCCATCACAGGGCTAGATAAACCACAGCCTAGAGGTGAAGCCACCGGCTTCTGACCTCTAAAGGAGGTTTTCCCCATCCCGTGGTGCCTCCCTCTCCCTGTCCCCGCTCTTGACCTTCCTGCACTAAGTCAGTTGGCTACTGCAGTTGAACTCAGTGGCAGTTCCAAGCCTCTCAATCATTTTTCTCTGTTACTTGGGGTCCAGGCTTCTTTAAGACCATAAATAATACATAAATTAGTATGTCGAGCTGATTCCCACACGTTTTTTCCCCCCCACTGGCTTTCGGTTCTTCCTGAGATCAATACAGCTTAAAAGGAAAGGAAAAGCCAGCTCAGCTGGTGTGCAGATCCCCAGCCTGCCTGCAGGGCTGTAGCACAGCCCACCTTCCTGGCGTGTGAGCCATGCCTGGCAGCTCGGCTTGCTTGTCCCTAATGAGCTGGGATGTGTTGGGATGTGGCTGTGCATTCGAAATCCAGTGAACACTGAGCAAGTGTGTCTGGATACACACCACGGATGAGTCACTGTTAGTAAGCTGGGCCTGGGCAAGCAAAGACGGGACGGGTATGAGAAGATGTTCTGTTGTATGCTACTTCCGAATGGCAGCCTTGCCAGGGTTTCCCAGCCTCAGAGAGGAAGCACCACAGAGGGAACAAAAGAAAGACAATCCTAAGGACGCCAACGGGATATCGGAACAAGCAAGAACGTCTCCATCCTTGGCTCAACACAACACCTCACAAAAATGCTCTGCTAAGCACTCAGGTTGCTTTGGAGCCAGGGCTTGCTGGTTCAAGAGGGTGAAGGGACCCTCCGTAGCCCTGTGTAGGTATTTCAGGCCCCTTTATTGTATAATCAGGCTCTGTGCCAGTGTCTTTTGCACAGCTATGCATGGAGCCTGGAGTGCCTATATGTAACTTATTCATACTTCCCACCACTTCTTTTATCATGTTTTCTTTCTTTCTTTCTTTCTTTCTTTCTTTCTTTCTTTCTTTCTTTCTTTCTTCCTCTCTATACCTCTTTTCTTTTTCTTTTTTTGAGGATGAGACTGCCCCCTTTGACATGATATGTAGATAAAAGATCTCCAGGAAAAAGAGCTAGAGGAAACTTTTAACGAGGAGAGCTTAAAGCATTTTCAAGGCCCCTCTGCAGTGTACAGAGGGACTGAGAGCTGGTGGGGCGTGGGGGTGACACACTGTGTCACTGGGCTGCAGTGCACGCTCAGGCCTCGCTCTGATGAGCTGGGCAATTGGGGGACTGTTTGAACAGACCAAAGAAAAATATCAAAAGGCAAATTGGAGTCAGGGAGAAAATGAATAGCCCATGATCTCCAAGGGAGATTACAGACGTAATGACAAAGTAGTCAGCTTTTTAAAGGGGCTGTTATTCTAAGAAAGGTAATTTTGTTCAACTTTTTTTTTTTTTAAATGGAAAAGAGGCTGAAGAGATCAGCACCGGCTAAATCATCACTGTCAGATAAAAGATAAATCTTTCATTAGGGAACATTTCTTTGCATGCCCTTTTGACATTGAAGAATATATTTGATGTAAGGATTTGGGGCTTTATCAAAAACTATAACATGCTAAAATAAACAAAACCACAATGTCATGTTTTATTAGAGAACTGCAGCCATAAAAAATATTGAAAAGAACTTTCGAGATTTATAGCGTGTCTCTGTATAGGAAGCGTTGCTCTCTTTAATAAAAATTTAAGAGCCACACTTTGCTGACTGTTTACAAAGTCAGCAGACTAGGTCGGGGGTGGGGGGTGGGGGCAGGGAACAAAAGGAGCTGCCTGGACCCCTTGCTGGCTTTGCCTGCATCTCATTGACCAAAACACCCACAGAAACATGTCAAAGGGAGGAGCGCTGTATTTCCGTCCAGGGTTTCATCACTTCCTGTCCGTAGTATCAGCTGTGTGTCTTGGGGCAGAATGCCATGGTGGCTGGAGTGCGTGTGCAGGATCGTAATGGAAGTCAGTGTGCAGACGTGGCATGTCTGTGTGGGGCCTCTTTCTCCTTTCACACTCTGTGTCCCTTTTCCTCCTTTAGCCTATGGGATAGCGCTGCCTCCTTATGGGACCGTGAGTCCCGGCTCCCTTACTTACTTCTCTCTGGAAACACCCTCAGAGGCATGCATTATAGAGATTATAGAGGCATCTGTGCGCCTCTAAATCCAATCACAGTTACAGAATGAACCATCCATGCTGTCCTCAAAGAATCGGGTACCACTTGCAAGGACTTACTTCAAGCTTGACGAGTTTGGATCTCTTGCCCCAGCTTACTGCGCTATTGGCCTCACCTGCCCTTCCTTCCATCTCTCCACACCACCTAGACACCTAGAGATTCCAGATACTTCTCTTCCCGAGTCAGGGACGGGCATAAGAGAAATCTTTATCACGAAGAGAATTTCAGGGAGGCTACTTGCTGTGTGTCCCTCTGGGGCATGGTGTTTCTGCTATAGTCCTTTCTGCCTCCACCGCCCCAGGTTTCTCCGTTTATGGCTCCGATCACTTCTCAGCAGTGCCACTGTGGACTTCCAGCACCAAACCTTTAACTCACTGACCTTTGGAGGCATCCTAGCAACAAGGTTTGGAAGAGTCCTCGGGTGAGTGCTGTGGAGAGATTTTATTAGCGGAGCATGCGATGCGTCACAGTTCATGACCCAGTGAGCCACGCGGATGTTTCCGGTGTCAGGTTTCTGAAATGGGCACCTACCTCATGCCAGCTTCATTTGATATTTGCCAATACCTGAAGCTCTTATTGAAAGCGTCATATGATATTCTTCAAGTAGAACAATTTCTAAGTCACTAAGGAGACAGTCTGTGTTCCAAATTATTTGTACATAGAAAGCGTAAGCAGCGTGTCATATTATTTGCTGTTCTGGCTTGAGTCACGGAAACACTGACAGTAAATCCGACCATCCAAGAAAAAGAGGATCTTTCCCTACCGTAAAACTCTCAACAACATATTTCACCAGAGCGACTGTTCTAACAGCCACCCGAAGGCTTTCTTTCTCTCCTTAAAAGCTCATGATATTTGGCAAAACTTTATCGCGTGACTTCAGCCAAGTAGTCACAAGTTGTTTTTACTTAGGAAACTCTGTTAAAGTAAGACACGTGGCATGTGGTACTTGAACTAGCAGTCAAGGCTGGATTGCTTTCTCTTGTTCTGCCATCTCCTTGTTAGCATTGGGAGCAACCAGCACTCTTGCCGCTGAAGGGGATCAGCTGCGACCCCGCCCCCCTCCAACCAGAGGAATTATGCTCGAGGTGTTCCATGTGAGAGCCGATTAGAGTATACTTGGGAAGTGCTCGCCACATGTTCAGTAGGTCTCTGAGTCAGCCCAGAGCCCTCCTCAGCACACGTCGAATTCAGAAGCGAGAAGTTCTCTGGTGCTCGTTGCTTCAGACCTGAGCCCAGCCCCAGGCAGAGAACCCTCAGAGCGCTTGCTTGCTCTGCTTGCGCTTGACCTGGGTCTCTGTGCTTGACTTGGTATTTCTGCTACTTTCCTTCTTTCTGCCATCACACCCCTAGGCTTCACCTTTTATGGCTCCCATCACTTCTCAGCCATTGTGGACTTCTGGGACCAAACCCATTGAACTTTGGAGGACGCATCCAAATCATGGCGTCCTAGCAAAAGGGCTTGGAGGAGTCCGCGGGTGAACGCTGTAGAGAGGTTTTATTAGTAGGGTATGTGATGTGTCACAGTTCATGACCCAGTGAGCCCGGCAGATGGTTCTGCATGTTCTATGTTAAAAGTCTACTGTATTAAGAGAAGGGAGGATTGGGAACTACTTAGGGGGGTCCCCACAAACCCTGCCTTATGCTGAAGTGAGCCATGGAGTGAACTCACATTTGACTCTCTTTCTGTGTGCCTTCTTCAGTTCCTTCTCCTAAAATCCAGCTGTCCTCCTCTCAGGGTCCAGGAAAGACAATACCAGAGGCAGATGACCAGTGTGAAGTTGGAGAAAAGAGACTCGAATGAGAACTTTCCCAAGGCACTTGCTGGGAGGCACTTTGGCGTGTGTGGAAGGAAAGATGAAACAGGGGCAGAGAAAACTAGAGGTAGAGTTTGAAGGTCTCTCTTCTCTTTCTGGTCAAGTCAAATTGCCCCTCAGGATATTGATTTCCTCACCAGAACAGAAGAGCCGGAGGAAATGCCCCTTTTATTGTAGAACCATGTCATTTTGCACAGGGAAAAGTCTCAGAAAAGACATTGATGGCAGAAAGCTGACTTGATCCCTAAGGGATGGGTTTGTGTTAGATGTGGGAACAGGTACTGTGGGACCCTTAACAATTAGCTGGTGTCTTGGGACCCTTAACAATTAGCTGTTGTCTTGCTAATCCCGGGAATTTACTTCCATAAGAGTTGTGGCATGGTTACAAGTCCAACGGGCAAGGATTCCATTAAGAACTGCTTTCCAGACTTGAGATGACAAGACAGTCAAGTGTCCTACCTGGGTGGCATTAGGGAAAGGGTCAAGTGAGGGCCTTCCCCAAGCACTTTATGAGAAGCACTTTGGAGTCAGAAAGTGAGAACAGAAGAAGGAGACAGAGACAGAGAAAGCCAGAGGCGGAGTTCGAGGACACCCTCACAAAGCACAAGTTGATTCCATTCCATGGTGAAGTGTGTCTTTCGGATCTGTACATCCGAAGGACAGGCAGCGGATGTTTCCACGAAGAGACGGCAGAGTCTGAAGATCCAGAAAGCTTAAGTGCGGACTTCCCTGTCACACCCTTGAATAAAACTTGTTTTCAGGTCTTAGTGATGATGGGTGAGATGAGGGCTGAGGACGGTACAGGCATCTCCCTGAACCAATGAACCATGGCAAAGGCCTTCAGTTAGGAGCCCACCTCCCTTCCCCACAGTCATCCTCACACTATAGGCCAGAAAAGCGGTTAGCACTTTGGGTTAATCTTTCCATTGACAGGAAGTGTAACTTATAAATAGGCCATTTAATGATGACCCTAATGCCCAACAGAATTTAATTAGACACAAACAAAAGTGAAATTTGTGACATTTGCTGGAAAATGGATGCAACTGGTGATAATCATATTAAGTGAAATAAGTACAACTGAAATAAGGCAAATGACATGTTTTCTCTTTTCTCTCCCTCCCTCCCTCCCTCCCTCCCTCCCTCCCTCCCTCCCTCCCTCCCCTGCCCTTGTTCATTCTAGGTTGTGTGTTTGTGTGTATGTGATGTGGAAGGCAGACGGCAGACTAATGGTGAGCCCTAAGTGTTAGAAATTGCTTCCTCACTCATAGTCTGCTCTCCAGATCTGAAAAGTCACATACATTGGCATTCGAATGTCCTAAAGAGCAGTGATCTGGCTTCCTCCTTCACTCTTTATTTATTTATTATTTATACAGTGTCCTGCCTGCATTGTGAGCTTGCACACCAGAAGAGGGCACCAGATCACATTATAGATGGTTGTGAGCCACCATGTGGTTGCTGGGAATTGAACTCAGGACCTTTGGAAGAGCAGACAGGGCTCTTAACCACTGAGCCATCTCTCCAGCCCCAGTTGCACATCTCTTTTTCCTTCCAAAGCTCTACATCTTCAGGTTATTCATTGTCAATCACCGAATACAGCCTTAGAGTCTGCCCTGCTTGTCTAGATATTTTCCGGTTGTCAGTAAGAGCTTGCCACTCTTTGCTAAGATGACTGCAGCACAGGGAGCTCCTGTGTGTGTGGATGAATTTTCTGATGCTCTGAAATTATCTTTCACACAGTCTGACTGTGTTGTGCCTAGTTACAACTGGTGGCCGCCTAACGAATAGGACTCTGCATGGGTGAGAGAGAGGATTCTGGCCTGGGCAGGTAGCTTATTCACAAAAAAACCAAGTTGGAAAAGCCTTGTCTGTCTTCTTTGGGGATTGGCCTTCAACCTACCTCCCAGAATGGTCCACTGTCCTTATTTTGTCCTAGGCCCTATCCCTCTGGGGCCCAGGGTCACAGCACACACTTAACTTGAGTTCCAAAGAAGAGCAGATAATTGTACACTTCTGTCTGTCCATCACTCATCTGTCTGTGTGTCCATCTATCTGTCCACCCACCCACCTATCTCTCCATCCACATATGCAATCTTGGTAACAAAGTCGGGGGAGACAGGCTAAAGCAACAAGCCTAGCCCAACAAACGTATTCCTCAACCGCTATTGTCTATTTTATTGAAGCTGATTTACTTCCTGTCTACATCTCTAAAAGAGAGCAAGAGATGTGCATGTACCACAAGGGGGTGTGGGTTTTTGAGAATGCCGAAAGGCCCTGGCATAGAGCTTCTGTGGAAGATGAGAACTGCTCTCACCTTTCCTGTTCTCTGCCTCTCCTGAGATGGATGGAGCTATTTTCCTCTTGCTATTCTCCACTTACAGTTCACTGGTTCTAAAGAATGAGCCTTTTTCTTCGTATGTTCTATAGAAGAGCTTCTGAGACACACTCCGCATTGGTCCCTGGCTCACTGAGGGCTGGGGCTTGAGGAGAAAAGTGAGCCTGGCATCAGGAGCCAACATTTTAGTGCTGAACTCTTACTATCTTCTGGCCACTCTTAGCCACTTGTGTTGGTTTGGAAAAAAGATGGCCCCCATAGGCTCATTGGCAGTAGTGGCCCTGTTGGAGTAGGTATGGCCTTGTTGGAGGAAGTGGTCACTGGGGGTGGGGTGGGGTCTGAGGTCTCAGATGCTTAAGCCACGCCCAGTGTGCCAGTCTCTTCCTGCTGCCTGTGGATCAAGATGTAGAGCTCTCAGCTCCTTCTCCAGCACCATGTCTGCCTGCGTGCCGTCATGCTTCCCACCATGATGATAATGGACTAAACCTCTGAACTGTAAGCCAGCCCCAGTTAAATGTTGTTCTTTCTAAGTGTTGCCGAGGTCATGGTGCCTCTTCACAGCAATAAAACACTAACTAAGGCCCCACTTGAGATGGTTTCAAGTCCTTCTGTTTCTGTGCCCACAAATGCCCAGGGCTTTTGGACTGTCTTCAACCCTCCAGAGAAAATGAGTCTAGGCTAAAGGAGGCAGATTCCTCCCCCACACTGTGTGCCATGGTGCTGATGTCCCAGAGTTCAGCACGAGCAGTTGGTGGTGACAGGCACTCATGATAAGAGGACACCTATGGATGGTGGGCAGGGAGACGTCACAGGGTTGCAGCCTCCATGCACCTGTCACATGCAGACGCTGGATTACATGCAGTTTTGCCTGCAGTGTTGTTCCCACCCTGCCTCAGTTTGCTCTGTTTTCTCAGGTCAAATTGCCTGTGAGATTTATTGCATTTTAGGGAAATGCTCTTCTTTTAGTTTGGATCACTCATGCCACACACCCAACGTTAGGAAGTGTGACTTACTGGTGGCCAGGAAAAGAGACCAGTGCAGCCCAGCTGAACTCTAGGTACAGAGTAGGGACTCAGAGAGTACTTGCTGAACTGATAGCAGGAACGCTATTTTCCAACTAACGTTGTTGAGTTCTGGAAATGACTTTCACAGAGGGATGCCCCGCCTCTATGACAGAGGTTCTCAACTTACAGGTCATGAACCCTCTGGGGGCTCAACAACCTCTTCTCAGGCATTTGCCCAAGACCAATGGAAAACATAGATATTTACATTATGAGTCATAATAGTAGAAAAGTTACAGTTGTGAAGTAGCAATGGGAATAATTTTATGGGTGGGGTCACCACATGAACTGTATTAAAGGGTTGGTAGCAGCACTGGGCAGGTTCAGAACCACTGTTCTAGATGGAGAATAAAGAGCTGGTGGTTTTGTTTTTGTTTTTGTTTTTGTTCCTGTTTTTTGTTTTCTATTATCTACTTGAGGACTACAGAGAAGCTGGAAAATGCTGTGTGGAAAACAAGTTTGAAGGTTGAGGAGGAGAGCTGAGTGTGCTTAGTATGTCCACAGGCAGGGATAGCAGAGGGGTGTTCCTATTCAACCTGTTCTGGAAGTAGGACATAGGGAAAGGTTGGACTACCTCAGACTCCATAAGGGAGAGACCCAGTCTCTGAAATATAGGGCCCAGTTCAAAATGAAAATGCTGTGTGTTCCGTGTTTAAGATTCCTTTAAAATGTAATATTCACACCCCAGCTCCTTCCAGATCCACCTCACCTCCTTATCCCCTCCCCAGCTTTAAGAAGCTTATGGAGATGGCTCAGTGGATGAAGTGTTTGCCATCAAGTGTGAGGCCTGGAATTCAGATTCCCAGCACCACACATAGCAGGGCAGGCATGGCAGTACACCTATAACCCCAGCACTGTGGAGTCAGAGATGGGAAGTCTTAGGGAAGGTTCGCTAGCCAAATGATTGCGGTCTGGGCTCAGCGAGAGACCCTGCCTCAGTAAATAAAGTTGGAGAGCACTTGATGGAGACATCTGATGTTAAGTCTCTATATATACATCCTCATACATGCACACACATATAAACATGTCTACACACATGCATGTATGCCACAGACATACACATGCAATTTTTTCTTCTTTTTTTTGATTTTTTGATTTTCTCTGTGAAACCTTGGCTGTCCTTGGACTAACTTTGTAGATCAGGCTGGCCTCGAACTCACAGTGATCCGCCTGCCTCTGCCTCCTGAGTGCTGGGATTAAAAGCATGCGCCACCACTACCCGAGTGCAATTCTTTTTAATAAAGGAAATCAATACTACAATAGCAGATCATTATCTACCATTCTAAATGTAGGGCCCATGTGACTGTGCAGGCCACATATCCATGAAGCTGGCTGCTTGCAAGCCAGCAAGAGGCACTGCCTATCCCTAGACCCTATTCAGCAGATGATTCGGAAAGTTGTTCACACCAACTGCTTTCTGATGCAGTCTCCCCCTCACCCCCCACCCCATAGCCAATTAGCATTCTGCATGCTTGCTGTTTATCAGGGCTTTCTGGGTTCTGGGGCTCCACTGATTTGAGGGCAGCATACTTTGGGCTTGCCTTACACACCATTTGCTTCCCAAAGCCTCTGAGCTCAGCCTAGCACACAGCCTCTTCTTCATTGGTCCTCTGTCTAAACCAAATCTCCTCCTCTGCTCAAAGGAGCTGGGCCAAACATGCAGAACCCTAGAAGACTTGCTTTCTTCTCTTCCCGAAGACTTAGCCAGGGTAATTCCTCAGTCAGCTACCTGCTTCCTCCTCCTGATTCACTCTGACCTCCCCCAGTCTTCAAGTACCCCATCCTTGCCCCCCCCAAAGACAAATGAAACAAAACAAAACAAAACAAAACAAAACAACAACAACACAAGAGGCCAGCAGATTGCTTTCCTCTCTCCAGCAAAGATGAGCAATATGCATGAACACCCAGACAAAGAGACCGTTTTAGGTGAGCCCATTGAGCCGGCCCTCTACCTGGGCAAGGATGGTAGAGCACTGGTTAGTTGAGGTCCAGGTGAGTCCATTGGCTGTGGAAGATGTTTCACCTCATGCTTGGTCGGAGCCCCTCTGGGAATGTGCACAACATTGGAAGAGCATGCCTGGCATGGTAGCACATGCCTTTAATCCCAGCACTCTGGAGGCAGAGGCAGGTGGATCGCTGTGAGTTCAAGGCCAGCCTGGTCTACAAAGTGAGTCTAGGACAGCCAGGACTACTACACAAGGAAACCTTGTCTTGAAAAACCAAAAAAGAAAAAAACAACTGGACGGGCACATCTGGCCAACAGTGCAGGAGTCACATAAGATAAAACTTTGTGGCTCTTCTCTTCATTTTCAAAAGCAAGGCTCCTAGGCTCACTTTACTATGCTTGACACGCCTTCTGCACGTGCCATGGCTGGTAATGTCACCCAGGAGGCTTTGCTTGGAAGATTGTTGCCGTTTCTTTCCGACCCAGCAGCCTGGACACTTCATTAGTCCCACCTTCTCCCCCCTGATCTTCTGCGGCCTGGCCTCCTTAGAGTCTCCCGAGGTCTTCTGTTTGCCTGCTCATTCTGGCTCGAGCCCTTCTCTCATTTCCTTGAGCTGGTTAGAGGTTTGGTGCCTCAAAGAATCTTGCTCGGCTCAACTCCTTTCCCACTGCCGTCTGATGAAGAATAAATTGAGAAGTCTGATGAGGAAGCTCTGCTGAGTCTCCCCTTTTGGGGACAATGCGGGGGAAGGGGGCAGTGCTTTGGCAAATCTCATTTTGAAACTGTCACTTCTACCTCCAGAATATTCAACAGGACAGATTTTTTACATAAATAACATGGAGAATTGATTGTACGTGCCTACCCGGCTGGGCCACAGGGATTTCCTCCTTGGAATCACAATTTAAAGACGAGATTCTGAGAGCACTGCTGCTAACTGGAGCTTCCATTTGGAAGCTTCTATTCTCCGGAGTCCTGCGTGAGCTGCTTAGGGTGTCATGCTGTTTTCTCATCTCCGTGCCTGCATTTAGCATCAGCTGAAGAAGGGGGAAACCCTGTTTTTTTGTTCTTTTTAATGTTTATTTGGCTAAGGAGGCTGATAGTTAACTTGCTGAAAAGAATACAATCAAAGGTCTTCAAAATGTTTCTTGCACTCTGTGTTTGAGTGACAGCATGCACACGCGCATGGATGTTTGGGTATTTATGTGTGTATATGTGTGTGTATAGTCAACAGTCAGTATGTGCTAGAGATGTGAGCATCAAGCTAAAAATAAAAATCTTTCTCCCTTCTTCCCAAAGGCACTGCCTTTCAGCTGAATCATTCCTCTCTTTTGCCCCCGTGCAGCATAAGTACAGGATCATGCATGCTATACAGCACTGTGATGCTTACTGCTCAATACGTAATTGCAATTGAAAGACAAGAAGATGATCTGATTTCAAGAGCAGGAAGAAGAGACAAAGCAAGCTGAAATGCGAGATCACAGTTCACTGGCAAATGTTTGGCTGGAGAAAGAGAATCCTATCTATGGGACTTGATGCTCACATAGTGCCTCAGAACACAGCCTGGTCTCCTCAGGCCATTAGAAAAACTCTGCATTGTGTGTCGGTACAAGGAAGGCAAAGAAAAGGCTGTGTGAGACCAGCCTGTGGTTGTAGCCACCAGAGACCGCCTAATGAAACTGTGCACAGCTAGAAGAGCAAAGCGCTCTCGTTTTTTTCAGCGATTGGGCAGGATTTTGAAATTAAACCCAGCAGGGTGAAGGTGTTTGTGTGTGTGTGCGTGTGTGTTTGTGTGTGTGTGTGTGTGTGTTGGCAGGGGTGGGGTGGGGGTGGTGGTCTTAGAGCTAGGAGCATTTATGGTTCAAGCTCTGGGGATCCATACCTGCTTAGCTGCAGAGGACCAGCAGGATTGACCATCTCTGTTAGCCTTACTACAGGCAGGATGGAAGTAGCTTTTGCCTTTGGTTAGAGAGTGAAGTACTGAACAATTAAAATAGCTTTGTGTTGGATAAGATAGGACAGGGGAGCTCATGTAGTCACATCTTCCTCTTTTTCTTTCTTTTTTTTGGTCTGCGTTGTATTCCCAAACTATACTATGGGGGTAGTTTAAATTGTTCTAATTCCATTAGAATTTACTCATCTCTAAAATAATAAGAGGGTTTTTTTTTTTTTGAGATGGCTTCTCTCCAGTAACGATTGGGTTCTAAGGGAGGTCGACAATTGCTTGTAATCAAAATTAGGCTTGAAAATCCTTTACCTCCCTGCATCTGATCTTATCAGACAGGGACAATGCTTGTTGCGCTGCAGAGTTTGCCCATCTAGCACAACGGATGGAGGAAGATGACTGTTGCTGAAGGGATATTGAGTTCATAAAGAGACGAAACACATCATTTTCTGTCCAGTTTCTAAAATGCAGGTACGTCTCACTCAACATCGGTAATCTGCTCATAAAAAATCAGATGTTCTATGTGATAGTGGTTACTGGAGCCCATTTCTTATTACTGTAAGTGGGGAAAATTGCAATGTGTTATCCATTCAACAATCCCCCAAATCTCTAAGCAATTTCTGAAAACATAGCTGAAACATAGTAAAAATGCCTACATGTGACTGGAAGACAGCAATGTTAGGATGCAGAATACTTAAAACATCTCTTGCAATCCCCAGCTATTAACACGGTTGGCAAATGATTGCCCCATGTTGTGTAAAACCGGGGACATGCTTTTCTTTTAAAATCCTAGGCTTTCCTCTTTCCTGCAAGTTTTTCTTCAATATTCTCCCAAGTTTTGAGGTATCTGTACAATATTAAATTAAAAAACCAGGCCCATTTACTTACAACTCTGAATTCTCTGTTTAGAGCAGGAACAGGGCAGGTAGAGAACGGCTCACCCAGAGCATGAAATCCTACCAGGTGGATTTGGAATGCAATTTAGGGCTTTACCACCCATGCTGTTTGTTAGAAGTCATGCAGTGAGGGTTGGAAAAAATGGCTTCGGTAGCAAAGGCCTGAGTTCAGATTCCCAGCACTCATATAAAAAGCTTGGCATGGTAGCCTGGTAGGTGGTGTCAGGTGGATTCCAGGAGCTCATTGGCAACCCTAAATGGGTGATGAATACCACATTTAGTGGGATACCCCGTGCCTTGGAAAATGAGGTGCAGAGAAGTTGAGGAAGACATCTTACATTGGCCTCTGGCCTTCACACACCGGTCACACAGGTGCACATATAGACACACAGTGAGTGGAAATCAGTGCTGGGAGTGTGGCGTTGTTGTGATGGAACTTGCCATATTCGTTCATTTGTTTATTTATTTTAATTTTGGAAGGGTTTGGGACTTTGAACTGGCAAAGCCACTGAGCATGCAGAGCTTTATGCTTTGTTCTGTGGAAGCTTAGGAAATAAGAATGTTAAAAGAAATACACACAATGGAAGTCTGACTTGTGAAGTTTCAGAGGGAGACAAAGGCTCTATCAGGGTTGTTGTGTGCTTTTTTTAGGTTAAAAATATGTGGTTGTTGGTCATCTGGGGCTGAGGAATTGGCTGTAATTAATAAGAAATTGGTGCCACTGAAAAGAAATATTTTGAAAAAAAAAAAAAAAAGAAAATAAACATTCTATGAATAGGAATGTGTTTCCTTAAGGTTAGAACATAGAAGCTGTGGTCCAAGGGGGACAAGGCTACTACATCTCAAGCTGGTAGCTGAACTTGGCAATGAGAGATATAAGACTGAGGAGCCACAGGGAGAGGCCAGCACCCAGCCCTGTGTAGCAGAGTCAGAGTCCCTGCAGAGATGCTAGGACAGGCTAACGGTGAAGATACAGACAGAGTTTCAGTAGGAAGCCCAGGGTGTTGGTGATACCAGAACCAAGGACAGCAACAGGTGTGCAGTGAGTTGGCTTAAGCTTATGAGACAAGCTGTTCATGCTGTGGTTGATGGAGCCAGAAAAGTCAGGCTGCTCAGACCTTCTGGGGTCCAGAAGATTGTGAGTGAGTCCAGGATTTCAGACACTGAGCTACAGACCATTGATTTCCATTGGATTTCAGTTTTGTTTTGACCTAATTGCTTATTTGGCCAGATTCCTCCCTGTTGAGATAAGATGTATTTTGTTGCTTGATTTTGATTTTACAAGAATTCATGGATGAGAGACTTTAAAGTCTTTAAAGAAACTGAACTTCTTAAGTGTTAGCATCGTTGAAGACTGTAGGACTTTTAATGTTATACTGTATTTTTATGATATTAGCACTTGATCTTAAGGACCATCAGAAAAGGGAAGGCTATGATTTAACAGTGATATATTTGTATTTGACAAGAGATGGAGGGTTTTTGTTGCTGTTTTGTTTTTACATAGTCAGCTAAGAAGAGGAAACCTCAATTGGAGAATTTCTCTGATCAAATTGGCCTGTGGCCATGTCTATGAGCGATTATCTTGATTGATGATTGATGTGTAAGGGCTCCAGCCACTGGGAGTGGCACTATCTCTTGGCACAAATGTCTGGGCTATATAGGAAAGGTAAGTGAAACTGGTTGGTGGTGTTGGTGCATGCTTTTAATCCTAGCACTAGAGGCAGAGGCAGGTGGATCTCTGAGTTTAAGGCCAGCCTGGTTTACAGAGTGAGTTCCAGGACAATCAGGGCTTCACAGAGATTTAAAAAAAAAAAAAAAAAAAAAAAAAAAAAGGTAACTAAACGTGAGCCAGTAAGCAGCATCCTCCAGAGCCTCTGCCTTATTCTTGCTTCAGGTGCTGCTTTGACTTTACTCAGTGATGGACTGTGACCTGGATGTGTAAGCTGAAATAAACATTTCTTTCCTAACTCTCTTTGGGTCAGAGTATTTTATCACAGCAACAGAAAGCAAACTATAATATACATGCACATATACATGCACACACACATACACATAAATACACTCACACACACATGTATGCATGTACATACACATGTAAATCATGCGTTGATTTTGGGGGCCTGTAAATATAACTTATTTTTCTGAAACTCACAAATCACCTGAAAAAATACTACAGTACAGCCAGTACCTTTCTTTTTCTGTCCTGATTTCTCCTTCTTTCTTTCTTTGTTTCTTTGTTTCTTTCTGCTTTTAAAATAAAGTAGTCCATGAGATTGGGGTGTGACCTGTCTGGGGTGGTCAGACTCTGTTGCCATGACATGGAGCTCATTCTGAGTTGAAGGCATTTGAGAATCATCAGATGTGGCAAGGGCCTTGGCTCGATTCCTGTATCTGCCTAAAAGCAGGGCTTTCCAGAAGAACTCCCCCTGCCTAAGTTCCTTTTAAGAGAGGCTTCTGGTACCAAGGGGAGAACAACTCTTTTCCCCAGAGAAGAGAAGCTAGTGCTGAGTTCACGAATATTCTCACTAAAACAAGCCTCATGATCTTGAGAGGACTTGATTGCTGCGGTTTTGGGAGCTATGAAATGTTAGCACTCTGTTTTATTTGGGATATTGAAGGCTCTACCTCCCTTCCATCAATCCCCTAGCCCTGAAATTAAGAAAGAATGTGAGTGGGGAGACAAAGCACGAACCCCTTTACTTTTCCTGGCTGTTTAGGGTCAATTGGATTCTTTTGGGGCAATACCAATCTCTATCAACAGCAAATGCAACAAGCATTCTCCTCTGAGCCACTAAGTTAAAGCATTTCTCTCCATCTGCCATACCAGTCTGTGGACTCCCCAAATTGCTATGTGCCTCACGCCACCGCCACATGCCACCACTTCTCCATGCTCTCCTCCTTATCTCTTCAGAGTCCTAGACCACTTGCCTCTTACTGCCATACGAGGCAGGCTGAGACAATTATAAGCTATGGACAAACTAAAGCCCAAACTAAGATCCCACACTTGGGATTAAGGCAAAAACACCTTTATGTAACACAACCGAGTTTATAAAGAAACCAAAATGTCCATTACAATGAAGCCCCGTGACCTGGAAGATGGACAGCCAAGGGAGTGTCTGATATAGTTCCTATCTGACTCCAAACGTCTGGGGACCAGGAGGATGGTGGTATAAGTTCTAGTCCAGATTTGATGGCCTGAGAAGTGGGTGCTGATGGTGTAAGTCCAAGCTTGAGGGCAAGAAATACACATCCAGTTCAAGCAGCCAGGCCAGAGAGCTAATGGTCCATCCCTGTGCTGTGCTCCTTTTACATTGTCAGCTGATCGCACAGTGTCCTTCTAAGATGGCCTGTGGAGACCAGCTTCCTGCGTCCAGCTGAGTTCTCATCTTCCTCTTTCTAATGACGAAGTGGGTAGACAGCAAAGGGTGTATAAACGAGAAAGGAACTTAATTAACTTGGGATTAATAACTTTAGAAAGGGGAAAAAATAGGTCACAAAGCAGGAGTGACAAATGGAACAATGAGATTTGAATTCTCACTAGCAGCAGGATGCTAAGTGAGAGCTGTTAGGCGTGTTGCAGCCCTGAGAAGTGTTACAGCTCTCGCAGGCCTCAGAGCGGCAAGTCGGGAAGTCTAGAGTTGCAGATCTCTGAAGTGGTGACTCTTGGAGCCTAGATACAGGAGTAAGTCCCCATGTGCAGCTGAACTGTGGATCTTAGAGGCTATGGTAGGTCCTGCTGCAGGTCCAGGACTGGAGGAAGGGCCTGTGTGAGTTATCTGAGCCTCCACTAAGTCTGGAAGGCGCCCTTCCTTCTCAGAGTCCTCCTCCAATGAGGCTGTCTCCAGAGCTCATCTGCTCACTTTTATAGAGCCAGGTGGGCCCTGGTTGGCTGAATGTGTGTGCATGCAAATAAGGTATAAGAAGGGACCAATCAGAGAAGGGTTGTCAATCCTGGAGGGGAAAGAACAGTAATAGCGAAGGGGTTCCAATCATGGGTTGGCATCTGCTGCTTCCCAACACTGCTGTCACTGTGGGCTGCACCCTCTTTCCCTGCCCTAGTCGCATCTGGGGAATCTTCATGTTTGTTTTTATCCAGCTGGGCTTGTTTTGGTTTTGTATGTTTTTTTTTTTAACTTAAAATTTTTTTTCTTAGAAAAATTTGTACATGTATAGATGTATATGGACATTCCCACCCTTCCTTTCCTCCCAAATTCATGTCCTATTGACTTATTTACCCACCAAGTGCTGGTCATATATATAATATATATATATATATATATATATATATATATATATATATATATATATGTGGGACAGGGGGAACTACCAGTGGACACACTCCTAAAAAGAAGTGATTCACTTTTCTACAGTAGCCACCCACTGCCTCAGCTGGGAGTGGGGCCTCGGGAGCCCCTACCCAGTCTGTGATGGAGTGTTTAACTGGCCTGGTCTTGGGCAGATCTTTCAGCCTCTGCTTTGTTCCTGGTTGCCGCTTCACTGACAGCTGGGATCTTGGCTATGGGCCATCAAATGACAGCACAGTCCACTACAGTGGCTCCCAGCTCTTGGGCCTTGAGCTCCCAGCTGTCCTACGCGCTCCTACTGGGGGGCCTCTCCTACCCTTATCACATCTTCCTCTGGAAGACTGGTTTGCTTGTACTCAATCTACTGAGTTGCTGTGGTTTGAGTGTCATCCACTAAAAAACCATCCTCAAATGCCATCCTCCTTGTGATGTGCTAAGCCGTAAGGCCAGGTAGGACTGCTAAGAGGCAAATAGGTTATGAGAGCTCTGGCTTTGTGAAAGGATTTATTCATTCAAGGGCTAATGGATTATCTTGAGAATTGGTTCTCTATAGAGCCAGTTTAGCTCTGTCTCTCTGTGCTTTCCTCTTTCCAGAAGACTCCCCCACATGACCTTGAGCTCTCCAGAGAGCGTCATCAGCTGCAAAAGGGGTCTTACTAGATGCGGCTGCCTGATCGGGAACTTCCTCCATTTTAAAACCACGACTAGAATAAGCCGAGTTTCTGTATAAACCATCAGTCTCAGGTGATGTGTTATAGCCTCAGAGAAAGAGGCACAATTCAAATGCTCTTCGCATCCTCAAAGACACAGCCAGGAATAATGTTCAATCAATTATCTGCTCACCCACTGACCCAGTCAAGTTCACAAATTACATTAAGTATTTTATTTATCTTTCATTTGTCTCTCCCATGTAGTTCTTAGTCATTTCTCACTATTTATTGCTTCTAGAGCCTAACCTCTGCCCCCTTTGTAAAGATGGTATAAAAATACCAGATTTTAACACCTTCTTTGAGATACATGTGTGTGTATTTGTGTGTGTGTGTGTGTGTTTGTGTGTGTGTGTGTGTATCCCAGGGGATGTGAACATATGTTGTCCTTACTTTTGCCGTTTAATTTCTAGGTCCCCTGTCAATGAACATAAGAAGGTTGAGAATGCATGACAATGCAAAAGGTTCAATGAGGAAAGCTAAAACCAGAATTAATGCTGCAGAGTGTGTTGCTGGGACCTGCATGGCTTCGGAATTGATATGACTTGGGTAACAGGGAACAAAGAAATGACAGACACACATACAGAAAAACTGGGATCAAGTGGGCTGTGGGCTGTGTTAGAGGCACACATACAGTCACCCAGAAATTCAGCCTGTGGGTTTGCTAATTTCTGCCGGCAGGTGTGGTGGGGTGTCTTTGTAGGGAAGGGTTTGGGGACAGCAGTTGTCCAGGAGGAGAAGGTGGCTGTGGTTGATATGGCCTGCACACTGCCTTTAGCTGAAGGCCATCTACTCCTCAGCATTTGTACTTAGACCAGGGGAAGGCTGGGCTGTTCCAATCAGTCTGAAGCATCGCTGGCACCCTAGATATGGCCATGCTCATGTCAATAACACGTATTCACTGAGGACTTCATAGCTCCAGCGTATGTCTTATTTCCAAACTTGCACAACCCCGCATAAACAAGACAGAACCATTTCTCTGATGTTTGCACACATGGCGCTGCTGACACGGTCTACTTGTACTGATCTCCAATAGGCTTAGTTAGTTGAGAAATCTCCCTTCGTGGGTGGTGGCTGACCCTCTAGCTCAGTAGTCTATCAAAAATGCTCCAAAGTCTTGACTCACTAGATCAAGATACTATATTATTCAGTATAAAAAGTAAATATCTAACAAGAACAACATACAATGAGTGTGCAGTATATGCGTGCACCCACCCATGTAGACACATGTGGAGGTCACAGGTCAAGTTCAGGTGTCTTTCTCCACTATACTTTTTTATCGTGTCAATTTTTTTGTTGTAGTATTATTATTTCCTTTGTTTTTGAAATTATACATGATTAGATCATTTTCCCCTTCTCTTTCCTCCCTTCAAGCCCTGCCATGTACCCCTCCTTTCTCTTTCAAATTCATGACTTCTTTTCCATTAATTGTTGTTACATGTATGTATCATGTGTGTATAAGCATATAATAGATATTCCTAAATATAACCTTCTCAGTCTGTATAATGGTACTTGTATGCATATTTTCAGCGCTGACCATCTGGCACTGGATAACTAATTGTCCACATTAGCTTTTGGGGTATTGTCTCTCACTGAACTGAGAGCTCTCTGTTTTAGCTAGACTGACCTGCTAGTGAGCCCTTGGGCTCCTCCTCTTTTTTTACACCCCATCACTGTGTTACAGATGTGTGCTGCAATGTATAACTTATATTTGGGTTCCGGGGGTCTGAACTCAGGTTGTCACACCTCCACGGGAAGTTCTTTACCCGTGAAACTATCCCCCAGCCCAGGAGTGAAACACATAAGACCATTTTTCTTCTTCTTTCATAGGGTAGCAGGCTTACTAAATTTTAACCAGCACTAGAATTGAGAATGTGTTCCCCAACTTTCCTTGATTAGGTGCTGCCGTAGCTTTCACCAGTGGGCCATAAATACAAGTTTATAGAGTCATTTCTCGAGTGTTTAGATAGTCCCTCTGGAGTGTTTATCCACTTCAGTGCCTGTCTTAGTCACTTTTTTATTGATGTGAAGACACACCATAACCAAGGCAATTTATAGAAGAAAAAAAAAAAGATATTTGGAGTTTCCAGTTTTGGAGGGCGGGTCCATGGCTGCCGTGGCAGGGAGCATGGCAGCAGGCAGGCAGATGTGTGCTGGAGCAGCAGCTGAGAGCTCACATCACAATCCATGAGCAAGAGGCAGAGAGAGCTAACTGGTAATGGTGTGGATTGAAACCTCAAATCCTCGAGTAAGGCCACACCTAATGCTTTCCCAAATAGTGTCACCAGCTGGAAGCCATGTATTCAAACTTGAGACTATTGTAGCCATTTTCATTCAAACTTTCACAGTCCTACAACTGTGGATAGCACCAACATCCCTGCCCACATCCTGTATCTTCCACTACACACACATAACACACACACACACACACACCACATACACAAAACACACAGTCTACTTTCTCCCACCACACACATACCCACACATTACACATACATACATACCCCTTCCTATACATACATACTGCACATGAAACACATACATATACACACCTCCCATATTTCCCCCTTCCATAGCACACATGCCCATCACATTTTTTCTTTTATTAGGTTTGATTATCTATCTATCTATCTATCTATCTATCTATCTATCTATCTATCTATCTGATAATCTGTAGTTTATAAATTAGATATACAGGAGATAGCAATGAATAATAACAAATTGGGAGAGTTCTCACATACAGAAATAATAGTCACGTGACTGTGACTTCTCATGTTACAGTCAGCCTTTATGTGAAGAGATGGCAGGTGGCTTCGATCATAGGATGAAGTGGGATGAATGAGTGTGCATTGAGACATAGTGCTAGGTTGTTATATAACAGTGACTTGAACACAAACACTAAGATAGCACAGCAGTGACTTGGTGACCAAGAGATGGTTAGAAAGCGAATAATGGGTGGGTAGCATAGAGCACACGGATATGCTGGGACAGAGAGATGCCTCATGTTGTGGGTAAGGCAGAACAGGGTACTGCAAGATCCCATCATGATCCTAAGAGCTGAATGTCATCTAAAACTTTTGAATTGATTTATTTCTAGAACTTTCTATCTAGTACTTTGAGGGTCAGAGTTGTTCCATGGGCAACTGAAATCACAGAAAGTGACACCCACTTATGGAGGTGGTGACTTTATCTTTTGGTCAAAAAAGAGACCCTCAAAAACAGTCATAATGTAGCTTTGTCTGAGACAGGCGAACTACCAAGAATCCTGCCTTGCCCAGCCCACATCTAGTGAAGCCAAGAACACTCTCAGCATAGTCCTTGGCATGGACCAGTGCGGCACAAATGTATGTGTATTGAGCAAGTGAATAGATGACTGGATTATACAAAATACGAGGTATTTGTGCTGAATGCCAGCCATCTTTCATTAGTAAAAATGGACCAATCATGTGGCAGTCTTAGCTTAGTGTTCAGTGGCCCCTGGGCTGACTCTTGTCATCACTTCTGTCTCTCTACTGCCTGTGGGAGAGCCTGCTGGGTCACAGTAGCAATAGTTGTGAAGCAACTCCCAGAAGGCATTGTACTCGCCTCTTGCTTCACAACTAATGTGTTTCCGATCCTCTGCTTGAGCATCTATGTGTGATTCCAAGCAAAACAGTTTTGAAAGACAAAAGCTGGCTATGATATCAAACAGCTTGGCAAATAACACAAAACAGCATGCCTTGCTTCCTACCCTGCTTCCTTGTAGCTTCCAAGATGCTTGGGGAAAGAGAAATTGAATCACACGTGGACATACAAAAAAAGAGAAGATGCTACTGTGACCCAGCTAGGAAGACTCCAGTGAAGTCTTCCAGAACTCAGTTACTGAGAGGTGTCGGAGTGCTGGGATATCAACCTCCTTACCTCTGGTGGTTGTGGATTGAACTTAGCACTCAGAAGAATCAGGCCTTAGGGTAGACGAACCCTCTCTCACAATGGCTTTGGACATCCAGGGAGGGAGATGAGCCTCGCGCTAGCTAGCTAACTGTGGTCTTCTGAGCAGCTGCCTCTCCTCTCTAGCACTTTGCCCTTGAGTTTTTTTTTTTTTTTTTTTATCTTCTTTTTAAAAAAGATATCACAAGGACAGGGGACCGACAGCATTGATTGTCTTGATAGTTTGTTGATTAAGTCCAGGAGCCGCTGGCATCTGCAAACACATCTTATTAGGTGAGATCAGACAAGCAAATTGTCCCTGCCCTCCAGCATGCTACAATAATTAAGTCTAATACAACAGCCAAAAGTTAATCTCAGCAGGTGCAAAGGCGGGCTCTCTCTGTCTGCGTGCAAAGCCCCCTTCCTATTACGGCTTCAAGGTGTTCATACTGAGACCTGGACCAGGTTCTTTGAAAAAGAGCCTTTCCTTTCAGGGAAACTTCTACATATTATTATTTTAATTTAATTAGATTTTTAAAAGGTTAACCATGACATTTTAATAGCTTGAGCTCACATTAATATTCCAAGAGCACTGTTTAGCCCAGCCATTTTGTGATTCCAAATGATCTGGGTTTCCCTCCCCCCCCCCCCCCGAAAAGGAATTGGCTTTTAGGAAACTACTGAAAAATAGCTTTCATGTTTATTAAGATGGATATCTGTATCTTCCAATTTAGAAAGTTATTGAAATAAAATACATATAAGACATTGAAAAATGTTAAAGCTGTAGCCTGATTTGGGAGGAAGGGAGACTGGGCCATGAGCTTGTGGAGGTTAGCCTGAAGGTGGCCGGTGTCCTTCAGCAATGAGCAAACTGGTGGGCTGTGCTTGTGATGAGCTGTGTGCTGTCAGCCTAATACTTTATTTATTTTTCTGAGAACTGCTATCGTCATTAAGGAGTTTAGAGAGCAAAGCGAGATGATATTTACTGGCCTGGCACACTAATAAGCCTGGCTCATGTTTCTTCTTTTGCGATCAAGGCTAATTGTTTTTTCTTCTTTTCCTTCTTTCTTAAAAAAAAAAAAAATAGCTATTCAATATGCTAATGAATCCGGGAGGAACAGGAGCCAGCCATGACATCCTATTGAGGGGGGCAGCGCAGACCCCTTTCATTCTCTCCTGTGCATGTGGCTGATGTGTGCCAAGCACTGTGCTCGCTTTAGCGACACAGAGGCGCTAGAGCCCTGGGCTAGCACCACAGTTGGTGGGAGCTGTCGTTGAGGATCCAGCTAGCTCTCATCCGATCGTGTGCAGGCACAGGTGCTTCTCCTCCAAAGAATCAGTGGGATCCGTGATAACCCGTGAGAGCGACAAGGAGGATCTGGGTTTTCATCAGCTAGAAAGATCTTGCTGGGGGAATTCAGGTGAGGCATTGCTTGAGACTAAAGGCTTTGAGGTTATAGCTTCTAGAACTGACATGGCGCGGAGCTTGCTAGGCGCATTGCTTCCCAGACTTTGCACGGAACTCAGAAAGCCGATGAAAGGCAGGTGTATGGTGTGAGTGGATTCAGCAGTGGCTTTTTGTTTTTGTTTTTACATAACTTTATTCACATTGCATCTCTGACATGGATTCGGCTGTGTTTTAGCCAGTGTTCTAGGCCACTCTCTGTTCACAAAGGTCAAGAACATTCATTTGTAGCCTCTCAAGAAATAAGAGGCCGTATTAGTTCTCCTTGGCCAGAACTTTGGGATTGATGCGGGTAGAGGGATGGGGCACCAGGCTGTGGGGCTGGGAAGGTCAACCTGGATCAACTTGGAAAGAAGGAAGGGGGACATTCATATTTGGGTTAGCTATCTTTATGTGTGAGCGTATTTCTAGCAGTGACAGATAGGGTGCCAGGCAACAAGGAAGCAACTCATGCTAGCTTAAAAAGTAAATTTATTAAATAGACAACATGGTATCCCACCTAAGGGGAAGTTAGACAACCAGAGCTCAGCTAGGCTTTTTCCGCCTCTTTCTTTCTTTCTCTTTCTTTCTTTCTTTCTTTCTTTCTTTCTTTCTTTCTTTCCTTTCGTTTCTTTTCTTTTCTTTCTTTCATTTTTTTTTTTTTTTGAGACAGTGATTCTCTGTGTAGCCTTGACTATCCTGGAACTCCATTTGTAGACCAGGCTGGCCTCGAACTCACAGAGCTCCTCCCGCTTCTGCCTTCTGAGTACTGGGATTCAAGGCGTGCGCCACCACACCAGGTTTCTCCTTTTTTATTTTGTGCTGTTTCCTTAGGCTAGATCTCCAAGGCTACTGGTTTGAAAGTGGGAGCAATGTCGTGGCCCTTGGTGTGTATGGAAGAGCAGCTCTCAAAAGCGTGTTACAACGCATGAACACTGATGAACATACATGTACATTTTGCTATATTCTTATCAACTTTTATTTCTGACTCAGCAGGGGAGATTGTTCTTCCTCATTGCTCACTTGTTGTCAGTTACGGCTGCTACTACTATGATAAAACACCATAGCCAAATGCGAGTTGGGGAGGAAAGGGTTTATTTCACACACAGTTCCATACAACAGTTCATCATCAAAAGCAGTGAGGGCAGGAACTCACACAGGGCAGGGGCCTGGAGGCAGGAGCTGATGCAGAGGCTGTGGAGGGGTGCTGCTTACTGGCTTGCTTCCCATGGCTTGTTCAGCCTGCTTTCTTATAGAACCCACAACTACCCACCCGCAGTAGGCTGAGCTCTCCCCGGTCAATCAATGATTAATAAAATGCCTTCCAGGCTTGCCTACAGCCTGATCTTGCGGAGGCATTTTTCTCAATGGAGGCTCCCTCCTCTCTAATGACTGCAGCTTGTGCCAAGTTGACATAAACTCGCCAGCACATTTGTAGTTGGCTATTATTATTTAACAGTGATGGGTATGAGAATAGGCAAGTGATCTGCTGTTGAGCCACATATATCCAGTCTACACTTGATAAAACCAAATGTTAAAAATTATCTTTTTAAAAATAATCTTTTTTTTTTTTTTACTAATTCTTTGATAGTTTCACACAATGGATTTTGATGATATTTATACGCATTCTTCCCACTTTATGCTACAAGATCTATTCCTATCCCAACCCCTACACTGTGTGTGCGCACGCTCGTGTGTGTGTGTGTGTGTGTGTGTGTGTGTGTGTGTGTGTGTTATAACCCATTGAGTCTAATTTATATTACCCATATACTTCTAGTGTGGGAACACCCTCTAGAGCATGGTTGAGCTACCATGGGCCACAGTTAAAAAAAAAAAAAAAAAAAAAAAGCAAAAACCCAAACCCTTTCTCTCTCAGAAGTCACCAGCTATCCACAGCTATTCCAGTTAGTGGTGGGGACTGTTGAACCTCTTCCCCCTCTATGCTACAACGAGGGCTGACTTTCTCCTGTGTAGGTAGCCACAGCTGCTGCGAGTTCAGCAGTGTCGTGGTCCTGCTATGTCCAGAAGGCATTTCCACTGCCAGCCTGCTCCCAACCTTCTGGCCCTCACGCTCTTTCCTCTCTTTGTTCAGTAATGTTTCCTTAGCCTTGAGGAGGGGGTGGTAGATCCATGTCTGGTTTGTGGCTGAGCACACCTCACTTATTTTCTGTACTTTGACAAGTTATGAGTTTCTGTGTGAACCGCCATCCACTACACAATTTGGCTGATGAGGTCTGAGAGCTGCACTAGTCTATGAATCTAGAGATACAAGTTTAGAAGGCTCTTTGATGCCATAGCCAATGGTACTAGTCCACTCCTGGGTCTTGTGAGCTCCCAACCATTGGTTCTTGGGGCCAGATTTACAGTACCAGGCATGCATTTCCTGTTGTATAGCAGACCTTAAATATGATCAGAAAGTGGTTGGTTACCCTATAACATTTGTGTCATGATTACATTCATGGGCCTATCTTTCCATACCTGTCATTATTGTAGTTTATAGGGTTCATAGCTGGGTAAGACTGTTGATAGCTTTTCCTTCCCAGCAGCTGGACGTTCTTGTGGAGAAGTATTCCATTCTTGACAATGTCATTTTTATGTGATAACCTGTGGCTTTTAGAGGAAGCATTATCCTTTGTAATTTACCCTCTTCTCTCTCTCTTCCCCACTTAAACTTCTTCTCATCATTTCCAAATTTTCCTTCATAAAGCCTTAAAATTATTTTATTTTTACTTATTGCGTATCCTACTCCAAAAAAGTTTTGTTGCCTTTGTTTTCTCATCTCAGGAGAGACGCTCCTCTCTGCACTCCAGGGAGTCAGAATATCAGCAGCTTGAGCAAACTAAGGAGAAAAATCAAAGAGTTCTTGGTGCTTACAGGCTCTCAGCAAAAGGAACAACAGCCTCTTGCTGTCTTCACCAGTGGTTGAGCGTGCTAAGGGACTGACAGAAAAATATCTGCATCTCAGCTCTGCCACTTACAGGCTGTGTTAGGCTAAAGGTTTTGTACTTTTGAGTCCGTATCATCATCTAGAAAGTGGGAATGCCTTGTCATACCTATATAATGTTTTGAGGACCACGGTGAGGAAGGCAGTTTGGTTTATTGCTTGGCCAACTGCAGAGCCCAGGGAAAAGGGGAGGTATCACTATTCCTATGCTGGCATTCTCACCTCAGTCTCCACAAGGGCATTCAAGGTCAAGCCTTTTTTTTTAATATTTTATTTATTGTATATGAGTGCTTTATCTGCAGAAGAGGGTATCAGATCACATTATAGATGGCTGTGAGCCACCATGCGGTTGCTGGGATTTGAACTCAGGACCTTTGGAAGAGCAGGTGGCACTCTTAACCACTGAGCCATCTCTCCAGCCCAAGGTCAAGCCTTTTTGCAGTTAATGTACAACAGAATGATTGCTGGCATAGATTAGTTTTCGCACACACTGCACAAATGGTACTTAAGTCATAGGTGTAAACAGAGAAAAAGACACCAGGGGAATCTCAGGTGGTGTTTTCATTCCTATTAGCAAGCGGTAAGGTCCGAACATATGGATGGTTTTATTTGTCCCATTTTCCCTCCATCATTATCAAGCGTTGAGGTGCATAGGGAGGAAGAGTTGACCCAGACCCTGCTTCCTGGAGCTGGTGTTTGTTACCAGGGCACCAGTGCCAGCGTCTCTGGGTTTGACATGGGTGTTTACTTACCGAATAGCTTTAACAGTTCATAAAGCCTTGCTTATGCCAATTCATGACTTTGATTCTGTCACTTAAGTCACGAGGAAGATGATGAGACCTTCTGGGAGTGAGGAAGGTTAGATGATTTGTCTAAGATCCTATGGTTTACTGCCCAGTTCCTTGGTCCCAAGCTCAGCACCCTTCTTGTACAGAGTTGACCTTAGATTAGTTTTGGTGTGATGAATAGGTTCTTCTTATGGGATCTTAACTCACTTTAAGACAGGTCAGAGCCAGGTCTGGTAGCATCCCAGCAACTGGGAAACTGAGGCAGGGCAGATTGAGAAATTGAGGCTAGCCTCAGCTACAAAGCAAGCCCCTATCTCAAAACCAACCAACCAACCAACCAACCAACCAATCAACCAACCAACCAAAACAGTCACCAAACAACCTGGGTTGCCTTTGATTTTGTCAAATTCAGCCTCAAAAGTAATTAAGATGCAAAAGCCTACACCCAGAAGCTAAAAAAGTTAAACTAGAAAGATCGGGTTTGTGGAAAGCCCAGCTAACCTAAAAAGTTAGGTGACAGTGAGACTGACCAGGGTGTAGGAAGAGCCTAGAGTGCTGGGACTGACCCTGCTCTGCTCTGACAGGAGTGTCCCTGCCAGTCAATGGAATTGCTGAGATGGCTCTGACGGATAAAGAAAAGATAACTGAGCCAGATAGAAAAGCTTGCAGAAAATTGAACAAAACCAGGAGAAGATGAGATGGGCTTAAAAAAAAAAAAAAAAAAAAAAAAAAAAAGCAGCTCAGGGCACCTGGGTAAGAGGCAGCTTGCTTGCTCCACTTGTCTTCACTGGGATAGAGAAGAGGCGGGGCCAATCTGACAACACTAGGCAAACGGCAGTTTCCCTTGCTCCCCTGGGTACCCCCACATTCGGCTGCGCAGTGGGATGGTGTACTCACTGATGATCTCCTCCACTGGACTGCAACCCTCGGAGGGGACAGCTGCTGAATTTAGCTCTACTTTTAGCACCTGGCAGGTGGCCCAGGCCCATCTCTACTGGTGAGTGGGCACCACGGGATTATGCAGAGTGCTGTCTATTCCTTGTCTGCCTACCCTGCTAAGGGTTTCAAGCCCCTGAGGCCTTTTAAAACACAATTAAAAAAATGACAATGCCGTTACATGTATATAATGAATTTTGGGTATTTTCAACCCCTCTACCATTACATTCTCTTTCCCACTGACTTTTACTTCTAACAATCTTGATGTCTACTCTGATTCTCTCTCTGTCTCCCTCCCTGTCCCTGTCTCTCTGTCTCTCTCTCTTTCCTTTATCAAGTCTAGTTGGGTTTACTTGTATGGACATGGGTGGAGGCTTATTTTTGGGAGCATCAGCAACTTATCGGTGTCTTTACTACTTAAAAAAAAAAAGGATACCCTCTTCTCCAGTCATAACTATCTGTCTAGAGTCCCTCAGGTGGAGCCTCCTGTGTTCCTCTGTGTGCACAATGAGTTGTTGATAGACGCAGTGTTGTCTGGATCTCAGTCTAGTCATCATAGTGGCGCTTAGTTCATAAATGCAGTTGTTATGCAGTGCCTAGAAGTTGGTTTGGCAGTGCTCCCTCCTTTTCCTGTGGCTTTCCCATTTTCCCCCTACCCTAACTTCTACAGTGTTCCCTGAACCCTGGGCATGGGTTTGATATAGATGTCCCCTTAGGACTGAGCACTCAATTGTTGTCTTGTTCTCCAAAACTTTGATGAGTTGTGAGCATCTCCATTAGCTGGAACCCGCTGCAAAAATAAGCTTCTCTGGTGAAGCTGATTTCTGAGTATAAGCATTTAGAAGGAAGTTTAGTAACATGTCTGTTTAGCAAAATGACTATATTGGATTACCCTTAGGGCCTATGACCTTCTCAGCCACAGGCTCTTGAGAAAGTTTAGCACACCAGGCATGAGTTCCCTACTGCAGAGCAGGCCTCAAATCCAGTCAGAAAACAATTAGTTACTCTTATAACATTCGCGCTACTATTGTACTGGTGGGCATATCTCACCAGACTGGTAATTACTATAGCTCATTGGTTCTATATTTGTGTAAGACTATAGATCATTTTTTCCCTTCTCAGCCTCTATAGTACCTTCTGGAATTATGAATGTTAAGCTGGGAGGAAACCTCTAGTTTACTGTCACCTTGATTCCTCCATGTTCAGTGACCAAAATTAATGCCTTTAAAATATATATGTATGTATGTATTTTGTGTGAATGAGTGTGCAGGTGTGTCTGTGTTAGTGTGTATATATGTTTGCTTGTTTGTGTGTCTGTCTGTGTGAGTGTATGTGTGTGTGTGTTTGTTTATGTGTGTGTCTGTGTGCCAATGATGTATAGAGATCAGCTACAACCTATAGAAGTCAGTTCTCTCTCTCCACTAACATCTGACCCCAGCCTATCAAGTCTCATCTGGACTGCCTGTAACCTCTTCCTCTGTGGCCTGGCAAGGCTACCTAGCCAGAGGGAAGTGATAACCATGTGGGGGCCAGAGTCTATGCTAGAATTAATCTCTATTCCCCATATTGTGGGACCTACAAGGAGACTGTGCTGCCTATCTACTACATCTGAGCAGAGAGTCTAGGTCCTCTCCATGCATGGTCCTTGGCTGGTGCATCAGTCTCTGCATCCTCCTCCTCCTCCTCCTTCTCCAACTAGACTTGTTGCCTCCCTTGGTCTCCTTGTGGAGCTTCTGTCCCCTCCAGGTCCTCCTGTTCCCCAACTCTTCCATACCAGACATTTTATAGATATTCTTTTCTTTGAGATCTGTTACTCAAATTATTCTTTTCTTTTGGCTGTATTGTGTTGCCTTTTCCCCACATTTCTTATGCCTTTACTTTGAGGTTCGTGCATCCTATGGATCAAAAATCTCTATCACTTTTATGAGGTAGGCGACATAGTAAGTGGCTTCATGCTGAGAGTGTGTTTTAGGTTTTAGGGCATTGGTGTGGTAGGCAATGCTGACTTTAATTCTAGCTGGGCACTGAAGTGTAATTTCCTTAATGCTTTGGAGGCTATGATTAATGACTTTAGGCCATGACATAGTTGAAAATAGTATCTCTAGGGACTGAGCAAGGTTGAAGAATGGCACGTGTAGTGTAAACAGGGGTGGGTAGAAAGTGTGCACTGTATGCTATTCCTTGGATGGAGATGGTCGCCCCAGTTGGGTGATGTGGGCTTCCTAAGATTCTGTGGATGCTTATGCCGCTTCTGGCCAGTCTTTTGGCACATCAATCTCTCTGAGAAGGCGCTGGCATAGGACCAGGCACTGCATAAAAAGAAGCCATGGTAGAACCACAGTGCCCCCTCCCTCTTTGCCATCCCCTGAGTCCTGATGGCCCGTGTGTCTAAACAGATTGTGAAGGTGAGGCACAGGCTGGGAGGCTGAGGTCTGAGCATGGGCCAAGTGGCAGTGAAAGCCACTGCATCGGCTCCCAGCCCTGCCAGCATCGTGCTCCTCAATGTGGAATAGGGGTGAGAGGGTCCCCAGGAACTGTGTGGTGCTATCTTCAATTGTGGTATTTATAGGAGTTGGCAAGTGGCTAAATGTTAGCCTTAGAAGGCACGTGCCCTGATCTCCAATACTGATTGATCTACCTGTTTCAATACTGGGCACCGAATGGGTTTGAGTGTCGTGGTCACAGTCATCTTTTCTGAACGAAGCTGTGTCCCTGAGGCTTTACATCCACTCCAAGTCAGCTTGTGGGATGTCTGTGGCTTCTCACGGATGGGACTGTGACACATAGGACTTTTATTCATCTGGAGTTGATTTTTACATATGGAGTCAGTTGGTAGGTTCTCTTTCATCTGACAGCGTATGGACAATTATTTTATTTTACAGTTCTACTTAGTTAACAGTTTCTTCTTTCCTCACTGATACATCTTGCCAACTCTGACAGAGATCAGAGATCCATGTCTACAGTCACGTAATGAGATATTATATAACAACAGTTCAAAAAAAGAGAATTTATATGCAGCGATGGAGTGAATCCATGCCACATGACGGACTAACAAGGAAAGTGTGCCAGGAATCAAGGATTATGATGACTCAAATTCTGCCCAGATGAGGTCCCAGCAGGACGCAACCAACCTAAGGCTAAAAGACTTGCCCCAAGCCCACTTGTCTGGGAAAATGGCAGAGTCTCAAATGCAGGAAGCCAATCCTCCCGTCAGACAGCGCGGGTCACCCCTTCACCTTTCTTTAAGCATAGCACCCAGATATCAGTGACTGAGTTGTATCTAGTTCCTACTATAGTCCATATTAGTCCACAGTAAACACAGTGTGCCACCCACGGTTAGGTAGAAAGCGTCATACCCTAGGAATCTTGAATCCCTAGGTCCTCTTTCTATCTGGCATTCCCGCCCTCCTCCTTCCTCGCCTCTTGTGGGCTCCTTCCCATCACTGAATGCGTTCGCATCGTTTTGTCTTGGCAAGTGCGAAATCTCCTTGGATCGCGACCCATCCCTTCTCAGCACCTGGTACATCACCACGTCATAGTTGTGCTTGTGTGCTTCCTGCACGTGAAGCCTGCAAGGAGAGGCTGCCTCCCCCATTCAGTCACACACAGCCCCTGATATCATGACGGACAGATAATAGACTGTCAATGAATATTTGCCTAATGCTTGTGTTCCACCATTTCTAGTTTCTGCCTTACCCGAGACTCTTGAAAGAGTCTTGTTCTGAGGTACAGGAATTTGAAGTTTTTCCTAAGGGGGCAACTAATGATTAATACGTCGACAGTGCTGCTAACACACTGAATCCATGCGCATCAGTTGCACTAACTTGACTCTTGCTTCATTCTTGGCTAATAAGCTTCTGCCTCAACTTAGTGCTAGGAAGTCCCTGCTCTGTTCCTCTGGCAGCTCCCAGGGGACGTGAGTCTCGCCACAAGCATTGTTTTTCTTGAGTGAGTCCTTGATGCAGACTTGCCTCCAGCCTGCAATCTCAGTGGCCTGAGCCGGATGCCCTGACCCACGCACGGTCTCACTCTGATCTGAGGGAGTCATAACTCTACCCTCCAGATTCAGCCTACTTGTTCCTCTTCTAGGAACAAACCTATTCTAACACACCAGTGAGTTCCACAAGGACCCAGCCTCCTCCAGATGGCTTTACCCTTCAGGCATCGTAACCACCCCTCAGGGTCTTGCACTTGAAGAATGGGAAACAAGTTCAGGGGTTAGGACAGGGAAGTAGGAAGCTGGCAGAGAGAAGAGCCTCAGGACATTGGTGATGGCCTCAGTCTTTTGTAGATTCTCACGTGTGATAGAGCATAGTCTGTCATCCCATAGGGAGGGTGGGGCCAGGCTGAGGGGGGTCTGTATATGTTTGGGGTGGAGGGAACATGTCTTCTTTGTCTTCTTATCCCTATTACCTTCCCACAATGCCTGGCATGAACAGGTGGTAGAGATGTTAGTGACATGTCATGTATTTCAGTGGCCATGCACTGCTGGGTTCATTGTCCCCTCACCAAGGCTTGGTTTTCTCATCTATTAAGTGTGGATCAATAGTGCTTCAATGCTATTAAAGAAACAATTAATTGGATGTGTTTGAGACTCTCCGATATTTTTTCAGCATGCCCCCTTATCTGTAGAAGTGTTATATAGCCTGTTGTATGTTTATTTATATATTTAATGTAAATATATAACTTATATATTTAAAAATTTCACATATATCCTATATATTCACATAGCGTATCTATGCTAACTGTAGAAAGATCAACATTTCTGACTTCAGATGCGCAATGTTTTTTTCCAATAACTTCCACCTTTGGATGCCAGCTGGGTGTCCCACAATCCAATTCAATTCTGGCATTATATGCCCACAAATTCTGGCACTTAAGTATCAGATTGTACAAATCAAAGGCTCAGTCCCACCTCACTGCCCCAACTTCTGTGCAGGATGTGGGATTATCACTGCTACCTCTGCCTGAGCTCCACACACACTGAGGAGTTTCCCAGAAACCCACCCTTCAGATTTGGAAACAAGATGCGCAGGACTCAACAAAGCACTGCAACTGTTGATTCTGGCTTGATGTAGAGCAGTGGTTCTCAACCTGTGGGCCGTGACCGCCCTTTGGGGTTGACCGACCTTTCCACGATGTGTGTGTGTGTGTGTGTGTGTGTGTGTGTGTGTGTGTGTGTGCCGCGACACATCCAATATCCTACATATCAGATATCTATGTTATGATTCATAACAGTAGCAAAAGTACAGTTATGAAGTAGCAGCAAAAAAGTTTTATGGCTGGGGGTCACTACAATATGAGTTGTATTAAAAGGGTCAAGAAGGTTGTGAACCACTGCTGTAGAGGCTGCCACTCAGGAAGAGGTAAAGAGAGAGGCACACAGGGAAAAGTGTGGAGAAGGGTGCAGGCCATCCATGCCTTTGTGTGCTGGTCAGCCTTTAAGCATCTCTGCAAGGCCTCTAACCCCTCAGCTCCCTAGCCCCTCCCTCCCTGTGATGTTCTTTATGGAGATCTCATGCTTGTGTGCTTAAGCCACCCCTAGCTCTTCTCCCCTATCCAGATGTCTGGAGCTAAAAGTCTCAGCCTCCTAATCATACGGCTGGTTCCTCTGACAGCCGCTATCCATCCTATGGTTGAGACAGCTGTAGGCAGTGCGGATTGACTGGAAGGGGCTGGCTATGAATCACAAAGGCTGCTCTTGTCACCCTTGTCACTCAGGAAACTCCAAAGACCTTCCGAGTTCTGTGGCAGGAACTAGAGACAAAGACAACACACACACACACACACACACACACACACACACACACACACATTCTTATTACATCATATTCATTTATGGGTTGCTGCTCACATTCACAGTTTAGAGGCTTAAAAATAAATGTTTGTTTGCTCATCAATATTTATCTGATCAGCAAAGTACATCATCTCAATGGTAAAACTCAACACTGCTTCTCCCGCCCCAGAGGATTCACTAAAGACATTTCCACATTAAATTTTAAAATGCTGATCATAAACATTTGCGTTTTTCCTGAGTTGGCTCTCAACCAGGAAAGGTTGCTCACGACTAGTTTAATGTCACTAGTAACCACATGTGTTTCTTGGAAATGTAAATTCTTGGGCTTGTTAAGGCAAAATGCTCCCCCGGGTACTGTAAACAGATGCTGCGAGGCGTTACCCTGCATCAGCAGAGAACATTTCTCTCTTCTTTCTCCATCAAAGAAGTGACATTGGCAGTGAGCTGGGGTTCATTCATCCCTTCATCAAACAAACACTTATGAGTGCCAAGCACTGGGCTAGTCCCTGGAAACAAGATTAAATAAGAAAGACAATAGCATTTGCCTTCGTGAATTTTTGTACACTAAGCGAGGTGATAATAATGAAATCCCAGTGAAACAACTAAGGGTGGAGTGATGCTGTAATTTGGATCGTGAATGTCCCTGCAAAGTCCATGTATCAAAGGCAAGGTCCCTAGCATGATGCTGTTGGCAGGTGGTGGATCTTTAAGGGACTGATATCTGGCAGATTATAGTCATTAGAGGAGTGCCCTTGAAGGGGACATGAGGCCTCAGTTTCTTCCTATTTCTCTTTCTTGCTTCCTGACCTAGGAGGTGTGCACATCTGCTGTTCCGTGTACTCCAGCAACGTTGCTGCCTTATTCCAGGACCGGAGGCAATGGGCCCAATCGATCGTAGACTGGAACCTTCAAAACTGTGGGTCAAAACAAAAGCTTTTCTTTTGATAAGTTGGTTACCTCAAGAATAGAGTTGACCAACATAGTACGTCCATGAAGGTAACCAAAACCCACTGCTGAGAAGGGTATGGAAGCATGACAGAGGCATGGGCCCTCTTGGTGGTCAAGTAGGGTGTGAGAAGAGGTGGCATTTCAATCCAGCGTGAAGAACAAGGGGCCTAACAAATGTCTAAGCATGGGACAGAGTGCCGGCAAGCACACGGTTATAAAAGGGCGTGGCGATTTGTGGAGAATACGGTGCTATGATGCTGCAAGGCAGAGATTATCTATACAGAAAGGTGGGCACGTGACCATGCTATGAGTTTCCATTGTTAAAGTGTATAAAGAAGTGAGAGTTAACTGTTAGTGAGAATAATGCCTTTGAGCCATGCATCGAGCATGCTGCAGAAATGTAATGTACACCCATCTTTGTAAAACTTCAGCTTCTTCATTCCTCTGGATAGTGGAAATATCGCCTAGAAGCTCTACTCTCTACATCAGTGGTTCTCAACCTGTGGGTCACGAGCCCTTTGAGGGTTGAATGACACCCTGGGTTGCCTCAGACCATCTGAAAACACAGATATTTGCATCGCGGTTCATAATAGTAGCAAAATTACAGTTATGAAGGAGCGTCAAAAATAATTTTATGGTTGGAGTCATCACCACAAGATGAGGAACAGTATTAGAGGGTCTCGGCATTAGGAAGGTTGAGAACCACTGACCTAGATTCTAGACAATTCCAGAAAAACAGCCATGTTACAGTTGTTTGCTGTATAAGTTAGGGTTTCGCATCTCCCCTCCTCCTTCTCATTCTCTGTGTTCTAGTCCCAGTGCAAGGGTTCATTTAACCCATCTTAGCCCTGCACATCTGCTTTTGGCTCTACAGACATAAGTGGCCTCTGTGTCCAATGGCTTCTCTGTTGAACTTTATCAACTTTTGTTGCTCTGCTTGGGTTCTTTGTTTTTTGCTTTTTATGTATTTATTTATTTATTTATTGTTTGTTTGTTTGTTTGTTTTTTGAGACAGAGTTTCTCTGTGTAGCCTTGACTGTCTTGGACTCATTTTGTAGACCAGGCTGGTCTCGAACTCACTGAGATCCACCTACTTCTGCCTCCCAATTGCTGGGATTAAAGGCGTGCACCACCACTGCCTGCTTGGGTTCTTACAGATCCAAAGTTCCCTGGTTACCGATGCTGTGAGTTCTACTATTAGTTAGGAAAATGTGCACAGGAACTCAGCACGTTCTGTCTTCTCTTCCCTGAAGTAGCTCAAGGGGGTATCATCCAGAGTGGTGGCTGGTCCTTGGAGTGGGGTGGGGAGGGGATGAAAGGCACAGTATGGATCCAATAGGAAAAGACTCAGGTTAATGATTCCATTTTTCCCTAGTAAGACTTGGACTAGCTTAGCCTTTCTCTTAGTCACTTGCTCTCATTGTCTAGCAGCAGAGAGTTAGGCAGAAATACAGCCAATCATAGTGTGTGCATGAGCATACATGGTGTATGTGTGTGTGTGTGTGTGTGTGTGTGTGTGTATGTACATTATTTTCATGAAAAAACATTCTTTAGAAGCTTCCATTGCGCTAGGGAAAGTGAGGATAGCATGTCAGCACTGTAGAGAAGGGAACTTGCTTCTGCTTTGGAGGGGGGTTAGAGTGAGAGTTTTAGTACCCAAAGAGTAGCACTAGAATGACCTTGAAAGAAAAGGACATTTTGAGCATTTTATCAGCTGACCTCCTGGACTGAACCAGAGGCAGAGGGAGGATGGGTCGGAACACGCGCCCCCCTCTCATCCCAGAGAATAGGCAGAGATTTCCTAGGCTGTAACTATAGAGGTAAAGAGAGGACCAGCGACCAGGTCTCTGCTTCCAGAATAGGGTCAATCAGCCTTCTAGAAACACAGATACAGGCCTGGCTTCCTGCTAGTGGGGGTGTTCTCCCTGTGTGCGTACTGGGGTGAGAGGGGAAAGGCAGAAGCTAGATGACAAGGACAAGGTTTTGGGGGATGCTCCCCTCAGAGTTAGGACTCTAAATAAAGCAAGGAGGTGGAGCCCTGGTGTAAAGGGTAGGAGCTGTCCCCCACGGTGTATGCTGTAGGAACGCTTAGCTATGGTGTTATACAAGGGCACCTGGAGCTGAGCCAGGAAATGCCGAGAAGCAGACGCCCTTATGCCTTGGATAGGGGGGACTCCGTTCTGGTTCTGGGGATATGGGACTTAGTGGGCTTATGTGACCATGAGTCTTCTGCTTCCAGTAATCTTCTGGAAGGGTCTTGTGACATCTGATGACCGAAGAAACAGATGGGATTGTGGTCCTTGGGATGGGATGAAAACGACTATCACAGAAAGCGCCCACCTTTGTCCTCCTCAGAACCCATCACATTTGCTTTTCGCTTTCCTTGGTTGATGTTTAGGAAATGTGGGACAAAAGGAAATGGGAGTGGAGATTTCCACTGGGTTAGTTGCTGGAACTGCCAAACAGCGTGACCCCAGCTGAGGAGCTCCGCTAAATTTATCACCACACAGTGCTGGAGGCTGGAAGTCTGAGGTCACAGTATCGCAGGGTTAGGTTCTCCTAAGGAGCATGAGGGAGGGTCTTCCTTGTCTCTCTCCTAGCTTCTGGTGGTTTGCTGACTATTTTGACATTTGTTTCCTGGTATGCAGGCTACCATGTTTTTTGCCTTCTCTGTTGTAAACTGCCCGCCTCCACTTCCTGTTCCTCTTCCTTATCCCCGCCCCCGTTTTCTTACTGTGTCCCCTCCCCCATTTTCTTACTGTGTCATCCAGGCTGGCTTTGGATTCATATCCTCCTCCTTTATCCTCTTAAATTCCCGGGTTCTGGGCACGTGAAGCCATGCCAGGCAAGGAGTTATTATGTGGCCCCACTTGTAGTGAAATAGGGTCTCACCTTGTCTCATTTGGCCCCGTTTATTGGCCTAATCACGTGTTCCACCATTGTATTTCTTTCTTTCTTTTTAAAAATATATTTTATTAATTTATTCATATTACATCTCAATGGTTATCCCATCCCTTGTATCCTCCCATTCCTCCCTCCCTCCCATTTTCCCCTTATTCCCCTCCCCTATGACTGTGACTGAGGGGGACCTCCTCCCCCTGTATATGCTCATAGAGTATCAAGTCTCTTCTTGGTAGCCTGCTATCCTTCCTCTGAGTGCCACTGTATTCAAAGGAAGGCTGCATCCTAAGGATGTAGGCTTAGGATATCAGTGTGAGGATTTCAGGGGCACACAATTCAACTCATGATGCTCATCGTTTTCAAGGCCAGTCCTCCAGGGTGTCTTTAGGGCACCCGCTTCAGAACCGATCCAACACAGCCTGCTTTTTGCGTTCTGTGATCAGGTTCACCCTCAGAGCTCGCTGGAACTTTCATGGCTCCCGTGGCTGGGTCCAGACTTCTCATATACTGAACGGTTTCCCTTTGGTTTGACTAGATTTCCATCTCCAGTCACCATGGCAACCGATAAAGGAAAGCCCACTCTAGTCATGTTCAGTTCAGTGTGGTCAATGTTATCAGCTTCCTAGTCCATTTGGGTTTAAACTTGGTCAGGATCAAGGGTGTCACCCCCTGCCTCCTTTCTCCATGGTGGGAATAGATTCTTCTTCCCATCCAGGGATGTCATGGCGCTGTAGTTTGAAGGAGTCACTTAAGTTCCTAGTCATTCTTGGGTGGCGTATAGATTCTAAGTGCTACCAGGTTGTCTGTCAAGACCCCCACGCTGGCAATCCCTGGAACAGTGCAGGCTCAAATCCTAGGATGACTTTGACCCCACTGTTCATTTTTACAGACTCCATGGAGGTTTTTGCTTGTGACATGGGACAGCGTGGTTGTACCATCCACAGCTGCTACCTATACAAGACAGTAGTGGGCTTCTCTACCTGTCACATCCTGGACTCTACCATGGCTCCTCGGTGGGTCCGTGTGTTGGCTTTGCCAGTATTCCAGATATCCTGGTAGAAGGCTAGCTCAGCTTCCTCCCTCTCTTATTCCTGGACTTCCTGAAATGAATTCAAGCGTTCAAGTGTCAGTTTTCACAGAGTAGGTGGCTTATAGACTGTGATTCCTTGGTCTGCATTCATCAGCTGGAAGCCTCGGATCACCATGCGTCCCCACGACCAACCGTGGGCACCCAGTTAGAGTATTGCTGAATGAACGACACCAGCTCTTGGGCGGAGAGAACGCGGAATCTGCAACTGGCACTGCGCCTATGGAGTGCCAATGCAGTCAATAAGGCATGGGCTCTGCGGGCAGTGATCCCCTCCTTCAGATGCCAGCCCTGCCATTCGCTCCCTGAGCACCTCAAGCGACTCTGCTCTACCTACAGTCATTAGCACCCCGTCCCAAGTCCCCCAATAGAAAGAAACAACTTCGTGGATTGAGACCGGGTACAAGTTTGATAATAGATGCACAGCACTTAGTGTGCCTCCTGCTGCTTAGCTGAGTGCATTAAGAAAGTGCATTACTATCATAGTGCGTTCTTTAGCTTCTTGGAGCCTTTGGAACTTGCGGGTGAAATGGTTACTGTGCGCTCTGAAGGCAGGACTAACACTGCACGGCCTCGATCCACACTTGGCTCGTGGTTCACTTGGACTCATCAAGGTAAGGCCTTGCAAGCTCTGGAGAAGGATCTGTGAGCAGCCATGATTGCCCCATCCGCCCAGTGCCTGAGAGCCCTGGCACTCTTGGGTTTGGCATTCTTAAGTTTTCCAGAATGATGCACGATTCTGGCAGCTGTTTGTGTGTTCAGGTAGAGTAAGGAAAAAGTTACTGTGGTTTAAAAATAGAACCGCTTTTTTTTTTTCCTCCTGGAGAGTATTGGGAGATGGGTCTGGACTTTCAGACACAGCAGAGATGGAGTGGGAGATTCTAAACTTGGGGGGGGGGTGTGTGTGGGGGAAGAACTATATTTTCCTGGCAGGCGTTCCTTTGGGATTTTGAACATAAGCTGTTTTGTGTCTGTGTAACGTGCTCTCTGTAAGGCAACAGTGAGGTCTGCTATTCCCCCAGCCCACCACCCATCATCACTCTCCTCTAAGTATGGAAGGGTCAGGGTCAGGCTAAGGAAGCGATGACATCACTGTTTTCTGTCCCTGGGTCAAGCGGATGCCAAGTTGAAGGCCAACTCCTATTTTTCCACCATCAGATCTCCCTTTGTTGGGCAACTTTTCCAGTGTGCTGTTCTATTCTGAGCTTCTGCACTTTTATTTTTATGGAGGAAACTGAAAGGAGTCTGGCAAGTCTGAAACGGTAGGTGAGCTGGGGAAGAACACTGACCTCCTTGTCTGAAATGCAACAGGGGAAAGTAAAGCTGTGTGGGAATGGTACCCACAGGCCTCCAATGGACCCGGCATGCCAGGGCGAGGCTTCCTGGAGTAAGAGGTAAAAGGAGTGAAAGGTAAAAGGAAAACTGAGCTCTAGACCGACCACTGCCCCTAGCCCCTTCACTACTTTGTTTTAGTTCTTTCTTTCTTTTTTTTTTTAATTCATAAAATGGAGACAAGAATAACAATCCCAATTAAATCTCTCTGAGTTTATTAGGCTTCTAACAGCAGCAGCTGGTCACCTTTGAGCATTGATGTATAGACCTTGTTTGCAGCCCCCAGAGATGTAGTTACTGTTTCTATTTTATAGGGAGATGAAAGAGTCAACTTCCTTGCTTCTGCACCCCTTTGCTTAGGCACGTCTCCCCAGAAGTAACAGCTCTTGGCACTGGAGCCACAAAGCTCTACAGCCGGAAGCATGACTTTTCTTGGGAAGTACTTTTTTGTTTTTGTTTTTGTTTTTTTTGTTTTGTTTTTTTTTGTTATTTTTTTTTTTTATTCGAAAGGAGGAGTTGCATGCGGGTCTGCAGTTTCAGGTTTAAGGCTAGCGTTTCTCTTGGTACATATTGGGTCCTGGATTCCAGAAGCTTCAAAGTAGCTGTGTTTTGTGGGGGAGGATGTTAGATTTGGAGTTACGGGACAAGAGAGAGTTCCCTCAGAGCTTGTTTGTATCCTACGTTGCATGCTTCTGAGCTATCAACATCTTGGGCATAGCTTGCTGTGTTATTTGGTCCCCTGGGAGTCGAGGACATCCTACTGTCTCAAGGAGAAGAAGAGGAGACAGCTTAATGGGGTCCAGCCAGCTAGCTGGAAGAAGTCCACTCGCCAGCGGTTGCTAGCAACTGATTTGCAGACCTCATGCAGTCAGGATGACACGTCACCCACGAGACTTCAGTAAGGCCGAGGTCGCTGATCTATTTCATCACTGAGGTGGGCCAGGGCAGGAGATGGGTCTGCTGTACGGGTTACTCACTTAGTTCTGTTGACAGTGATTAAACAAAGCTTGTGTGGTACCAGGTGTCTTTCCCCTTTAATTTTACAAAGATGAATCAGATAGTCCTGTCTTTGGCCAAGTCCAGTGCAACAGATAGAATTCTAAAGATGATTACTGTGTGCGGGTGCCCACGTGCCTCTATTGCGGCATGCGGACTTCTTACGTCTGTGCCCCGGAATTCTCTACAATCCGGGACACAAAGCTTTGTCCTTGCCTGACAGCTGTCACTCCTCCCGGGAGCAGGAGGAGTGACTTAACCTCTTCGCTAGGCTAGGACGAGGGGAAATCGACATCCACAGTTCTAGGTTGGAAGGAATGATGTGGTCATTTAAAGGTCGTTCTTCCCCCAGTGGCTGCTCTTTTTCTCTCCTCTGAGAGCAGCATCCCCCTCTTAGCTGGTGTGTTCATGAGCACGCCTCTCTGTGACTGATCTGCTCTGTCAGGGAGGCCGGAAGTCCTCCAGCTGCTCAGTGTAGCCAGATGGATAAGGTAGGCCAATCAGGGCGCGTGTGCCACATTAGGAAGCTCATTTGGCTGCAGGCCTTGTGCTGCCTCCCATCCAGCTTCATCTGTTATGTCATAAAGCTGGGGCTGTGAGCTCTATTTCTTAGGCTCCTGTATATGTGTTCCCATCAATTTTTTTTAAATCACAGGGGTGGGGTGTAATTTACTGTCCTTTTAGGTCCTATCACAGGATAAACGCTATCATAGAAATATGAAGAGAAGGCTTTGGGGTCAAAGAGGAAGAGGTGATAGTCAGGGTGAGAGAGAGTGACAGAGAATGTGACGTTTGAACGGAAGGGAGACCCAGAGACCTACAGCCTACCAGAACGATCTTCATCTCTTCCTTTGCCTGAGCACAGGGCAGGGGCCTCTCAGAATGGACTCAGTATCTGCCTGTGTCCATAGAGAGGTGATGGGCCCTGGGTAACAGTGTGGGGGAGTCCCCCAAACACGGGAGAACCACCCTCCGGCCATGTTCCCCTCTTCCACCATGCCAACTTCCTTTTGTACTGTTTGCTTCCTCTGCCATCTTCCCCTCCTCTGACCTTCTCACCTCCTCCGGGTTCACCTTCCACCCCAACAGCACCAAGGCCACTTTCATGGTGGGGGCAAGGGGCACGGGACTCCAACTCACAACTGACTTGCACTTGAACACGTCATGTCACTGGGTAGAAACCTGTAAGGCTTTAAGGTGGGGCAGCAATCCATAGCTGAGAGTGTGTAAGAGGTTCAGAAAACTAAAAGAAAGGGCTTTTGGAGGAACTTGGAAGACTCAGGAGAGAGCCGTTTGGTTAGTGACTCAGACAGGATGTACACGTGCCGGGTTAGAGGATTTCTCCAGGAGACTGACAGTGGGGGCAAGCACTAAAGGATTCTAGGAGGACCCACTGATGAGGCAGAAAACTGACTCTAGCTTAAAACAAAAGACTGGAAAATCATTATTAAATAATTGTTTGCGTGCGTGCTGTTAATCGTTGTGCATTTGAGAGGATTATTTTCATTGATGTAATTAGGGACTGCGTTTTCTAAGAGGATGTTTTTCATGTCGAGCAGATAATGACTCCAAAGCTGAGGGACGACAGAGCTTCATGGCAGACCCCAGTGACAGGATGAAAGTGGATTTGACAAAGGTGCCTCTCTTGTACCACGAACACCCTGGAGAATCAGTGAGCAGACGCTCCGGTTTTGAAACACAGATGAAACCCTGTGATAACATTACCCCAGGGACTCCCTGTGGTTTGGTCATGCTGGGACCTTGCCAGCTCAGGTCAGAGTCACTTAATCAACCTGAATCTACCCTACTGCATGCTGGGTATTTAATACCCAGCTGAATAAGTCCTAGTGCCTGGTCTTATAGGAACAGAAGCAAGTCAGCCAGTGACAGTGACAGTACATATAGTGCTGTAAAGAGTGATCACAGGACGCTGGAGGGAGGCCACCTCCCAGGACACAATGCCTGGGGTATATATGGCTGCTAAAGTCTTCCTTAGAACTAACGCTCATAGGAACTTCTTGGTGCCCATCTTCTCTCTAATTCACTTCATCCTTATGAGGCTCCTGGGTCTCGACTTTGGACCATCTACTCTAGCATCCATTTGGAGGCAGCATTGGTACCAGGCAGATCTGACTCCCATTTCTCCGCTTCCTTGTCCATGGTGAGCTTTATGGTGACCGTTTAGATAGTACGTGACAACTGACTACAGTTACCTGGTTTGATCCATGGCCTTGCTCCAGGTAGGCTTCTGGTGCATTAATTAGGCTTTCCTGGATGTTGGGGTCAGAGGCAAGTTCTAGGACAAAGGTGACATGGGAAGGTTGCTATAAACAGGACAGTGGCAGGCATCTCAGTCAGGACTCCTGGAGATCAGGTGCAGGGTTGTGGGGAGGAGTGGCTTGGTACCTTTCATCTTTATCTTTCCTCCTCCCCTCCTCTTTCCTTGTTTCTTTTTTTGGCATCAAAATCTGGCAACCCAGATTACCATGGAATTTACTATGTAGCCCAGGCTGGCTTCATATTCCTAGGGTTGGACCCGTGAGCCATCATGGACAATGTACATGGACATCACAGCTTCTTGCTGTGAGCATTTCACCATCAGTGACTGGTTTAAAATAGGCCTCTGTTGCTTTGTGCAAGATTCTGAGGGAGTCTTTGCCTTAGGGCCAGGGGCTGTCCAGCCTTGCCTCAGCAAGACTCTGCTGGCCAGTCCTCCTGCTCCTGTGGACCCAGGGTATACATCGGTGCTTCCCTCTCCTTTGCCTCATTAGACCTCCTCCTACCACTGTGACTCTACTTGGTAGAGTTCCGCATCTCAGTCCTTTTAAAAAATGTTCTTTTTCTTCCTATCACCCTTTGTATCTTTTAAAATGGGAAATGGGAAGCGTCAGGTTAGGGGTCTAGATCAGGAGTTAGCCATGCTCCGGAGGGACTTGGCTGCCCGTTACAACCTCTTCTTTGGCAAGCCTCCTGGGTTGAATGCCAGCCCTCCAGGGAAACCAACAACCCATCTCTCGCCCACTGATGCCTCCTCTGGCAGTTATGCAGGGAGATGCAGGATTCCGAGGACCATAAGTCCACTTGAGAGCAAACATTGCCACTGGCTTAAAGAGCATTTAGGATGCGTGGCGTTGCAGTTGCTGGCATCAGTAGGGCATCTGTGAATCTTGGAAAGGCAGGCCTGTGCTCGGAAAGTAGTATAAATTAAGAGCAGCATAGGCACTTCTGGCCTGGTTGTAGCCTTTCATTTGCGCATCATTGCTTTGACTTTTATGTAAGGAAGCTTATGATTTATATTTAGATTTTTGTTGTTGTTGTTGCTTACATTAGCTCAGTTATAAAAGATTCCCTTTATTTAGCCCCAACAGAAATGTCTTCTGAGAGATTTCACCCAGCAGGGGATCAGGACAGAGGCTGGGACAAAGCTAGACTCTGGGAGTTGTTTGGAAGAGTTGGGGGGATGGAAGGATGGGGTGGGGGTGGGGGTCAGGAGCTCCACAAAGAGACCATCAAGGCCGGTGACTCTGGACCTAGGGGGGGCCCTGCACAAACTGATGCACCAACCAAGAACAGTGCAAGCAGAGAACCTAGACCCCCTATTCAGATGTAGCCGATGGACAGTTCATTCTCCACATCGGGGGTGGGGGTGGGGTGGGAGTGAAGAGATGAGGGTGGGGGGTTAGGGGGTGGGGGAGGGTGGAGAGCAGGGACTGCCTTAGACCTGAACTCTTGTGTCAGCACTTTGATCACTTCCCCTTGGCGGAGCAGCCTTGCAGGGCCCACAGAGGGAGGAGATGCAGGCTATTCTGATGAGACCTGATAGGCTGTGGTCAGATGGTGGTGGAGGACCCCGCCCTCCCTTGTTAGAGGTCTAGAGGAGGGGAATGGGGGGCAATAAGGAAGGAGGGTGGGGCCAGGAGAACACAGAGTGAGGGGGTAATAATCAGAATGTAATTTGCATAAATTATAGTTAAAAAAGAGACTCTACTTAACCTTTTCCTAATCAATAACATCTTACCTTGGCTTATATTTGATATTACATTTTTGATGTACTACTTTTTTTAAAGTTAACATTAAATGAATTCAGAATGCTTCTAATAGTAATATATCTACATATTAAATGTTTTTGAATATTTAATATTTACAAAGGGATCCATATTATACTTTGTTAAACGAAACAAAACAACAGCTTTCTAGGAGTTCTAAGTGACTAGAATTATTTATTTACTTTATTGTGGTGTGTGTGTGTGTGTGTGTGTGAGAGAGAGAGAGAGAGAGAGAGAGAGAGAGAGAGAGAGAGAGAGAGAGAGA